>WOAB01000843.1:0-161251 GCA_027886185.1 Rheum nobile
TGAAATGATTTCCTAAAGCTTGAAGGAGCTCCAGAGGAAGGCTTCTAAGCTTCAGAAGTTTTTGTGAGTTTCTCACACATGAGAGTCTGAATTGTCATGCCTCAAAACAAATGAGGGCTTTGCCTTTTATAGAGAAAGGGAGAGTCTGATTTTCTTTGTCCGTACCAATTTTTGGTACTAGTTCTTCACGGGTGAGTTCTCCTGTTTGAGTGGAGTCTGAGCGGTCTTTTGTCTCTTGCATAAAAGTGGGGCATGTTCTTCTGATGGGCCTATCCTTCTGATGGACTATTCCGTTGTGTCTTGGTGTGTCTATTGTCTTGTGATGGGTATTTGAGCCTTTGATTTGTTTGGCTCTTCTTCCTTCTTGAGATGGGCATATTGTCTTATGAGATCTACTTCTTGAGTCTTTTATCAAATAGCAAGATGTTCAAAGGAGGTAATTAAAAACAGGCTAGATTAGTAATGTACAGTGACTTTTGAACAGTAACTTATAAATAGTAAAAATAAGAACAATGAACAGTAAACGTAATAGTGACTATTCTGGAAAACTTAATAATAAAAGCAGGGAGAGAAATATGAACTGGAAAACATAGGACTTTTATAAGATCATAATAAACTTACAAGGACTATTGTCGTAACTTGAAATGATTTCCTAAAGCTTGAAGGAGCTCCAGAGGAAGGCTTCTAAGCTTCAGAAGTTTTTTGTGAGTTTCTCAACACATGAGAGTCTGAATTGTGATGCCTCAAAACAAATGAGGGCTTTGCCTTTTATAGAAAAAAAGGGAGAGTCTGATTTCTTTGTCCGTACCAATTTTTGGTACTATTCTTCACGGGTGGAGTCTCCTGTTGTGAGTGGAGTACTGAGTTGGTTTCTTCTGTCTTCTTGCCTTGGGTGGAGTGCTGAGCTGGTCTTTTGTCTTCTTGCCTTGAGTGGAGTGCTGAGCTGGTCTTTTGTCTTCTTGTCTTGAGTGGAATGCTGAGCTGGTCTTTTGTCTTCTTGCAAAAAAGTGGGCATGTTCTTCTGATGGGCCTATCCTTCGATGGACCTATTCTTCTTTCGTTGTGTCTTGATGGGTATTTGAGCTTTTTGATTTGTTGGGCTCTACTTCCTTCTTGATGATGGGCCTATTGTCTTATGAGATCTACTTTTTGAGTCTTTATCAAATTAATAAGATGTTCAAAGGAGATAATCTAAACAGGTTGGATTACCCCCGGAGATGAAAACAAAAAATGAAAACAAAAAAACTTTCTTTTTCTCTTCTTTTCTTTTTTTTTCTTTTTCTCTTCTTTTCTTTTCTTTTCTTTTTCTCTTTCTTTTTCTTTTTACTTTTCTCTTCTTTTTCTCTACTTTTCTCTTCTTTTTCTCTTTTTTTTTTTTTTCTTTTCTTTTCTTTCTTGCTGAACAGATAGAACTATTATTGTTTACCTTAGCGTAGGGTTCTTGTGCTAGGTGTCTCTATGAGTGTCGGGAATGCTTATGTCATCCCAGTCTTCGGTGTCAAGCATATCTCATCTTCTTGTTTAAAACTCATCTTCCAGGGAAATGAATTTTCGCCAATCCGCAAACTGGCCATCCCCGCTGAAAGGTAGCCATATTCTCCATTTATCTGGAACCCAGATTTGTGTATAATGTCCTTCTGCTGCCAATCTACACGCCTTCCATCCACTGTAGAGGTATGCATTTTTGTAGAAGAAGGAAACGTCTTGGTGGCGCCTATAGAGCTCATGTTCCTCGTGTATTGTAAAGTTGGTGGGTAGCAGACCTACCCAGTCTCTCCAGTCTTCATCCTTTGAAACACCATGGGAGAAACATATAACCTTTTTTGACGGAATCATGGTGAATTCCGTTACTTTTGGGAGGGTAGCTTGGACGTAGGCAACTGTTGGACCAAAGTTGCCATGTTACTTCCTATTAACAGGAACTTTTCTCCAAAGGCCTGCAGGATCTCTTCTATTCTTCCTTCAATATTGGGTAGGAAACTGATACTGTGGACCATACCTAGGTGGAAGAATTTTAGAATAAGGTCTTTGGGCATGGTGCAAGTGTTTAGGTAAAGGAGGATCTTCAGAAGTCCGCCTGTCATCATTGTTGAGCCCCCTGCTATTGGTTTAATAGTAGAGAATTGCCGAACAGTGACTCCCTTGAATTTCCACCCTGGTTCACCGAAGTACATTTGGATAAGCTCTTTCTGAGCTTGTATAAGGTCTGCCAAATGGCCTTCTTCTGTTTTTTTGTATTAGAACCTCTTTTCCCTGGGGCCAGGCATCAAGGAGTGGTGTAAGTGCTTCTTGTGTTGGTGTGTCGAGGAGACGAGTTTGGAGATTCTTCCAACGTCTACCTGTAGCAATGGTTAGTTGTTCACCCAAATCTTTTTCCCTTTTTTCTTTCTCTCTTATCACATTTCCATATACGTGGAAGTGGATACTGAGTGTATTTAAGGCTTGTACTTTTTCTTGGCTGCATGGGCATAGTAGGAAGCCTCCAAATGTTATTCAGCAAACCAAGTTGTTCTGTGGAGAGCAAAAGTCCTTGTAGCGGTCTGAAGTTGCTTTTGGCTGTAACTTGGGAGGAAGGTGAAGGTAAAACCTTTTCCTTCCTTTGCGGGAGGGAGATCTCATTTTTAAAACCTGAAACTTTAAAACAAGTTAGAAATCACTGTATGTCTGTGACACTGTAGGGATTTGAAAGAGTTTAATGTTACAAGTACTCTTGTTAAAATGTTTTAGGTTCTGCTAACAGATGCAGACTGTAGGGTAGATATATCATTATGTTCACCGCAGCAATGAACTTAAAACTAATCCTTTTTTCCATTACTGTGTATGTAGGCCAAATCTATCAACAGTGAACGGACAGATTTGTGTCAGGAAGGGTGTTCCTAGGATTATTTGCTGATTTAAGCTTTTATTAATATGAAGGAGTTGTGGAAACAATGTTTCTCATTACAAATAGAGGCTTTAGGGATCTTGTAACTAAGGTTCATACGACTACCACTAGCATCAAGAATTTTTTCACGATCTTGTGGTAATACTTTGAAGGGATTATTCCTTCACAGATACAGTTTAGATCTGCTCCACTGTCAATGAGAGCAACTGTAGAAAGAGTGAAGTCTTCTATTTTTATGGTAATATGAACATACCATTTTTGAAAGTTGATCTTGTTTATGGCCGCAATAAAAGAATCTTCAATGACGGGATGTTCTTCTTCATTTTGTTGAGAACGGGGGCTGGAGTAAGGGTTTTTAGAAAATTCTAGGTGAGCTATTCTAGCTTCAAGTTCAAGATCTTTGGTCTCATTTAGTAATAATTGTTGGTTAAGGGATCCTATGTCTTTTTTGATTTTATTGACTTCAGCTTGTAGGTCTTTCAAGGTAATGGAGGAAAATATCTTAGTAGGTGATTTTTTATTAATAATTTTGGATATGCTAAAAGGTTCTTCAAGTTGGGGTTGTTGTTCTTTAAATATTAGTTCTTTTAGCTTCATGAAGTATTCTCGTTTATTTGAGGATCTTCAAGGGTATCGATAAGCTCTAAAAGGGCCTCTCTTTCATCACTTTTGGTGATAACATTGCAGAATTGGGTTGTTCCTGAATCCTCAGTTTCTGAAGTATCAGGGGCATAAAATTCATTCTCAGAATCCTCCAAAAGGATTTTAGTGAGTCTATCTTTTAGGGTACTATCATCTTGACAGATTTCATTGATCTTTTGTTTGAGACTGCAATTGTCTGCCTTATGGCCTGGTTTCCGCATTTAAAACAGATAATCTTTTTATTAGTCTGTCTTGGTTGGAATTTCCTTCTAGGTGGGTAACTAGGCCTTTCATAATTATTATCAAACTTTCTGTGTTTATTTTTATGACCCTTTTATATTTATAAGAAGGGGGTTCTATTTTGGCAAGGCCAAAAGCCTCACAGAAGTTACCTAGTTCTTTTCTTCTAGATCCTTTTTCTCTACCATATTTGGCCTGGATTTTTAATTCGGAGCAAAGGGCTAACCCTTCTTTTTGACAAAAGCCGTTAATTGGCCATAGGTCATATCTTTCCAAGGAATTTCTTCTGTTTGAATTTCATCTTTTATTTTCTGGATTATCCTATCAGCAAATAAGTTGGGAAGACCAGTAACAAATCTTTCTTTCCAATATCCCTTATTGCAATCATTTCTTTTGTAGACGTAGGACAGGAAAACATCTTTATACCATCTATAGTCACTAAGGGTCTTACATCTTAGATTAGAAAGGATCTCTCTATTGGCTTGGATTTCCTCCCTAGGGTTGCCTATGAAGTGCATACTTATGGTGTATATAAGTTGGTGGACAGGTTCTGGTTCACCATTATCATTGGTAAAATCTAGGATCTCTTCTCTTTGAAAAGAGGATAAAGCATTATCCCACCAATTTCTAAGCTGGCCTGTAAATCCAGTAGTTAAAAGTGAAAAATAGGTTTTGGGGTCTTTTCTACCAACTGTATAGGCTACATTAGCCATACCCATTTCTTGTAAGGTATTAAGTATTTCATGTTCGGATTTTCCATCTATATTCCATTCATAGATAGATTGTCCATTATAATCTGTGGATCTAAACTTAGATCTCTCTTCATATTGAAGGTCAGGAGGAGTAGGTCTAGGATAGAAGTTTCTAGTGTCTGTGTTCCTAAATATTTTTCTGTGTGCTTGAGGTCTATCATGGTTGTTTCTTATCCTATTAATGGTAATGGGGTTTTCCTCAAAGCAGGTTTGTAAGGTTTCAATTGCCTTATCACCAGATGGGCAATCTTCTCTTTCAGAGTTGTCTGAGGAACTGCTTGAGTTTGTGTTGGAACAATTGTTACAGTCCTCGATACAATTAATCGTAACATTTTTTAATTTTTGATCGATTAATTCTATGAGACTAAGAGAAGGATTAAGGGAAGTGTTACTAATGATCTCCTTTTTTATCCCCTGAATTTGAAAATGAGGTCTAGAGATGTCTTTAGGGAATTTGATAGTTTCCGTACTGATTTTATCATGTATTAATTCAACTTGTTCGGCTATTGTGTGGAGGATTTGGTTAGAATAGTTGTGTTGTTGATGTATTTTCTTAACATCTTCTAGGGTAGCGGGACTGTTGTCTGGAGTACCAATTCTAGGATTTTTGAAAGGTTCAGCAGGAACCTCTCCATCTTTTGTAATAATTTTTATTCCTTGTAGAGGAGGATGGACACTTTGTGTAGATCCTGAGGGTAAAAGATTCCAGGTTTTTGTTAACCTTGTTTGGACATCTATGGATTTCTGTTCTAAAGGGTTTTCTATTCCCTGAATCTTAAGGTAATTAGGAAACCATGTGAAGAATAAGATATTGATCCTATATTTTTCCATATCAGAATACCATAATTCTCTTATTTTATCTCTGACTATTTTGTCTATTTTCAAAAACCAAACTTTCTTGATCCTGTTTTCAATGGAATCAAAGTCTTTTCTTAGATAATCTTTGTTTATTGTAAAGTCCATTTTGGTGATAACATTTATGGAGGAGTATCTTCCCATATCACTCTGAGTAGGTGAAGAGGGAAAAGATTCCTCTGACTTTTGTTCAGTAACAGGGTTAGGAATGGGACTACTAAATTCAACCTTAACTGAATGGTCTTTTATAGAATGGTCTCTAGCAGTATAGAGGGACTCAGAGAAAGAGTTTCTTGAAGGGAAAGGATGGGGATTTCTGGGTATAGGTCTAAAAGATTTAGTGGAATTGAATCTTATAAGGACCCTACCATCACCACTTTCTTCTATCTGGGAAATGTCTGTTTTTTCGAGATCTTCCGGAGGACAATCATGTCTTAGTTCCAGAGCTTCTGGTATAGTGATGTCCTCCCATTTTATCAGTTTGGGAGTGAAGGTTGTAGATCTTTCGGCTTCTAGTTGTAGGAGGATAGTCTCTCCTCTAGGGACAGGAGGAACTATACACTTAGGATCTGTGCAGGAACTTAGGATTTTGTAGTGGAGTCGGTAGATAATGACAAAGTTTTTAGAAAGATTTTTGAACCCCTTTTTAAGGAGCTTAATATCAAGAGTAAGAGTACTACTGATTCTAGGGTCTGTCATATCAACTGTAAAATTTGGAGAACAGTTGAAGAAGATTGGGCCATTACAGATATTGGTTTGAATAACAGCAATTAAAGAGTCTTTGTAAGAAAGGAGCCTGTCGTCTCTAAGGGCAATAAAGACTGGGGTGTCTATGCCTAATCTGGCTAAAGGCTTAAGAGCAACTTGAATTAGGCCTATGTGGATATATCTATAATTCTTTTTTAGATATTCATCAATAGCTATAGAGGATAATAATTGAAGAGTCAGTTGTTCTTTGTCTAAACTGAGTGTTTCTTCATGACTTTTAACACTAAAGGCTGTTTTAAAGTCTGTCCATCCTATTCTGTAAATAGATTGTATAGACTGTTGTGGTATGTTCCAATCATTATTATTTTCTTCATACAGATTTTCATTACTATGGACGACTGGGGTGCTAGATGAACTAGAACCTCTATGCAGCATCCGCCTAAATTGTAGGGCCATAATTAGTTACGTTTCAGGAACTATTTATCTTAATCGTATGTTTTATTGTTACTAAATGGCGTGGGACCATCGGCCTGGAACACCCTGGGACTACCTCGTCAAGCGGGCTTACCAACGGACTTACGACTAAAACCAAACACGCACGGTCTAGTAACAGTAAAAAGTTCGACCTTGGTAAACAGTAACTGAAGGCGTAAGTAACTATAATACCTGATTTTCTTTGTCCGTACCAATTTTTGGTACTATTTCTTCACGGGTGGAGTCTCCTGTTGTGAGTGGAGCACTGAGTTGGTTTCTTCTGTCTTCTTGCCTTGGGAGGAGTGCTGAGCTGGTCTTTTGTCTCGTTGTCTTGAGTGGAGTGCTGAGCTGGTCTTTTGTCTTCTTGCATAAAAGTGGGCATGTTCTTCTGATGGGCCTATCCTTCTGATGGACCTATTCCGTTGTGTCTTGATGGTGGGTCTATTGTCTTGTGATGGGTATTTGAGCCTTTTGATTTGTTGGGCTCTTCTTCCTTCTTGATGATGGGCCTATTGTCTTATGAGATCTACTTCTTGAGTCTTTTATCAAATTAGCAAGATGTTCAAAGGAGGTAATTTAAAAACAGGCTAGATTACCCCCTGAAATGAAAACATAAAGTGAAAACATAAGAACTTTCTTTTTCTTTTTCTTTTTCTTTTTCTCTTCTTTTTTCTTTTCTTCTTTTTCTTTTTCTCTTCTTTTTTCTTTTCTTTCTTGCTGAACAGATAGAACTATTTTTTGTTTACCTAAGCGTAGGGATCTTGTGCGAACTGTTCTGGATCATCCGCCGGAGAAGGGGACGGAGTGGCGTCAGGATCATCGCAGCTATTGGTAATACTTTGCTTTTCTTGAGCCATGTATTTTTGAAAGGCTTGAAAGGCTTCCTATTGTTTCAGTTGCTCGAGCTGGTTTTTTGAAAGGGTAGGAGAAGGGTTCTTTTGTGGAGAAGGGTTCTTTTGTGGAGGAGGAGTAGGAGCTGAAGTAGTGGCTTTGACTGTTGTATCATTAATTGACAGTCTCTGGCCTTTCTGCTGGAAAAACAGTTCTACTTTTGCAACTGTTATAGTGGAAATAATGAACTTTTCCCACCAACGGACTTTGAAACGGCGACAAAGTGTGAGGGGATAGCTTTGTGGTTGAATTTGCAGGGTCTCATAAGTCCAGCAAAAGATCCATGCTATACCAAAATCGCTGTGGAAGCGAAGAGATTTTGTGAAGGTCCTGTCTTTGGCATGAAAAAGGTAGGTTGAATAGGCTCTTTGTATTTTTTCTGGGTAAATTTTCTCTGAGGCTCCATAAGTAATCCACCACTCATAGAACCAAATTGGGAAACCTTGGGGGCAGTGTTTGTCAAAAAAGAAGAACCATGAATGATTAAAAGGCCTAAGTAGGAAGGTTCTTTCCCACGCATCTTTGTAGTCTTGGTAAGAATACCCTGGGAGATTAGGAATGGCATTTGGAAGGGAGAAGGACTTTAGGGTCCAGGGGTCAGTCCAGTCAGAGGAGACCAAGACATTGAGTATCTTGCATTTTGAGAAGGAGATGCGTGAGGGGTCTATTGTACACATGGTGTGAGATATTTCTGCCGAGCCAGAGTCAACTAGGATGAATTCATAGAATTTTTGGGTCTTTGAGGGGGTATCTGAGAACCAATGAAGGGTAGGAGGAAAGAGTCTTTTTGTGTAAAATTCCAGCTGGTCTTTTGAGATGGGAGAATGTTCTGGTGTGAGGTAGACTGAAGTAATAGGATGTGGTTTAAGGAAATATTGGAAGAAAGAACTGTCCCTTTTGGGATCTATTTTGACAGGAGTCTTTGGTGCCCCAAGGGCTTGGTTGTAGGGGAGAGCTGGGAAGTTTGAGAGAGCTTGGAATCTATTATGCATCGGGACCAAAGAGGAAGAGGAAGATGGACTGATGTAGTCCTGGGGAGTCTGTTTTCTGTCTTTAGGATCCATTCCTGAGGCGGTCTTTTAAAGGAAGGTAAGCCTTTCTTTGACTTTCTTTTCGAGTTTTTGCAGAAACTGGCGAAGTGAAGGATCTTCGTAAAGCTCCAGTGTTTCTCTTATAGGTGGTATCCAGAGGCTTTGTTCAAGACGTGCTTTGCATCTTTTGTAATGATCTCTCATGGACAGAAATCTTATGTCTCTGTGGTTTTCCCCTGTAAGAATTCTCTTGTGAGAAAGTCTGGTAAAGAGTTGTTTTTTCCTTTTATAAATTCTATTTTGAAGTCAAAAACTGAAACAATAGCTTGCCATCTAGCAAAAATCTGTTTTGAAACAAGATTTTGAACATCTTTTTGCAAGATTTCTTTTGCTGATTGGCAGTCAACACGGAGGAGGAAATCTTTGTTATATAAATCATCTTGGAATTTAGAGATACAAGAGACAATAGATAGGACTTCTTTTTTTACAGTACTATAGTTCTTTTGTGGTCCAGACCAAACACCAGAGTAGTATCTAACAAGGGTTTCTTTAGTTTGGTTAGGTAATCTTTGTTTGAGAATTCCGCCGAAGCCTAATTCTGAGGCGTCCGTTTCAACTATCATAAAAGCAGAGGGGTGAGGAATACTAGCACAAGGTAAAGTTTTAACTTTTTCTTTGAGAAGTTGGATAACCTTGGTATGCTCAGTAGTCCAAGGAGGTGGATTTTTCCTGAGTCTTTGAAACAGAGGGGCACAGATTTGTCTGAGGTTAGGGAAGAAATCAGAGATATAATTTAAACATCCAAGGAACCTTTGTAGTTGGTTTTTGTCTTTTATTTCATCAGGGAATTTGTTAGTAAACTCTATGCTTCTGTTTATAGGTTTGAATGTTTGGTTGAAGATGTTATGACCCAAGAACCTTATCTGTATTTGGAATAATTTTATTTTTGAGGCCGAGACAGCCAACCCATTTTTCTCTATTATATATAAAAAAGTATTAAGGTGTTTGAAATGTTCTTCTATGCTATTAGAAAAGACTAGAACATCGTCAATATAGACTATAGTGAAACTAGAGTAAGGGTTGAAGATATCATTCATGATTTTTTGGAATTCTGAAGGAGCATTTTTTAAGCCAAAAGGCATAACGTTCCATTCATAATGTCCAAAAGGAACTGTGAAGGCTGTTTTATACCTGTCTCTATTTTCTATTTGGATTTGCCAGAAACCGCTTTTCATATCAAATTTAGAGTAGATCTTAGAATCAGAAAGTCTATTGAGGAGATCTCTTTTATTAGGAATGCGGTATCTAATCCATTGTAAAGCTTTATTCAAAGGTTTGTAGTTAATCACAAGTCTGGGGACTCCTCTTTCTTTTTCGGCTTGCTTATTAACATAGAAAGCTGCACAACTCCAGGGGGACTTGGAGGGTCTTATGAGTTGTTTCTTTAGAAGGGAGTCTATTTCTTGTTTGCAGAATTGTAGGAGTTCTTGGTTCATTTGGATGGGTCTAGCTTTGGTGGGAATGTCTATTTCTTTGAAATCTTTTTCATAGGGGAGAGACACCTGATGCTTCTTTCTGTCCCAGAAGGCTGTGGGAGATTCAGAGCATACACGTTTTTTGAATGATTCTTCCAGGATGAGAATCTGTTTTTGTAAACTAGGGTTTTTAAGTTTTTCTTCTATTTTAAGGTATGCTATTTCCATAACAAGGGAATGGATGAAGGATCTTTTCTTAGTTATAAGATTCATGCTTTTGTTTACGGAAGAGGACTGTATAGTAGATATGTTTTTATGTATGACCGGAGAAATGAACTCAAAATTTAATTTTTTACCTATAACAACAGTATGTATGCCATAAACATCTACTGTAAAAGGGTAAATTTGTGTTAGGAAGGGTGTTCCAAGGATTATGTCCTGGTTTAAGTCTTTTATTAATATGAAGGAATTGTTAAAACAATACTTATCATTACAAACAGAAGCTCTAGGGATCTTGTAGCTAAGGTTCATTCTACTACCGCTAGCATCAAGGATCTTTTCATGACTTTTATGGTAATATTTTGAAGGAATTAGACCTTCACTAATACAGTTTAGATCTGCTCCGCTGTCTATTAGGGCGACAGTAGAAAGGACGAAGTCTTTTATTTTTATGGTAATATTAACATACCATTTCTGAACGTTGATCTTGTTTATAGAAGAGATAAGGGTCTGTTTAGTAAAGAGAGTTTTATTATCTTCTTGTTGTAACTTGGAATTATTGTTAAGGGTTTCAATGTCTTTTTTGAGTCTATTAACTTCAGTTTGCAGATCTTTTATAGTGATGGAGGAGAATGTTTTAGCAGGGGAATTTTTATTGATAAGTTCAGCGAGGGTCTCTTTATCATTACTTTTGGTGATGATATTACAGAATTGGGTTGTACCTGAATCATCTGAGTTTGAAGAATTGAGGGCATGAATATCTTCCTTAGGGTCTTTCAAAAGGACTTTTGTAGGTCTATTTTTTAGAGTACTGTTATTACGACAAATTCTTTTGATTCTTTTGATCCAATTATCCATTTTCCTAGATTGATATCTTCTTATAGGTGGGTAATTAGATTTATCATACCTTTTTTTTGGATTAGGATTTTGTTTATTTTTATAAAAAGGAGGTTCAAACTCGTCTAAGTAAAAGGTCTTAGAGGAGTTATCTAATTTTTTCTTATCAGGAGGGTCATATTTCTTCTTAGCATTTTCAGGACAATTACTAGGATCAGTATTGGTTTTATTATTACGTCCTTCAACATAGTTTAAGGACATGGTTCTTCTTTTACAATTAATTAATTTTAAGACACTGAGAGAAGGGTTTAAAGAGGTGTATTTAAGAATTTTATTTTCTATTTTCTGAATTTGAAAATGAGGTCTAGATTTGTCCTGATTAATTTTGAAAGTTTCAGTAATGACTTGATCTTGTATATTCTTAACATCTTTAAAAGTTGCAAGACTGTTGTTAGAAATAATGACCCTAGGATTCTTAAGGGTCTTAGTAGGAATATCTTTATTTTTAGTAATAATTTCTAGTAAACGCGGATGAACACTTTGTGTAGATCCTGAAGGTAAAAGGTTCCAAATCTTAGTTAACTCATTTTGGATTTCTATGGACTTTTGTTCTAAAGGATTTTCTATTCCCTGAATCTTAAGGTAATTAGGAAACCATATGAAGAACAAGATGTTGATCCTATATTTTTCCATATCAGAGTACCATAATTCTCTTATTTTATCTCTGACTATTTTGTCTATTTTCATGAACCAATCTTTCTTGATACTGTTTTCAATGGAATCAAAGTCTCTTCTTAGATAATCTTTATCTATTGTGAAAACTGTTTTTGTGAAAAAGTTTATAGGAGATAAAGAATGAAGAGTCAGTTGTTCTTTGTCTAAACTGAGTGTTTCTTCATGACTTTTAACACTAAAGGCTGTTTTAAAGTCTGTCCATCCTATTCTGTAAATAGATTGTATAGACTGTTGTGGTATGTTCCAATCATTATTATTTTCTTCATACAGATTTTCATTACTATGGACGACTGGGGTGCTAGATGAACTAGAACCTCTATGCAGCATCCGCCTAAATTGTAGGGCCATAATTAGTTACGTTTCAGGAACTATTTATCTTAATCGTATGTTTTATTGTTACTAAATGGCGTGGGACCATCGGCCTGGAACACCCTGGGACTACCTCGTCAAGCGGGCTTACCAACGGACTTACGACTAAAACCAAACACGCACGGTCTAGTAACAGTAAAAAGTTCGACCTTGGTAAACAGTAACTGAAGGCGTAAGTAACTATAATACTACAACCGGGGCGAAATGTTGCCTAGTGGCTCTGATACCAAATGAACCCAGGTAATCTAAAGTAAGGAAAGACGTAGGAAGAAAGCAGTAAAGCGGAACATAGGTGAACAGTAAAACAAAGTATTTACGCGTGAATAGTAATGTACAGTGACTTTTGAACAGTAACTTATAAATAGTAAAAATTAAGAACAATGAACAGTAAACGTAATAGTGACTATTCTGGAAAACTTAATAATAAAAGCAGGGAGAGAAATATGAACTGGAAACATAGGACTTTTATAAGATCATAATAAACTTACAAGGACTATTGTCGTAACTTGAAATGATTTCCTAAAGCTTGAAGGAGCTCCAGAGGAAGGCTTCTAAGCTTCAGAAGTTTTTTGTGAGTTTCTCAACACATGAGAGTCTGAATTGTGATGCCTCAAAACAAATGAGGGCTTTGCCTTTTATAGAAAAAAAGGGGAGAGTCTGATTTTCTTTGTCCGTACCAATTTTTGGTACTATTTCTTCACGGGTGGAGTCTCCTGTTGTGAGTGGAGTACTGAGTTGGTTTCTTCTGTCTTCTTGCCTTGGGTGGAGTGCTGAGCTGGTCTTTTGTCTTCTTGCCTTGAGTGGAGTGCTGAGCTGGTCTTTTGTCTTCTTGTCTTGAGTGGAATGCTGAGCTGGTCTTTTGTCTTCTTGCAAAAAAGTGGGCATGTTCTTCTGATGGGCCTATCCTTCGGATGGACCTATTCTTCTTTCGTTGTGTCTTGATGGGTATTTGAGCTTTTTGATTTGTTGGGCTCTACTTCCTTCTTGATGATGGGCCTATTGTCTTATGAGATCTACTTTTTGAGTCTTTTATCAAATTAATAAGATGTTCAAAGGAGATAATCTAAAACATGCTGGATTACCCCCTGAGATGAAAACAAAAAATGAAAACAAAAAAACTTTCTTTTTCTCTTCTTTTTCTTTTTCTTTTTTTTTTCTTTTTCTCTTCTTTTCTTTTTCTTTTTCTTTTTCTCTTTCTTTTTCTTTTTTACTTTTCTCTTCTTTTTCTCTACTTTTCTCTTCTTTTTCTCTTTTTTTTTTTTTTTTTCTTTTCTTTTCTTTCTTGCTGAACAGATAGAACTATTATTGTTTACCTTAGCGTAGGGTTCTTGTGCTAGGTGTCTCTATGAGTGTCGGGAATGCTTATGTCATCCCAGTCTTCGGTGTCAAGCATATCTTCATCTTCTTGTTTAAACTCATCTTCCAGGGAAATGAATTTTCGCCAATCCGCAAACTGGCCATCCCCGCTGAAAGGTAGCCATATTCTCCATTTATCTGGAACCCAGATTTGTGTATAATGTCCTTCTGCTGCCAATCTACACGCCTTCCATCCACTGTAGAGGTATGCATTTTTGTAGAAGAAGGAAACGTCTTGGTGGCGCCTATAGAGCTCATGTTCCTCATGTATTGTAAAGTTGGTGGGTAGCAGACCTACCCAGTCTCTCCAGTCTTCATCCTTTGAAACACCATGGGAGAAACATATAACCTTTTTTGACGGAATCATGGTGAATTCCGTTACTTTTGGGAGGGTAGCTTGGACGTAGGCAACTGTTGGACCAAAAGTTGCCATGTTACTTCCTATTAACAGGAACTTTTCTCCAAAGGCCTGCAGGATCTCTTCTATTCTTCCTTCAATATTGGGTAGGAAACTGATACTGTGGACCATACCTAGGTGGAAGAATTTTAGAATAAGGTCTTTGGGCATGGTGCAAGTGTTTAGGTAAAGGAGGATCTTCAGAAGTCCGCCTGTCATCATTGTTGAGCCCCCTGCTATTGGTTTAATAGTAGAGAATTGCCGAACAGTGACTCCCTTGAATTTCCACCCTGGTTCACCGAAGTACATTTGGATAAGCTCTTTCTGAGCTTGTATAAGGTCTGCCAAATGGCCTTCTTCTGTTTTTTGTATTAGAACCTCTTTTCCCTGGGGCCAGGCATCAAGGAGTGGTGTAAGTGCTTCTTGTGTTGGTGTGTCGAGGAGACGAGTTTGGAGATTCTTCCAACGTCTACCTGTAGCAATGGTTAGTTGTTCACCCAAATCTTTTTCCCTTTTTTCTTTCTCTCTTATCACATTTCCATATACGTGGAAGTGGATACTGAGTGTATTTAAGGCTTGTACTTTTTTCTTGGCTGCATGGGGCATAGTAGGAAGCCTCCAAATGTTATTCAGCAAACCAAGTTGTTCTGTGGAGAGCAAAAGTCCTTGTAGCGGTCTGAAGTTGCTTTTGGCTGTAACTTGGGAGGAAGGTGAAGGTAAAACCTTTTCCTTTCCTTTGCGGGAGGGAGATCTCATTTTTAAAACCTGAAAACTTTAAAACAAGTTAGAAATCACTGTATGTCTGTGACACTGTAGGGATTTGAAAGAGTTTAATGTTACAAGTACTCTTGTTAAAATGTTTTAGGTTCTGCTAACAGATGCAGACTGTAGGGTAGATATATCATTATGTTCAACCGCAGCAATGAACTTAAAACTAATCCTTTTTTCCATTACTGTTGTATGTAGGCCAAATCTATCAACAGTGAACGGACAGATTTGTGTCAGGAAGGGTGTTCCTAGGATTATTTGCTGATTTAAGCCTTTTATTAATATGAAGGAGTTGTGGAAACAATGTTTCTCATTACAAATAGAGGCTTTAGGGATCTTGTAACTAAGGTTCATACGACTACCACTAGCATCAAGAATTTTTTCACGACTCTTGTGGTAATACTTTGAAGGGATTATTCCTTCACAGATACAGTTTAGATCTGCTCCACTGTCAATGAGAGCAACTGTAGAAAGAGTGAAGTCTTCTATTTTTATGGTAATATGAACATACCATTTTTGAAAGTTGATCTTGTTTATGGCCGCAATAAAAGAATCTTCAATGACGGGATGTTCTTCTTCATTTTGTTGAGAACGGGGGCTGGAGTAAGGGTTTTTAGAAAATTCTAGGTGAGCTATTCTAGCTTCAAGTTCAAGATCTTTGGTCTCATTTAGTAATAATTGTTGGTTAAGGGATCCTATGTCTTTTTTGATTTTATTGACTTCAGCTTGTAGGTCTTTCAAGGTAATGGAGGAAAATATCTTAGTAGGTGATTTTTTATTAATAATTTTGGATATGCTAAAAGGTTCTTCAAGTTGGGGTTGTTGTTCTTTAAATATTAGTTCTTTTAGCTTCATGAAGTATTCTCGTTTTATTTGAGGATCTTCAAGGGTATCGATAAGCTCTAAAAGGGCCTCTCTTTCATCACTTTTGGTGATAACATTGCAGAATTGGGTTGTTCCTGAATCCTCAGTTTCTGAAGTATCAGGGGCATAAAATTCATTCTCAGAATCCTCCAAAAGGATTTTAGTGAGTCTATCTTTTAGGGTACTATCATCTTGACAGATTTCATTGATCTTTTGTTTGAGACTGCAATTGTCTGCCTTATGGCCTGGTTTTCCGCATTTAAAATAGATAATCTTTTTATTAGTCTGTCTTGGTTGGAATTTCCTTCTAGGTGGGTAACTAGGCCTTTCATAATTATTATCAAACTTTCTGTGTTTATTTTTATGACCCTTTTTATATTTATAAGAAGGGGGTTCTATTTTGGCAAGGCCAAAAGCCTCACAGAAGTTACCTAGTTCTTTTCTTCTAGATCCTTTTTCTCTACCATATTTGGCCTGGATTTTTAATTCGGAGCAAAGGGCTAACCCTTCTTTTTTGACAAAAGCCGTTAATTGGCCATAGGTCATATCTTTCCAAGGAATTTCTTCTGTTTGAATTTCATCTTTTATTTTCTGGATTATCCTATCAGCAAATAAGTTGGGAAGACCAGTAACAAATCTTTCTTTCCAATATCCCTTATTGCAATCATTTCTTTTGTAGACGTAGGACAGGAAAACATCTTTATACCATCTATAGTCACTAAGGGTCTTACATCTTAGATTAGAAAGGATCTCTCTATTGGCTTGGATTTCCTCCCTAGGGTTGCCTATGAAGTGTATACTTATGGTGTATATAAGTTGGTGGACAGGTTCTGGTTCACCATTATCATTGGTAAAATCTAGGATCTCTTCTCTTTGAAAGGAGGATAAAGCATTATCCCACCAATTTCTAAGCTGGCCTGTAAATCCAGTAGTTAAAAGTGAAAAACAGGTTTTGGGGTCTTTTCTACCAACTGTATAGGCTACATTAGCCATACCCATTTCTTGTAAGGTATTAAGTATTTCATGTTCGGATTTTCCATCTATATTCCATTCATAGATAGATTGTCCATTATAATCTGTGGATCTAAACTTAGATCTCTCTTCATATTGAAGGTCAGGAGGAGTAGGTCTAGGATAGAAGTTTCTAGTGTCTGTGTTCCTAAATATTTTTCTGTGTGCTTGAGGTCTATCATGGTTGTTTCTTATCCTATTAATGGTAATGGGGTTTTCCTCAAAGCAGGTTTGTAAGGTTTCAATTGCCTTATCACCAGATGGGCAATCTTCTCTTTCAGAGTTGTCTGAGGAACTGCTTGAGTTTGTGTTGGAACAATTGTTACAGTCCTCGATACAATTAATCGTAACATTTTTTAATTTTTGATCGATTAATTCTATGAGACTAAGAGAAGGATTAAGGGAAGTGTTACTAATGATCTCCTTTTTTATCCCCTGAATTTGAAAATGAGGTCTAGAGATGTCTTTAGGGAATTTGATAGTTTCCGTACTGATTTTATCATGTATTAATTCAACTTGTTCGGCTATTGTGTGGAGGATTTGGTTAGAATAGTTGTGTTGTTGATGTATTTTCTTAACATCTTCTAGGGTAGCGGGACTGTTGTCTGGAGTACCAATTCTAGGATTTTTGAAAGGTTCAGCAGGAACCTCTCCATCTTTTGTAATAATTTTTATTCCTTGTAGAGGAGGATGGACACTTTGTGTAGATCCTGAAGGTAAAAGGTTCCAAATCTTAGTTAACTCATTTTGGATTTCTATGGACTTGTTTGGACATCTATGGATTTCTGTTCTAAAGGGTTTTCTATTCCCTGAATCTTAAGGTAATTAGGAAACCATGTGAAGAATAAGATATTGATCCTATATTTTTCCATATCAGAATACCATAATTCTCTTATTTTATCTATGACTATTTTGTCTATTTTCAAAAACCAAACTTTCTTGATCCTGTTTTCAATGGAATCAAAGTCTTTTCTTAGATAATCTTTGTTTATTGTAAAGTCCATTTTGGTGATAACATTTATGGAGGAGTATCTTCCCATATCACTCTGAGTAGGTGAAGAGGGAAAATATTCATCTGACTTTTGTTCAGTAACAGGGTTAGGAATGGGACTACTAAATTCAACCTTAACTGAATGGTCTTTTATAGAATGGTCTCTAGCAGTATAGAGGGACTCAGAGAAAGAGTTTCTTGAAGGGAAAGGATGGGGATTTCTGGGTATAGGTCTAAAAGATTTAGTGGAATTGAATCTTATAAGGACCCTACCATCACCACTTTCTTCTATCTGGGAAATTTCTGTTTTTTCGAGATCTTTCGGAGGACAATCATGTCTTAGTTCCAGAGCTTCTGGTATAGTGATGTCCTCCCATTTTATCAGTTTGGGAGTGAAGGTTGTAGATCTTTCGGCTTCTAGTTGTAGGAGGATAGTCTCTCCTCTAGGGACAGGAGGAACTATACACTTAGGATCTGTGCAGGAACTTAGGATTCTGTAGTGGAGTCGGTAGATAATGACAAAGTTTTTAGAAAGATTTTTGAACCCCTTTTTAAGGAGCTTAATATCAAGAGTAAGAGTACTACTGATTCTAGGGTCTGTCATATCAACTGTAAAATTTGGAGAACAGTTGAAGAAGATTGGGCCATTACAGATATTGGTTTGAATAACAGCAATTAAAGAGTCTTTGTAAGAAAGGAGCCTGTCGTCTCTAAGGGCAATAAAGACTGGGGTGTCTATGCCTAATCTGGCTAAAGGCTTAAGAGCAACTTGAATTAGGCCTATGTGGATATATCTATAATTCTTTTTTAGATATTCATCAATAGCTATAGAGGATAATAATTGAAGAGTCAGTTGTTCTTTGTCTAAACTGAGTGTTTCTTCATGACTTTTAACACTAAAGGCTGTTTTAAAGTCTGTCCATCCTATTCTGTAAATAGATTGTATAGACTGTTGTGGTATGTTCCAATCATTATTATTTTGAGTGTGTTAAATTTTGTCTTATTTATATTGAGTGTATTAAATTCGAACTAATTAATTTCAAATTCGAACTAATTTTGAGTGTGTTAAATATAAATTTAAATTTCGAGTGTGTTATTTCCTAAAAGATCGAACTAATTCTGAAATTAAAATTTTTAGTGTGTAAAATAAATTTAAATTTTAAAACCGATAAGTTTGAGTGTGTTAAATAAATAGAATTAGTTCGATTTTGAAATGAAGGGTGTTTGTTATTGTGTTAAATTAGTTTCAACATATTATCCTAATAATTGTCTTATTTATTCTACTTATTTGATGCATAAAGTAATTATACCAAGGGTCAAACAAGCAATGTTATGGCGTTTAAAATTTTATTTTAAAAAATAAATAAATTACACGTTGTGGTTTAAACGCCACAACATGACGTTTAAACCTTAAACCTTAAAAATAGTATATAACTATACGATATAACCATAGTATATAACTATAGTATCTATATGATATAACAATAGTATATAACTATATAATATAACAATAGTATATAACTATACGATATAACCATAGTATATAATTATACGTTAGAACCATAATATATAATTATAGTATAAAACTATACGATATAACCATAGTATGTAACTATACGATATAACCATAGTATATAGCTATAGTATATAACTATATAATATAACCATAGTATATAACAATACGATATAACCATCATATATGACTATAGTATATAACTATACGACATATAACCATAATATATAATTATAGTATATAACTATACAATATAACCATAGTATATAGCTATAGTATATATCTAAACAATATAACAACAGTATATAGCAATAGTATATAATTCTACAATAGAACCATAATCTATAATTATAGTATATAACTATACGATATAACCATAGTAATATACAGTATATAACTAAACGATATGACAATAGTATATAACTATACAATATAACAGTAGTATATAACTATACGATATAACAGTAGTATTAAACTATACAATATAACCATAGTATATATCCATAATATATAACTATACGATATAACAATAGTATATAACTATACGATATAACAATAGTATATAATTATACGATATAACCATACTATATAGCTATACGATATAAAAATAGTATATAACTATACGTTAGAACCATAAAATATAATTATAGTATATAACTATACGATATAACCATAATATATAGGTATAGTATATAACTAAACAATATAACAATAGTATATAACTATACGATATAACCATAGTATATAACTATACAGTATAACAATAGTATATAACTATACGATATAAAAATAGTATATAACTATACGTTAGAACCATACTATATAATTATAGTATATAACTATACGATATAACCATGGTATATAACTATAGTATATAATAATATGATATAACCATAAGATATAACTATAGTATATAACTATACGATATAACCATAGTATATAACTATACAATATAATAATATATATCTACACGATATAACAATAGTATATAACTATACGATAGAACCATAATATATAATTATAGTATATAACTATACGATGTAACCATTATATATAACTGTAGTATATAACTAAACAATATAACAATAGTATATAACTATACGATAGAACCATAATATATAATTATAGTATATAACTATAAGATATAATCATAGTATATAGCTATAGTATATAAATGAACGATATAGCAATAGTATATCACTATATGATATAACAATAGTATATAACTATACGATATAACAATAGTATATAACTATACGATATAACCATAGTATATAACTATACGATATAACAATAGTATATAGCTATAGTATATAACTATACATTAGAACCAAAATATATAATTATAGTATATAACTATACGATATAACAATATTATACAACAATACGATACAAGTATAATATATAACTATACGATATAACCATAGTATATAATTAAGAAATATCCACATTGGATCCATTTTCAAGCATTTCATCCAAAATAACCCTGAACAATTATAATTATACAAATATTAGATTCATTATAATCTTTAACGAATATTACATTCACTATAATCTTTAACGAACAATTATGCATTACTAAGGTTTCAAACTAACTACGTACAAAATTTATACATATAACTACGACAAAAAGTTTCTCTTAATTTTGTACACATATATACAACTCAAATACAAGCATACAAAAACCTTTCAATCGATCGATATATAACGTCATAACCTTGTATTACGCATTACATGACGGAACAACAGTGCAAAACTAAAACATGTGTTTCTAACAGGAAAAATCCACTTAAAAAAAAAACACTACGTCGTAGCGTTTAAGATTTAATCGACTCGATTAGACCGAGTCCATTTTAAACTCTACGACATAGCGTTTAAGATTTAATCGGTCATAGCGTTTAAAATGGACCCGGTTTAATCGAGCCGATTTCATTTTTTTTAATCTCAATAAATTCAAAAAAAATCAAAAAAAGCTTGAACGCCACGATATGGCATTTAAAAAAAAGAAAAAGTTAAACGCTACTTCGTAGCGTTTACTGTGCGGTGCGAAAAAAAAAGGGGTGTAAAATAGAACGGCCTAAAAATAATACCCTAAAAGAATAATACCCTAAATCCATTAATTTATATTTAACAATGTTTTCTAAACAAAAAAGTTGTAAAAAAAAGCAACGGCTATAGTAGCCGTTGATTTTATTTAAAAAAAAAAGTGATTTAAAAAAACACAAAATTAATACTTTTTTTATAAAAATCAACGTTTTCTCTAACCGTTGAATTTGACGGGTTACACAGAAATCGAAGGCGATGCAAGTAGGAATCCCCTAAATTCTTGACACATGCACTATTAACAATCTTTTTAGATGACGTTGGCTTTCCATATCAAGGGTTGTACACTTGTACTAATATTTTTACGGTTATTTAGGGACACATGTTAGACATATCGTTTAAATAATTATTTTTAAAATTTTTAAATTATTTTAAAAATTATTAAATTATTTTAAATAATATAATTTAACAAAAATATAATAAGATGCTCAATCTGATTGTTTTTTCCTATCTATTCATTTATAGGAGTATTTTGACATTTAACATTTGTTGTTTGTAGGCCTATTTTCTAACAAAAAAAAAAAGTTTGTAGGCCTATTTTGACATTTAACATTTGTTGTTTGTCTTCAAAACTCAGAGTTTGTCTAAATTTTCTGAAATAATACATTATTTTATATTAAATTATATTAATTCATTAATTTAATGTAGGATAATGTATTTCAATTGAAAACCAAAAAACGCTATACTCGTTCTATGCTAATAATAATTATACATAAAAATACACCAAAATAAAATAATCTAATCTAATTATACATAAGTGCCTATCATCACACCTAAATCTAACCTCTGCAACGCACTTATTATTGTTATGACAAAATAAACCTTATTACAAGATACAAAAGCCCGTTTGTGAAGATATAGTAAAAATAAAACGATAAAAAATAGTTCCCCTCAAACTGAGGGTAATTCGACCTAGGTCTCCATCCACAACCATGGGAACTAAGAACAAGTTTCCCTCATTATAAATGGAAACTTTAAAACGATTCACTTTATTATGACTCGAACTCGTCGAACCTTGTTTTCTTCATAATAGTCAGTTGTTATTATTATCAACTTTATTGCTAAGCTTAAGTTGGAGAAAGGAAAAATTAAATGAATTCGGGTGACGAATCTGATATGTTTGATGACCCAGACTTTGACTTTGCTTTTACGGTAAGCAAACTTTCTTACTGTATTAGAAACTTGAAGTTTATTTTACTTTTATACGAACAATGAGTTTCTAGCAAGTCGAAGTTTGTGAATTTTTTCGTTGCTTCCCCTTATTATGAGGGGAACTGTCTAAATCGTTCCTCTTGGCTTTAGGGGTATTGTCAAAATAATTTCCCTTAGTCTGAGGGAAACTGTCGTATTGTATATAAATGGGTAACGACGACGGTGAAAAGACAGTGACAGAAAGACAACGGTGGTGGAGGGAGAGAATACTGACTATTGGTGGTGCCAAGAGATTGAGGATAGAGGTCCAAATGAATAATTTTATATATAAAAATATATTTTAGTTAATATATAAATACAAAATATTATGTATGATTAAATTGGTGTGATGATATAGGCAGCCCCTAATTATAGGGGATTCTTTTCCGCACCCGTTTTTTTTTTGCGGCACACCCGCCCTTGGTTGCGCCCAAAAAATGGATTTTTATTCCTTGGACGCAACCTGGTTGCGCCCAAGGTCTGGGTGAGTTTTTATTTATTTTGAAAAATGATTTTTTTAAAGATTATTGAACCGGTTTTGGGGTCTGAACCGGTTTTTTCTGGACACAACTACGTTGCGCCAAGGGATTTATTTTATTTTATTTAAAAAAAGTTGGGCGCAACGTGGTTGCGCCCAGAAAAAGAAAAAAAAACTTGGATGTTTTGTAGTTATATCCAATTTGGTTATTGTTATGGTTATGTCCTATATTTAAATACTATGATTATATCTTATAGTTATATCCACTTTCGTTATATTTATGGTTATATCATATAGTTACGTACTATAGTTATATCCAATTTGGTTATTACTATAGAATATAACCATAAGGATATAGCCAAATTGGATATAACTATAAGGATATAACTATAAGATATAGTCATAGTATATAACTATATGATATAAGTATATAACCATAGTATATAACTATATGATATAATATAAGATATAACCATAGTATATAACTATGAAATATAACTATAAGATATAATCATAGTATATAATTATAGGATATAACCATAGTACATAACCATAGTATATAACTATATAATAAAATCATAAGATATCATCATAATATATAACTATAGAATATAACGATATGATATAACCAAATTGGATATAAGTCATATAATTATAAGATTTAATCATTGTATATAACTATATGATATAACCATAGTATATCTATATGATATAACCATAGTATATCTATATGATATAATATAGGATATAATCATAGTATATAACTATGGAATATAACCATAAGATATAATCATAGTATATAATTATAAGATATAAACATAGTATATAACTATAGAATATAACCGTAGTATATGACCATAAGACATAACCAAATTGGATATAACCATAGTTATATGTGATTTTCGAAGGATATAATCATAGGATATAACGATATGATATAACCATAGTTATATGTGATTTTCGAAGGATATAATCATAGAATATAACGATATGAGATAACCAAATTGGATATAACGATAAGATATAGTCATAGTATATAACTATATGATATAACCATAGTATATAACTATATGATATAATATAGGATATAACCATAGTATATAACTATGAAATATAACTATAAGATATAATCATAGTATATAATTATAGGTTATAACCATAATATATAACTATAGAATATAATATAAGATATAACCATAGTATATAACCATAAGATATAATCATAGTATATAACTATATCATATAACGATATGATATAACCAAATTGGATATAAGTCATATAACTATAAGATATAATCATTGTATATAACTATATAATATAACCATAGTATATAACGATATTATTTTATGGATTAAACTCTATTTTATGGACTAAACCCCAAAACCTAACCATAAACCCTAAAAAACACTAAAAACCCCTTAGATACAACCTGGTTGCGCCCAAAAAACCTAAGTCTTAAACCACAAACCCTAAACCCCAAAACCTAACCCTAAACCCTAAAAAACACTAAAAACCCTTTGGACATAACTAGGTTACACCCATAGTTCTGGACGCAATATAGTTGCGCCCAAAGGTGTGTGGGGATTGTTTTAAGATTTTTTAGGGTTTAGGGGTTTAAGGGTTTGTACTCGAATGGACAAAAACCCCAAACCCTAAAACCTAACCATAAACCCTAAAAAACACTAAAAACTCCTTGGGTGCAACTTGGTTGCGCCCAAAAACCCTAAATCTTAAATCACAAACCCTAAACTCCAAAATCTAACCCTAAACCCTAAAAAAACACTAAAAAACCCTTGGACGCAACTTGGTTGTGCCCAAAAACCCTAAACCCTAACCCTAAACCCTAAAAAAACACTAAAAATCCCTTGGACGCAACTAGGTTGCGCCCATAGTCCTTGACGCAATCTAGTTGCACCCAAAGGGTGTGTGTGGATTGTATTAGGGTTTAGGGTTTATACTCGAATGCACGAAAACCCCAAAACCTAACCATAAACCCTAAAAAATACTAGAAACCCCTTGGATGTAACCTGGTTAAGCTCAAAAATCTTAAACCATAAACCCCAAAACCTAACCCTAAACCCTAAAAAAACACTAGAAACCCCTTAGGTGCAACTAGGTTGCACCCGTAGTTCTGGACGCAATATAGTTATGCCCAAAGGGTGTGTGGGGATTGTTTTAGGGTTTAGGGTCTTTATCATAGTATATACTATGATAATTCGTATTTAATGAAATAAGTATTTAATGTTGAAATAGGTATTGCATTTAGAAATTGTTGGTATTTTAGAATTTTTTTGTATGTTGTATTTGATTCTAGATTTTTTTATAAAAATTATGTATTGAAATACTATAGTATATAAGTGTAACTATATGAAATACTATAGTATATAAGTATATTCACATGAAATATAAAGGAAAACTATAGTATATAAGTATATTCACATGAAATATAACGAGATACTTTAGTATAAGTATAACTATATGAAATATAATGAAATATTATATTATATAAGTGTAACTATATGAAATACAATGAAATACTATAGTATATAAATATAACTATATGAAATATAATAAAATACTATAATATATAATGAAAATACTATAGTATATAATGAAATACTATAGTATATAAATATAACTATATGAAATACTATAGTATATAAGTATAACTATATGAAATACTATAGTATATAAGTATAACTATATGAAATATAATGAAATACTATAGTATATAAGTGTAACTATAGTACATAAGCTTATAGCAATTTAATTTCTTTATATGAAAATTACATTGTAAATAAATTTTAGAAATTTAATGTATTTTTTTTACAAATTAAAAATTTGCTAAAAATAATAATCGAAATACAATAAAGAAAATAAGGTAACAAGATAATTCGCGTGTGAAATCCTCATGATACAAACAAATTTATTACCATGTAACCCTGGTTACTTGAAAACGTCTATTACTATAGTCAAATGCACACAAATGTACAAATCTACTAGGTATTTGAATTTCCAAATCATATAAAATATAAAGATAGATACAATGTGATGAGTATGTAGTAAATTTATTTTAAATATAAAATAAATTTGTTGATATAAAATATCAAAGTTTTTTTATTTTTTCTGGGTGCAACCAGATATATATTTTTTTAGTTTTTTTTAAAAATTGGCCAAAAACCGAATTTTTTAACAATCCGTTTCATTCATTTGGGCGCAACCTAATTGCGCCCAAAGAATTATTATTTTTTTTGAAAAAAAAAAATCCATTTTTTGGACGCAATAAAACGGATGCGCCGAAAAAAAAAAAGGCGCGAACATTCTACCCGTAATTATATTGTAAGATTGGCTCATAATAGAAAATTAGAAATTAGAAACCCTTATCTCAAATACATTTCCCTCCCTCTCCGCTTGCTTTGTAGGTCGTAGTCGCCGCCTTTCGTGCCCGCCTCCCGTATCTCTTCTCCTCCTCTCTCAATCTTCCGACGCCATGGGCAAGAAATCCAAGGATCCAGGCAACGCCAAACTCGAATCTGTTCCTGAGTCGGATTCCTCCACCGTATTCAGCAAACTATTCGGCCATGCCCCGTCCCCGGAACCCGATGCCCCGACTTCGCTCTTCTCTGCGCACAATCCCTTTCGAAGAAAACACGGCGAAGATCCTTTTCAATTGGATAAGGAATTGGGGTCTGAATTAGCCGATCCACACCCTAACGATGCCGGGGTTGAGCTCTCGAAGAAGGATAAGAAGAAGAAGAAGCGAGCAAAGGATGAAATTGACGGTGCTGATCCGGTGAAGGGTAAGAAATACAAGCAGGAGGAGGAGAAGGAATCTGAGATCGACGGTGCAATGAACCCTAACTCGGAGAAAGGAATCCCTGATTCGCCGATCGTGACGAGCGATAGGAAGGAGAAGAAGCACAAGAGGAAGAGAGATGAGTTGGAGAGAGAGTACGAGGAGAAAAAGTATGGAGCGGCGGCTGGCGACGAGGAATCGAAGGAGATAGTTGTCGGGAGGAAGAGGAAATCGGCGGAGAATCCTGCGGAGATGACGGTTTCAAAGGAGGGTTATGATGACGAGAATAAGCTGTTAAGGACGATCTTTGTCGGTAATCTGCCATTGAAGACAAAGAAGAAGGCTTTGTTGAAAGAATTTTCTCAATTTGGAGAGATTGAGTCCGTGAGGCTTCGGTCTGTTCCAACTTTGGATGTGAGTAATCAATTATCATTCTGAGAAAAAAAAAGACACATTTCTTATGCATTTCTTGCAGTTTGCTTAGCTTCATATCTTTAATGTTCTTTGCTTTGTCATTTTCATTTTAGAGCAAGAAACCAAAGAAGGTGAAGATTTTGAACAACAATATCAATGAAGCTGTTGACAGGTATGACGAAAAATTGGCTTTTAGATTATTCAAATTCATTTGCTTATGTTTTGGTACAGTTATTTTTTTCTGGATTAGTTGAGAGAAATTGGACTTTCCCATGACTTATATGACTGTCTAAGACAAATATATGAGAGATGCCTGGTATATGACTTTGCCCAATGTTGGATGTTAATTGGCAAGTTAGTAGCTTTAAGAACGAACATGGAAGAATCTGAGGGTTGGTGGTTTAGTTTGAGCAATTAAGTGTTTGTGACACCTCATAAATTAGAGTATGAGACACATATATCTGTTGTGGATTGTGGAAAGGGGCATAGTGTGACTATACAGTCTGAAAATACTAAGGAGACTCTGGAATTATAAGAACTTCAGGGCTGGAAAGCACAATGTGGGACAAGAACTGTTCTATGGAGAAGATATTCCAGGCAGCTTCTAGTTAATGTAGTGAATTTTACATTTTTTTACACCTTGGATAGAGCTAATTATCTGGATTATTGGTAATCTACTTTGCTGTCCAAGAATTTTCCTTTGCATTTGCAGTTCCCTTGAGAACTTTTCTTCTCTATTTCATATGTGTTTTCTTATCATTGAGGATTTTTTTGTGTGCAGTGTCAATGCCTATATTGTATTTAAGACAGAAGAGTCTGCAGAGGCCTCTCTCACCCATAATATGGCTCTGGTATATACTCTTCCTTTCTCTCTCTCTCTCTCTCTCTCTCTCTTTTTTTTTTTTCCTGATGCAGTTTACCAAATGGTTAGGTTTTAACATCCTATCCTCCTCTCCCAAACACCCCTAATTACTGTACATTGCTGTGTTTCTGTTTATTATTACTAGTCCGTTTTCACTTCTGACAACTTTGGAAATGCAGGTTGGTGGTAATCATATCCGTGTGGATAGGGCCTGTCCACCTCGGAAGAAATTAAAGGGGGACAGCACTCCACTTTATGATACCAAGAGAACTGTTTTTGTGGGGAACTTGCCATTCGATGTGAAGGTAATTTGCTCTCACAAATTGCAAATGATATTCTGCTTTCGGTTTTAATAATTCAATTACAGTATCCATAATTCTCTGTGCAGGATGAAGAATTGTACCGGTTATTTTGTGGTATTAACCAAGTTGGTTCTAGCATTGAAGCTATTAGAGTTATTAGAGACCCTCATACAAGTGTTGGAAAGGGCATTGCATATGTCTTGCTCAAAACAAGGGTATGTTTTTCAATTGCTTGCCTCTGGTGTAATATCTCTACATTCCTAAAGAATGTGCACTTCTTCTTGGTTTGTTTATAAATTTTTCCATTATCCATAAAAAAGTAAAAGCAGTAAAAATAAATCTGTTAGCATTCTTCCTTTTGTACTTGAGATGTAAATAAGCTTATAAATGATAATAGAGGTCATAACTAGGACGAGAAAGGATGAAATGCATAGTAAAGAGAGTGTAGTTTGTGCCAGTGTCTCAGTCCTTCATTTCTCTGTTCATAATCAAACTTTGAAGACCATGGCGTATCTTCATATTGGTCTGGCATGACACACTGACAAGCCAAGTGATGTAAATAGTTATAAGCTATTACTAATAGCTAATGAACATAATTTGCTACAAGCTTATGAAAATGATTCAACTTCTCTTATACTTTTCCTTGTTACATGATCAAGATTGACATTTCTTCTGCTTTTTCTGGCATAGGAAGCTGCAAACATGATTGTCAAGAGGAGAAGTCTGAAGCTCAGGGACCGAGAGTTGCGGATATCCCATGCCAAGGCCGATACCACACCTGCTAAGAGGAAAACTCCACCAGTTGATGGATCAGAAATTTTTTCAGGCAAGAAGCTTCATTTGGAACCCAAAACCCCAAACAGTGGCTATAGGCCAAGGGTGAATGCTTCTGCCTCATATGAAGGTGTACGGGCAACTAAATCTGGTAAAGAGAAGAAACCATATCGAAAAGTTACCCAGACAGCCGTCTTCCGGTCAGGACCGAAAGGCAAGGATGAGACTAAACCGAGGGAGAATAAAAGACCATCTGTTGCAGCCAGAAAAGCCAAGGCAAATGCTCCAAGGGCGGGTGGAAGTGGGTCAGTTCAAGCAGCAGGGAAGAAGCGCAAGTTTGGGAGCAGGACACCACAGAGCTCCTTCAAGAAAAACAAAAAAGCTAAGAAATCCAAGTGATGAGTACCAGTTTTTTATACCTTTTTGATAATCACATCAATGTTGGGTAGCTTTTTTTAGAAATTTGTTGTATGAATTGAGCAAGTCTCTTGAACCAATCTTTTTATGGTAGTGTAATGCCCACAGCGAAGTTCTTTGCATTTTCAATGTCAATAATTTGCTATAGCAGTGAAAATGTTTTGGGCTAATGAAACCTGCATTTACAAAACAAGAAGATATAATAATATTGTATAGGAGAGTAGTTTTAGACCAGGCTAAGCATATAGATCCATCTGAATGATGTTGGGTCACAGCGTTGGCTTCTTTGGAAAGCAGGGGACATGCTTAGACCCGTTGCATCATCCCATGCCCTGAGTAAAAACATCAAACCAATGTACAATGTTTCAATAAAATCATTTCATTCACCAGCACAATCAACGTCACAACTTAGATATCTGAAGTGGTACAGGAGTTCAACTAGTTTTACATTTAGCAAATGATTTCATAGCAATTGATGGATCCATCACTTTACATCCCAACATTACAGCTTGTTGGTTTAGAAAGAATGTGGATGTAGACTAAATCTTGCTTGATTGGATCAGCTGTACACAAATCAAGTCTGCCTGAAGAATCACAAAGGCGAACCAACTTGAAAGGATTGTTGTCTCTATGACTTGTTTTTGCTTAGCAGAGTTGGGGTGATGCTGATAATTCCAATGAGGAACATAGTTGCAATGGATTGGAAGTCATAGAGGTCGCCCAGTGATTGCAGCTCCCCAAGGGCTAATCCAGCCTGCACAGACGACCATAGATAAGCAAAACGCGACAAAAAGGTTTGAAAGATAGAAACAGTTAGCAGAGTAATTTCAAGATCCGCAAAGAAGAAAAAGAAACCTCATTTTAACTTTCCTAGGCCAGAAAATTCTAAAATTTTTCTAGTTCCACTTAAATTACCTCTGCAGCTAATTCAGAAATCCTAAATCCAAAAGTAACCTTCGAACATAAGCTAGATAAATCTTGTTTTATGCCTCAAAACAATAATTATATGCCAGGAAAAGCATTTAGGCTCTCATACTCTTCAGTCTTGAGAGAAAAATACAAAATTGGTGAATGAAATAATTACCCTAACAGTGACAAAAGCAGCAGGAATTAGCCCGATGAATGTTGCAAAGAAGAATATGTGGTATGGCACATCAACTATCGGTGATGCCATGTTGATGAATGTATTGGGCAATGTGGGAGTCACTCTAAGGAAAACCATGTAGTTCAACAAGCATTCCCTTCTTTTGGCCACCTGAAATAGGTAAAGGAAGCAGAAGGAATTTTAGTGTAATTCCTGTTACTTCAGGAGTTTTCTCATAGTGAACTCATGCTTTAAGCAAGCTCACCTGTGCTTGAAATAACTTAATTTTGTCCGGCCACAAAGAGAAGACCAGAGGCCGTCCGATCAGTTTTGAGAGGAAAAAACAGGAGGAAGCACCAGCTGTTGCAGCCGAGACCACCAAGACCATGCCTTTGAAGACACCAAAGAGAGCTCCAGCTAATAAGGACATAAAAATAGTCCCCGGGATCATGAAAGTCTGCATGAAAATGTAGACCACAAAATAACCTATAAGCACTTGTGCTGTATAGTCACTTGTGTAAATCTCAAGGTGATCTCTGCAAGAGAAAGATTGTGTAACCGTATCATTAAGACTTGGAAGTAGCACTTTTAACAATTCCCGTACTAGGAGTTAGAAAACAAGGGACAAAGCATCATAGAGATCAAGGTACAAGCGCAAGTTCAATGGACTGAAAGCCACCAGCTGACAAACAAAATAAGAAAATAGAAAAGCAGGGTTCACCAACACTGATGCAGAGTTTTGGAGTAAAGCAATTCATAAAACACTCTTTGTCTTAGAAGCATCCAACTAAGCGAGGATGAAAAGGGTAAATAAAGTAAGCACCACCACAGAAGCAAAATGTTGAGTTCAATGTATAAAAGAAAAGATCAACTAGCCATCAAAACCATATCATAATCTTTCTCCCTAGTGAAGAATGGCTCAATTTAATGATTCCGATTATCTAAAAAGTACATAATGACATATATTACTTATAGGTTTTCCTTAAAGCTTGATGGCTTTCCTATCTTAGCACGAATCCTAAATGCTAGGAACAGAAATTGACAATTTCGTTTAGATCAGCAACCAAACTCATCCTTCCAAGTCCCATTCACTAATGTGCTTCACATTAAGGGCTGGTTTGGTTTGAACTTATGGAAACGGTAACGAAAAAGAAACGAATCTAGTCCACATTGACATCATGATGCATTGATCAAATTTTTTATCTTGGCTTGGGGCTCTAAAATTTGTGTGTCAAGAGAAGGGAGAAAGGAAATGATTTCATCATTTTACAACTCACCCTTGTATTGGGGATACAAATATCTCCATCATAGTGCCAAGTGAAGGGGGAAAGGAAACGATTTCATCATTTTGATCAATGAATAATGACACTAAATTGGACTAGATTCGTTTCTTTTTCATTACCGTTTCCGTAATTTAAAACAAATGGGGCCTAAAAAGAAACATTCAATATATCTTCTTCTTACTACAAGCAAACTGCCTTTTGTACCAAGCAAGTAGCTTGTTTGTATCAGGACACACACACAAAAAAAAAAGGGAAAGGAAACAAGGCCTGCCTAGCAACTTAGTTTCAGGACAATGAACTCTTTCTTTGATAAATTTTAGCTTCCCATGAAAGACCGTAGGAGACCATCACAAGTTTGTCTCAGTTACAACAAGAGTCCTCCTGTCTAGAACCTGTCAATCCTGCATTCATTTATTCCCATGTCTTATACTCAAAAGAGTGTTTTGTTTAATTGTTGGTTCAGACATTTGGGCAAACCCTTCTTCTGGAGCAACAACAATGCTAAATTGTAGAGATTGTAAATGTTGTATGCAAAATCATTGAAGCAAGAAAGCAAATGTGATCCGGACATTTTCTCACCAAATTCAAGACCAAGCAACCAACACTCCCCAAGTACAAACTACAAACAAGCAGTCAGCAGATATAAAACCAACAAACCAAAAAAGCACATTTATAAATAAGATAAGAATGTACCCTTTTCTTAATCTAGTCAACTCAGGGCTACTTCCCCACCTTTAATTTCCCAGCTATCCCAACAATTCAATCGACAATTATTCATCTGCTAAAAGTGAACTATGAATTGGAATCAATTTCACCAGCTTACAGCACAAAGATCTACCCAAACCCCATGAAAGTATTCCATGTACAATTAACAAAAACTTAAACAACAATCCACATTTGCCATCTAGATCTACTAATACAGACAAATCAACAACTCAATCTGAATCAATATCATAAGAAACTGAGGCCACCATTTTGTTACCTTAGAACCTGCAACTCCTCAAGGGTACGAGGCAATTTGAGGAAGCTATAATCAGAAGCAGGCATGGTCAAATAAACCCCCAAAAGCCCCATTCCAAAGGCAGCAACTATCCCGGAAGCCATGACTACTTCCCAGAAGGTCAATGGGAATTTACCCGTTGAAGGAGAAGGAGAAGGAGAAGGAGAAGAAGGAGCTTTAAATTCTCCATCTTTACATACTTCTCCCTCGCATCTTTCAATCCTCTCCATACCCTCTTTTTCTTTTGCTTTTCTCTCTCGCTACAAATTCAAAGGCACCCCAAACACCCAGAGAAAAATCAAAGTAGAAGGATGCTTGGAGAGAGGGGTATCAGATTTCTGGAATTCCCAGATGGGGATTTGCAGAGGAGAATAGATTAGAAAAGGGGGGAATTAGGAGAGGAGAGGGAAAACGGGTTCTTTCCTTTCGAGACACTGCTTTCCATTTTTTACCTGCCGCGGAATTTGCTTCAGCTAAAATTATCAAAGCGTGAGAGATAGAGACGTAAAAGCAACAATTGGGGAAGACAATCAAGAATATTCGCACCCAATCCTACAAAATTGAATTTTATTCAATAACCAAAATCCCCGCAAAAATATGTTGTTTAAGGATATGAAGAAAGCGAAATTAATGTTTTTTTTTAAACGGGATATTAAACACACCCATAACTTTTTATTATGCACACCCATGCATGCGGAATGCGTATACTTTTGTTTATGCATTCGAAAACCATACGTGTATGTATGCGCACTGCGGATACATATGCGTATGTATGCGCCCTGCGGATACATATGCGTTAGGGGTGAGTAAACAAATATATCTGATCCGGTCCGGTATGTCGGATATCCGGAAAAAAATATTCACAAAACTCTTATCCGTATCCGGTCCGAAAATCCGGTCCGAAACGGACCAGATATCCGGTAAATATTATCCGGATCAGATATTTGACTCGGATATCCAAATTATCCGGTTACTAGAAAACCCATTAAAAATTAAATCAAAATATTACTTTTTTTAATTCAATCAAAACTAACAATCCGCAAAATGCAACTAAATGTCAAACATCAGCACTATTTGCAATTCCCTATAATGTTTTCAAACAATTAAACTTGTCAACCTTTTCAGATTGAGAACCATAAACGTATATATAATATAACAAGAGGAATTGGCAAGTATGTATAAAGTTGTAGCTTTAACTTATATAATCAACGAATATTTTGCCTGGTGCCCCTGAGTTTTGGGCTTTTTCGCGAAATACCTAGAGGTTTTGACATTTTCGCCTAGTACCCCTGAGTTTTTGACCAATTTCACCTGATACCCTTGAGTTTTTAATAATTTCGCCATATGCCCTTGAATTAAAAAAAATTAAAAAAAAATTAAAAATAATTAAAAAATAATAATAGAGAACTAAAATAATTAAAAATTTTGCTCCCTCACGACTTGCCTTCGAATTAAAATTGAATTAAAATATTAAACTAGGAATTGTTAAAATTGAATTAATCTTGATTACTGAATAATAATAGAGAATTAATTTGATTTTATTAAAATTAAAATAATTAGAATTATTTTGGGTATTATCTTAAACTAGGAATGGTTAAAATATTAACTTTTCATCTAAATAATAACTTGGATTGAAATTTCTAGACTTATAAATAAAATTTGAAATTTATTTATTTATGATAAAATTATTTAGAATATACGACTAATAGATTTTTAATCGTATAAATAATCGTTTTACCGATAAGCCTTGAAAATTGAATTAGTTGGAGATAAATTAATTCAAATATACCCTTCAAAATTTAGTATATCCTTAAAAATCTATTAATCGTTAAAAATCTTGAGACATATATTGAAGGGTATATATTTTAAGGGTATACTAAATTTTGAGACATATATTAAAGGGTATATACATAATTTTGCCTCAAGAATTTTAACGACTAATAGATTTTTAGTATATACCCTTCAATATATGTCTCAAAATTTAGTATATACTCTTAAAATATATGTCTCAAAATTTACTAAATAATCTTATTATTTTAATTTTAAGGCAAAATTTACTAGAAATTTCAATCCAAGTTATTATTTAGATGAAAAGTTAATATTTTAACCATTCCTAGTTTAAGATAATATCCAAAGTAATTCTAATTATTTTAATTTTAATAAAATCAAATTAGTTCTCTATTATTATTCAGTAATCAAGATTAATTCAATTTTAACCATTTCTAGTTTAATATTTTAATTCAATTTTAATTTTAATTATTTTAGTTCTCTATTATTATTATTTTATTTTTTTATTTTTTTTATTTTTTTTTAATTCAAGGGCATATGGCGAAATTGTCAAAAACTCAGGGGTACCAGGCGAAATTGGTCAAAAACTCAGGGATATCATGCGAAAATGTCAAAACTTTTGGGTATTTCGCGAAAAAGCCCAAAACTCAGGGGCATCAGGCGAAATATCCGTATAATCAAAATTCAATTCAATGATGAACACTCAATCTTGACAAAAAAACATATTTGCTCTGTTTAGTGAAGTGACACTTAGTACATGACTTATGATTTTAATTTTATAAGAATAATAATCAAGGTTGTATTTTATTAAAATGAATAAAATAAAAAATATTGTATTGGAGAATTGAAATGGTTTAATTACTTAAAAATGTACAAGCACCATTTTGAGATCATTCTAAACTAATTAAACATTGTATATTAGTTATAAAAACATATATATCTTATATATTAATAGTACCGGATTTCCGATAAGCAAAATATCCTTATCCGTATCCGGTCCAAGTATCCGGAAAAATCACCCGGATCGGATCAGATTCGGATAAAAATTAAACGGATGTTTTCGGATACAGACTTTTAGGGTTCGGATTGGCGGGTTATCGGATCGGATACTTTTGCTCAGCCCTAATATGCGTATGTATGCGCATTCCGCATGCACACACGTTCAAAATTAAACGTTAACGGCAAGATTCTGTTTGAACGACAAATTTCGGATATGACGCCTTGAACGGGATATTTAAAATATTTTTATTGTTTTTCTTTCTATATATACATACTAGCCCATCTTCTCTCATTCATTATCATTAAAATTTCTCTAAATTTATGCTCTTATTATTAAATAATTTTAATTATAAATAATATAACTAAAAAGGTAAAAATATATAAAAAAACTTTGAAATAACTAGTTAGGATGTACCAATGAGTACACACTAGAAAAACCGTAGAATATATAACAAACTATATGTTATATAGAAGTAACTAATTTAACATAAAATTATATAATAATAGGTATAGTAAACTTAACTCGTTCGAATTAAAAAAATCTAAAACATTCATAATATAATCATTAACGTTAATTAACAGCAGAAATAATTTGTACATGCGCACTGCGCATACATATGCGTGTGTATCCGCAATGCGCATGCGCACACATATGCATATGTATGCGCGCTGCGAATACACACGCATATGTATGCACATTGCGGATACACACGCATATACTGCGCATACATACGCGTGTGTATTTCTAATTAATATACATAAGTATACGTGTTCCGTATGCGTAGATTAATATATATGTATCCGCGTTTCGCATACATATAGTGTGTAAATAATAAAAAATTATGGATCTTTTTTAAATTCCCTTGAATAAATCTTTTGATGGATTATGAAAATGATAAGTATTAATTTACTGCCATTTTTCAAAGAATTGTGATCATACATGGATGCATCAAAATCGATTTTGAAGATAGAAACGCATAATTTTCAAATATCAAACTGCTTTAAAATTTTCGTTCTTGAACCACTTATTGATAGGTCTAGGATAAGAATATTTAACTTTTCCTATAAATTTCAGCTAATCCAGTACTCGTAGTATGATAAACTCCCATTCCCTCTTCATGAGGGTTCCCTAGCTGCTTGTCAGCTTTTTCACCGCCACCGCCGTCAGCTTGCCCATCGTCCCTCTCCGACTGTCTCTCTCCGCTGTCTTCCTCTTCGCTCACAGACGCCAGGAGCCCACTCGCTTCCCTCCTCTCGCTGTCTTCCCCTCTGCTCTGCCGGATTTGGCGGTCCGGGGGTCCACCTTCTCCCTCTGCTCTGCCCTGCCGGATTTGGGGGTCCACCTTCTCCGGCCGTCTCTCTCCGCTCGCTGTCACTCGCTTTCGCTCTCAGACGCCAGGAGTCCTCCCGCTTCCCACCTCTCGCTGTCTTCCCCTCTGATCTGCCGGATTCTTCCGGTTTTGGGGGTCTCCTCCGCCGTCTACCGGTTTCTTCCGAATTCTTCTGGATTTGGGAGTCATCCGGATCTGGGAGTTCTGTCTTTCCTTCTCGATCCATGGTTGAGGAGCTGTTGTCTTTCTTTTGGTTGATTTGCTTTGTCTTTTGGTTGATTTCGTGTATGTATACAGTCGCGGATCCAGGATTGCTCGAAAGGGGGCGAAAGGACACGTAGTACAAAGACTTTACTCTGTTTAGTGTTTGATATATTGACATTATTATCAATATTTAATTTATTATAATGTTTAGTGATTGATATATTAACATTATTATCAATATTTAATTTATTATGATTATTTGAAGACTTAAATATTTAGAACTAATGACAAATGAATAACTGATTTAATTAAATAATTAAGAAACAAATCATTAACAAAAACATAAAAGAGTCAAATGAATAACTGATTTAAATTAATCAATAAGAATTTAAAGTAATAAACGATTTAAATTAATCAACAAGAGTTTAAAGAGTTTAAAGTAATAAATGATATAAATCAAAACCAAGAGTTTAAATTAATAAAGTATTAAAATCATAAACAAGAGTGTAAATTAATAGATGATTTAAATAAATAAATTATTAACAATATTTAATAAATGATTTAAATCAATAAAATCATAAGCAAAATTTAATAAATGATTAACATCAATAAATCATAAACAACATCAAACAATTTTTTGTAGATTGGTTGGGATAGCGGTTATTTAGGTAAAACGCTCTCTTTAGTATTGTAAAGGTATGGGACAACGGTTTTATTAAAAGAACGCTGTCTTTAGTGTTATCAGAATAGGTGTAAAAGTTTGGGAACGCGCTTTTTATAAAAATCGCTTTGTTTGTTTGTCTTTAAAGAGCTGTGAATGGGGGGCGGGACAACGCTTTTTGGCTAATAACCGCTGTCCCATATGATGATTTTCAGAAAATTACACTTCTCGGCGGAGCCAAGCGGGGGCGGCCGCCCACTCAAGCCCCCCTGGATCCGCCACTGTATGTATAGTTGTTTGCTTTGCCTTTTGTTGCTAGCTGATTCTATCTTTTTAAGGCTGGATTTGACTTCTCTTGTTTTGTTTAATAAATCTTTGGGTGTGATAGAGAGTAAATTCTTTAAACCTATCACAATCATAGATTCATTAGATTAAAGGGTTGTTTCATTTGGCATTTTTTTACTAGCCTCTTGTGTTCTTAGTTTTTTGTTTTCTGGGGTTTTTCTTTTGGTGCTTGCTCTGTTCCTGTATGTAAGGTTGGGTCTGCACTCTCCTTCTCTGTTTAATGGATCACTAGTTGTGATAGTAGTAAATTTTTAAAAGCTAGCGTAATCATTGATCTATTAGTTTTAAGGGGTGTTTTTCTGGTCTTTTTTTGCTAACATTTTGTTCTGTAAAGTTATTTTTCAGGTTCTGTTTATGGTTTTCTCATACTTTAGTTTAGCTGGATTTAACCTTGTCTTATGGGGAGATAATTTTCTATTTTTATGTAACTCATCAGCATGTCTTTGTGACAAGCTCTTTGACTTTTTGGATTATATAATACAAGTTTAGTCTTTTGCATCCAAAAAAAAAGAAAAAGTAGTATGATAAACTAGATCCTCTAAATAATAGTATAGACTAGACCGGCCTAACCTCCAATTTAAATGGACTGGACCTACTACATTCAAGAGTGGACCCAATTAATTAATTCAAAGCAAACTTAACTAGTTTGAGCTACATTTGAGAAATTTTTATTACTTCTTTAAATATTTTAAAATTCAAATAAGAAAAAGCATAATGCTAATAAAGTATTGAAAATTTTCGGTTGGTGTTATAAGTTTAAGGCTATTTCGGTTGGTGTCTTGTGATTAATTTTTTTCGGTTGATGTCTCTAATGTTGCAGATTTGTTTGCTTCTTAAACAAATTTTTCCATATTCTTACCCTTCCTATTTTATGTGATCAAATTCAAGTTCATTATTGTGTTCTTTACACTCACACTGTAGAATTCGATTTCTAAAACACCAAAATTCATACCCGAACCATCTCAAATTCCATTCAAATCAATATGATTCGGATATGAATTTTGGTGTTTTAAGAGATGAATCCAATTAAATTAAGGACGAGAAATACAATAATGAGTTTGGATATGATCAATTCGAATCGAAAGGATACGAATACAAAAAAATTGGATTACATATAAAATAAATCCAAAAGCCTTCAAAGTATCAACGTGAGTTTTTTTTTTTTTTTTTTGAAGAATAAAGCCCACGGACCGGCCGTTGGGCTATCACTAAGATTAGCTGTACCGCCTATACGCCATTATCAGCCCATTACGAGCTTCCAAGTCTTAGTGTTACTTGTTCATAGAAGTGAACTAAACTAAACATGTGATCTTTGGCGCAGTTTTACTTACCAACAATATAACATGTTCATGCAAATATGCAATCATACTATTATCTCCCTTTCGGTTGCTTGGCAAAAGGGGTTGTTGGGTAGGTGATTTACAATCTTCATACGTCAGCATATACACAAAATAGGAGAAAAAAAAACAATAGAAAAAATTTCTAGTGAAATAAACACAAACTTATTCACTTGCACCAATAGAATACACATTTTTTTACGAAATTTTCACGTGATATCCTTGATTTTTTGCAATTTTTGTAAAATACTCGAAGGTTTGTTATATTTCGCGTGGTACCCTTGAGGTTTTGACAAATTTCGCCAAATATCCTTAACGTCAAAAAACGTTAAATTTTGGGGTTCAGCCGTTAACTCATAAAAAAAAATTACAATATGAAAAATCAAGGTCTATTTGGATCGTATTTTATTTATAATTATAACATGGAATTTAATATAAATTTATTTAATCTTGCATTATAATATAATAAAATATATCAAAATATGCAATTTAAACAAATCCTAAATCAATTATATCCTCCCCTTTTCAAATATAAATGTATTACAAATAATTAAGTCGAGATGAATATGTATAAAACCATTCAGAAATCAAAATATCTAAGAATAAATATGAACGGAAAATTATCCTAACTACAAGTAAACTATGTAATTTGTTTTATATAAATCTAAACAGTGGAAGGGTCGTGTGCTTTTATTTTTTCAAACAATAATATCAAAGTTGGTGGTCTTATGCTTCATTTATATGTAAAGATAAATCATCTTTTACTTATATATATATATATATTATAAAATCGATATCGTATGGGGATGAGAATTGTAGTTTAGAGTACCACACAGACTAAATAAGAAAATTCAGAACAAAAAAAAAAGAAAAAAGAAGAAAATAACACTTCTCGACTTAATTATTTATGATACATTTATATTTGAAAAGGGGAGGATATAAATGATTTATGATTTGTTTAAATTGCGTATTTCGATATATTTTATTATATTATATTATAATGCAAGATTAAATAAATTTATACTAAATTCCGTGTTATAATTATAAATAAAATACGATCCAAATAGACCTTGATTTTTCATATTGTAATTTAATATATATTTTTCCTTTTTTAGGAGTTAACGGCTGAACCCCAAAATTTAACGTTTTTTGACATCAAGGGTATTTGGCGAAATTTGTCAAAACCTCAGGGGTACCACGCGAAATACAACAAACCTTCGGATATTTCACGAAAATTGCAAAAACTCAAGGGTACCACACGAAAATTCCGTTTTTTTATATCGATTCTAATAAAAAAATTTAAAACAAAAATGAATATTGGCACTAAATAATTCACACTCCATTATTCTCCCTATCAAATGTGTAAATAGTTTCAAGAGTGCATTATTAATTTGATTTGTGTAGTTGTTTCGCTTGGATTTTCTGAGCAACTTGCTGCATGAAACCTAAGGTTTAGGGAATAATTCCATTCCGTGACATGGAATATCTTTATTGTGCTTTCATCCTTATATTATTTGTCAAATAAAAAACTTTTCCATGGTCCATCAATACGTATGTGATTTATTTTGTTAAAAAGTCACTAAACCAAATTATTATCTTGTTATAGTACGTTAGCAATAAAAATTCATACTTTCTTTGTGGATGATTCTTGAGTGATCTAATATTGCATGTTTAAAGTTCGTGCTGGGAGACATATATGTCTACACATCATAAGTATATTTTCGCATGAATAATTATATTTTAAACAAAATTAGTACTTAATTTGTACGTGTAAGCTAGTATATTCTAAGCAGCAAATACATATTGTCAATCATTTTTTTTAGTGCATATGAGACACTAAACCATTATAATGGGGAGATTCAAACTCGACTTTATGGTCACATAATTTCATTCTTATCAGCAAGATTTTGGCTTTGTCAACCATGTTATATATACTTACATAATAACTAAAAATTGTAATGTTTATTAATCCATGATTGTAATATGTAAATTCATGTATGTCTTTATGTTATAAGCAAAGTACAAGGCTAGGTAGAAGTTAGGGACGTGGGAGACTTGGTCGTGAGTGGTTGAGCCATGATCGAGCCATGCTTGGACCCTTAGGACTTGACCAATGTTTGGCTAAGTCACTTATGGGTCACTTATGCTTGGCCGTGTAACTATGTTGCTACTCTTGGGCCTATTCTCCATTTGCCACTGTTATTGGGCCGCGAACATGTTGTTGGGCTTTGGCTTGCATTTTTGGACGCGGCTCTTCCTCCAGCTTACGAGACGACGTCGTTTGAGGCAAATTGAGGCTGCCTTAAAAGGGTTGCTGCTACCCTAATTTGGCAACCTCTCGATGTCACTGTTGATACCCGCCGCTTGGATGCTTCCTGAGAATGGCGCTTTGAGAGCGAATCTCGCTGCTCCTTGGTGGATTCCGATGGTGCCAGAGATTGAGAGATAGAGAAAGAAAGAGACAAAAGAAAGAGAGAAAGAGAGAGTGCTTGGAGCATTGTGGTTGCTCGGTTGTGTGAAGCTTGCTTGAAGTCTTCACGGTGTCCTTTCAAGGGACTTGCTTCTTCTCTTTTCTCTGTTCTTGTCTTGCTCCTGTGCCTTGTTTCTTCTCTTGTTCATTTTCTTTGCCGCTTGTGTGCTTGCTTTGTAACTGTAAGACTCTTGAGGCATGTGTTGCCTAGTGAATTGGGCGAGTCTCCCCTCTTGAGGCTCCACAAACGTAAGCCTTTGTCCGAATTGCGTAAACAACCCCTTGTGTCCTTCTTTGCTTGAGTTTTTCATTTTGTTTTTCCGAGGTTTGTCAAACGTTTTTGGGTTAAAACGATCGAAGCGAACTCAAACTAGGGTTTCTGCCATAACAAAAATAATAGTGATTCGTTTGAAATGCATGTACATATTTTCCTTAAATTTTATTTTTTCATGTATATTGAGTAATATGTTAACATGTTTGGCAATAAATAAAGAGTGAAACAGTTATTATTTATAACATGAAGGCCAATATTAACTAAGTTGATGCTTGTACATATCATCACATTCACATATACCATGCCTAATTTGCAAGAATTGACTAATATATCCAGTACGATTGGACTATTATTAATCTATTACATTATACAACGGAGTTTAGGAGTAGTGTTATTGCTTGAAACACTGAAAATTAGGGATCTTTGAAGTTTGAATCCTCCAAAAACTTCCGACTTTTATTCCATTTGTTATGCTCAACCAGAAACGGAATCAAGAGGTTTATGCCATATCTCCTACCCGGCCACGACAATTATTATAGGCAATGGCTAAATACACGCGGAAAAATAGCTAAATGGACGCTATTCTACACGCTTAAGCTAGGCGTGTGGTTTTACACGCTTAATCTAGGCGTATAGGGGTATTATTGGTATTTTGAAAAGACAGACAGCAGATCCCACTAGAGAACAAAAACACACGCTTAGCTTAGGCGTCTGGTTACACGCCTAATCTAGGCGTCTGGTTACACGCCTAATCTAGGCGTTTGGTTACACGCCTAGATTAGGCGTGTAAGCAGACGCCTAGCTTAGGCGTGTATATGTAGCCGTTGTACTAACGACTATAATATAAACGTTTAGCTTAGGCGTGTATATTATAGCTGTTGCTTAACGATTATATGTCTTTCTATTTATAGTCGAAGGTCCATTTCATTTCCCAGAAACTGAAATTATGTACTCCTAAATTTTAAAGATGTATCATAGTGGTGAGAATAGTAGTGACGAACAAAACGAGTGGGTTCAAAGTGAAGAAGAAGAGGAGGAGGGCGACGAATGAATGCAGTCGAAATTTGTGTTAGACGAGGAAGACGAGGAAGCGGAAGGCGATTGGGACCCTAGCAGCGAATTTGTGGTTAGTGTTTAAAAAATTATTCTTTCGTTCATCGGTAATTTAATTCGTAATTAGTGTGTTAAATATTATACTTAATTAGATAGTCAATATTTAGCATGAATTTGTAGTTATATAATTGGAAATCATATGTAGTGTAATGATGTAGTCCTTAAAAAATTGAGCTCATTCGTTCATCGTTATTTTAATTCGTAATTAGGTAGCCAATATTTAGCATGAATTCGTAGTTATATAATTGGAAATCATATGTAGTGTATAACATAGTTAACATAAACCGCTATATTTATAGGGGAAAGACTATAAAGAGCAGTTTACTACGGACCTAGTGTGGAATAGTAAGGAAGAATTGTACAAATGGGTGAAAGAAAAAGGAAAGGAGCTTGTGATAGCTTTGGTGAAGCGTAACTCAAGTCCGTACCAAATTAGTATAGTGTGCGATAGGTTTGGGCCCTGGAGATCGGGGAGGCCGAAGGTGAACAAAGAGAATCCAGAGTTGCCGGTTCCTAAAATCCGAAAGTCGAGATCCAAAAAGTGTGGGTGTAAGTTTGAGATAATGGGTGTTCGGAAGAAGAAAGAGGCATGGACGGTTGGTGAAAAGTGGATGTTGGGTGTGATTGAAGGTCGGCACAACCATAAGCTACGAACTAGCTTTGAAGGTCATGCATTCATGGGTCGAATGACCGAGGCGGAGCAGGTGTGCGCTAGGAGGTGGGGAGACGGTTGCAAGACGCCGAATCAAATTGTTTCGGAATTGAGGCAAAACTTCCCGGAAAATGTGACTTCCAGGAAGCAAGTGGCCAACTTCTTGCAGAAGCTGCAGTACGAGGATTTGGGAGACTTAACGGTTACACAGTGGTCCATAAGGTTTATGGTTGAGCAGAATTACATAGTTCATCCTTTGAGGGATGCAAAGACTGATGAGGTTGCAATATTATTTTTTGCTAATCCGGAGTCGCTGCGGTTGTTGAAGAAGTTCTCGTACGTGATAATCATTGACGCGACATACAAGACAAACAAGTAAGTCATTAATTGTAATAATGTGTAGTTTATTATGACATAAATTGTTATAGTATTTCATTTAAAAATGTGTATTGTATTTTGAAATGTTTTCCGTAGATATGGAATGCCACTTGTGGAGATTGTTGGTTTCACCAACACTCATAAGACGTTCAACATTGCTTATGCATTCACCCGGGCGGAACAGATTTACCATTACACGTGGATAATGAGGAAAGTTCGAGCATTGTGTTTGGATTTGGGAGTGATGCCTACTGCAATAATGACAGATTGTGAGAAGGCCCTCATAACTGCTATCCGGAGTGTTTTCGGCACCGAAGTTCAACACCTCTTATGCTGGGTGCATATAAAGCACAACATCGAGGCACGTGCCTCATCCATCTTGAAGAGGAAGGAAAGTGTGGATGCCTTTGCAAACCAATGTTGGGCACTTTTTTGCTCAGCTAGTGAAGAAAGCTATGAAGAGAGGCTTGCCGTATTACGGACATCGTGGAAGAAAGGCCTTGTCGGATACGTGGAGGGCACATGGCTTATTCCGTACAAGACGAGCATAGTAAGGGCGTGGACGGATCATCATCTTCACTTCTTCACGAGGACTTCAAACAGGTATGACGTGCACAATATGTTGTTTTTTGTACTCATAGTTGTTAATGTCGTACTAATGTCATGTGATTTGACAGGGTTGAGGGGATGCACAAGGTTTTGAAAGATATTATTGGCTCTAGCAGAGGGGGCTTCAACAGAGTGATCGTGAGGATTCACCATGCCATCATCCTTCAAGTAGATCAGATTAGGGGGAGCATGAACCTTTCACTTTCCAAACGACCAACGGATTTCGATGATGCATCGATGCCGGCAGTTGTACGAGCTACTTTTTCTAGGCTCTTCTACCAAGTGTCTGATAGGTGCTTTGATATGTTGTTGGGATATTATGATATGTTGAAGAAGGGGGAGTTCTCAGAAGAATGCAACGACCATTGGGTGAGAGATTGCCTCGGGTTGCCTTGCGTGCATAGTATTGCAAGAGCCATCATTTCAAGAACACCTCTCATTCCGTCAGACGTTCACGAGTTCTGGAGGGACTTGGAATGGGAAGAGACTCCAACCACAACACTTGGCCCTTCTGCCTATGTTCGAATGGACATTACAGAGATTAGACTTCGTGAAATGTTTGCCAAGTTAGAGGTTGGGACATTGAAGAAAGGCACGGCATTCCTACTAGGTGAGTTGTACGACGACTTAGAGCATCCAGAAGAGAGTACTTTGTTGGAGCCGACGGGAATCAAGTCAAAAGGAAGGCCAAGTGGTGCTAGGAACAAGGAGAAGGTGGATGAGAAGGCAGAGAACACTCGTCATACCAATCTAAATAATCGACAGACATGTCCCACCCATGTGTCGCAACCGATCCCTGGAGGTCAATCAGGGGTCTCGGGTCTGCATCCCAAGCCAGTAGAAGCTCATCCGCAAAACTCACCTCGTATCCCTTGATTTCCGCTTTCCTGACGACCTTGGCCGACTGAATGGGCAGAACTGGGATAGGCTGCATCATCCCAAACTGCCTGAGGACTCTGTCCGGGTGGTACGGCTCCTAAACATCTACAATGCGCAGTATACCGCGAAACCTGGCAGGAGCTACCTCAGGAGCCTGGAAGTCCAACCCCACCCAGGGGGTCCAGGTAATATGTAAAGTCAAAAAGGCAAAGTGAATACATATATACTAAAATAAATTAAAGACTAAGATATCGAAAATTACGTGTACTATTCTACCTCCTCGTATCTCATGCGGTCCAACATGCGGCGTATGGCGATCAAACGACCGGTGTCTCTACTGTTCGGCACCTCCGCGGCACCACAAACAGCTCCTCCAAAGGCTTGAGGATTCGTGACATATTGTTCCCGAAAATGTGGAAAATATGCCCAAACCCAGCACTGTAAATGAATAACTAAGGACATTAATGACCAAAATATTAAAACGTAACTTAATATTTGACTAATCTATCTAATATCTTACCCTGATCAGAATCCCGCACGATGCAATGCCCTGTGCTCCACGCCTAGACGCCTGTCCCAAGTTGCGGTAGACGTACGCTAGAATCCCAGCTCCCCATGCAGTGTCGCATGTGACGTCATGGTCAAACAAAAGCGCCAACCACTTCTGCTTCGCGGCGTTAGTGGACTTGTCCACCAGTACAGTCGAGCCGAGAAGCAAGAAGAGGTAGTACGTAGCAATAACGCCCTCGTCACGAACCTCACTCCTCATCCAGGCCTCCAGTACTGTAGTCTCTAAATGCCCCAAAGGAATACCACCAGCTGTGTGCCATCTCCTCACCTCCTCCTCAGCAACGCCCAGATCAGCACATATGCGCTGTTTCACTGTCGGCTCATCGAGGTCTGAAGTGCAGCTCCTCCCACGTATGGGAACCTGTAAGATCTGGTGAATATCAGCAAGGGTGATGGTCATCTCTTCGAAGGGCATATGAAATGTGTTCGTCTCGGGATGCCATCTCTCCACAAATGCCGAAATCAACGCCGCATCCATGCTGCATGCTATGCCTAGTGTGCGTAGACCGGTAAGCCCGCTCCACTCCGCCAGCCTAAACCACGTATGTGGCTCAAGGCTAATGTAATGCTCGTGTGTAGAACAATGGGCTGTGCGGAAATGGATCCTCAGAATCTTACGACTCTGAATTAACGGTATTTAAAATTAGTATACAATTTCGAATAAAAAACATTTATAGGTAAAACACATAAACTAAAAAACCTAAAACATACCAGGTCCTGCTCCGCCTGACGACAGGCTACCCCGCTACGACGAGGCTCCGCCTGCTCGGCAATCTGAGGAACAGGAGCATCCTCAACAACTGCAATGTCTCCTCTACGTCTCCGTCTCCTCTGCTGTACATGAGGCGGCATCTGCGGAAGTGCCTCAAGAGCGGGCTGAGGTATAGGACGGTCAAATATGGCCCGAGCAATGTGTGTCTCGTAGCTAGAGAGAAGAATCGGACACCTTGAGCCTCCAGGCATCCAAGGATGGTAAGTATGTACAACAAATGGACCGGCAGGAGGTGGAGAAGAAGGACCAACATGAGGTGGAGAAGAAGGACCAACATGAGGTGGAGAAGAAGGACCGGCAGAAAGTGGAGAAGAAATATCGGCAGAAGGTGTAGAAGAAGGATCAGCATGGGATGGAGAGGGGACAGGAGTAGGTATCGACCCAAAAAAAGGCGGGGAATGAAAAAATGGAATGTCGTCCGTACTCAACTCCTGCGTCGGTAATGTAGGCTCCACAGACTCAACAAAGTCATACCCTGTCCCATGATGCGACTGCTCCTCAACAGCCTCATCATCAACCGTCATCGGCTCAGCTACCAAGTCCTCGGCGTCCTCCAAATAGTCATCATCATCAGTGCCGGTCATAGGCGGCTGCGAAGATACCGCACTAGACGACAATATATCAGTACTCACAGTACCGGCGCGATGACGAATAGACTCCGATATACCAACACGCCGGGTGCGGTTAACAACAACAGGTGTCGGCTCCGTCCGCCCAGTAGGGGTGATGACCGCCAATATACTCTAATTTTTTAGATACTATTTTAATTAGGGACTAATTAATACATTTAGGAACTTAAATGATTAATTTTAGAATTTATTATACTTGTTATTTTCTAAATATACTATACGAGCCAATAATTCTAATCTATAACTACATAATTTACGAAAATTAGGGACTAATTATTTACTAAATTTTTCTATTTCAAATTAACAACATTATTTACTAAATTAATTTTAGAATTTACTAAATTATTTAATAAATTATTTGCTAAATTAGAGACTAATTATTTACAAAAACAATTACGATAATAATGATCAATTTAAAATTTAAAATAATACCGCTCGTAGACCGATTTGACTCGATCCAGGCGTCATCGGAGTTGTATCCGCTAGGTCCCTAGCTCGACCTCCCCTTCCACCACGGGTCCGAGCTCCGCCGAAAACCACCAAGCCCTCCTCCTCCTCCTCCTCTACCGCCATCCAAGCAGACATTCCGCTGGAGCTCGCACCACCGGCGCCGGAAGCGCCTCCTCCAGCAGCCTCCGCGTCTCTCGGCGTCGCGCCCCCGGTCGCCCCTTGCTCCAGATTTCCGGCTGCCGCTCCGCCGCCGCTTTTGGACCTCTCTCCGCCGCCAATGAACTCGCCCAAACCATCCCAATCACAATCCATGCCTAATTTCAAACAATCGAAGCAAATGGAGGAGAGATTTCGTCGAAATCGTTTTCGAATTTTTTAGGTTTGAAAGCGTCTGGAGGAAGAAGATGAAGTGGAAACTTAAGCGTCTAAAACAAGACGCCTAACTTAGGCGTCTGGTTTTACTGGGGAATGGGCCGGCCCAATAACCCATATAACCACACGCCTAAGTTAGGCGTCTGGGTTTACTGGGGAATGGGCAAAGGCTATTGGGCCGGCCCAATAACCCATATAACCAGACGCCTAATCTAGGCGTGTGGTTAAACGCCTAAGCTAAGCGTGTGGTTCATACATGTTTTCGAAAATGGCAAGAATACCCCTCCACGCTTAGATTAGGCGTGTAAAATCAGACGCTTACCTTAAGCGTGTAGAATAGCGTCCATTTAGACAATTTTCCGCGTGTATTTAGCATGTCCGTATAATTAATGCGTCCGTACTGTACATTTTTATAAAAATGACCAGCTGCTGATGAATGTAGATATATTACTATATTAGATTGACTTGTTGGTTTGATTTGAGCAAACTGTATATGGGATTTGTTCAATGGACAAGTATAATCTACTATATAATAACTATAATAACTAAAGCAGTATTTCGGCTGCACAGCACGCGCTCCGAGACTGCACTCGGAATTTTCGGTGCCACGTGTCACAGTTGTATTATTTTTGACACGTGTTACCAAACTGTTAATTCGTTTCTTTTGTACTGCCAAAGAATTTGTGGTATTGTTTTATTGTTTTATTTAGGCGGATTTGGCAACAGATTTGTACGAATTCAATATTGAAAATCTTTCTAAAAAAATATATAAATATTGTCTTACCTAAAATATTTGTATACAATTAAATCACGATTTCTTTGGCAGAAAAATGGTATGTTTTGAATATAGTATATCTTACGAAATAAAACCGATTACCTAAAGTTTTTGTATACAATCAAATCACTATGCATACATAATTGCCCAGAAAACAAAACAACATATAAAACGTATGTTGGCACCTATTAAACCTGCCATTTTACCTGCAAAATCCGCAAACTCTAAACAACATATAACACAATGCTCTAAAACTGAAATTGGAGCATATTAAAACCTGAAATAGAAAACCGCAACCACAAACAAAGCACCCAAAAAACTGACAATAATACATATTTTAGTCCCGACTATACAAACATTATGATGAATGAAAATACATATTATGCAAATGCAGTCTGAACACAATGTTGTGATGCTGGTTAAAACCTGTCCATAAATAACCACATGGAATATTATTAGCATAAACATGATCTGCATAATATTAGGCATAATATCACTTGTCATCACATTAAATATATGTTACCATATATTTTATTTCAAAAGATCACGATTACATCTGCCCAAATTTGTCAACCAAAACTTGTGGTACAAGACTCTACAGCTCATTCAAATGTTCGTCTATAAATCTACAACTTATCATTGGAACCAATTACATAAACTTCAACAGAATACATACATTTAAGAGGTAATCCTTACCCCATCGTCTTCCCCAGTGAGTTTTCACTGTCGGCGTCTCGCCTCTATAGCCTCGTCGCACCCGCGGTCAAGCCGCCGCACCCGCGGTGGGTCTGGGCGTGTGTGGTTGTGGCTTGGGCTTTGTGATCTCGTTTGGGACTTTCGTTCCTTCGATTTTGTTCGTTTTTCTTTAGATTCGTATTTTTATTGTCGAATCTAACTTAGGGTTTCGTTATGGGTCGTTCCGTAGGAAATCATAATCTGAGTTCTTCCTCGTTTTGGACCCGGAAACCCGTCGTCTCAAGCTTCGTTGAGCTTCGTCTAATCTAAGGCAAGTGGCGGTTCACTCTTGCTTATCATTCCATATTTATATTGATTATCAATTGTTTAATTGTTAATTAATTTGGGATGAATTATTGTTTTCGTCTGGGAACAGTTTTGATAACTGTATGTGATTTTAAAAGAGATATTATAATAGGTTGTATATTGCTAGAACAATGCTATTATATATATATATATGATTGAAATACAAATATTATAATAGGTTGTATATACTGCTAGAAACAACGCTATTATATCTGTTATTGGCCTCGATGGCTTTGATGTGAATTATTGCTCTTATGTTTTAACTGTTTAGTTAGAACGAGTATTCGTAGGAACACTATGTACCTTACGAGGTTTAGTGGTTTCTTGATAATGGTGCTAGGATGATTTTCCCTAGTATCTTCGGTCATGACCTTACCCTTACTCAGGATACGTGCACACAACTGGTGCCGCCATTTGGGATGTATTCCCTTTGATATCTCTTGTGAGGAGATCCGATATCTCTCGTGAAGAGATCTTAAAAGCTTATAACGTAAATGTACGTTTTGGAATTAAATAAGATAAGTGCTTTAGTGCACATAATTAATGAACCTTGGGCGAGAAGTACAACGTGGAAACTCGTCTGGGCTTCGATTAGAGTAAGTCCACCTTCCGAATCTGAATTCGCATTATACAGTGAGGTTGGTTGTGGACCCAAATAGTCAAGTCGCTTTTAAATGTTTGCGTGAAACTTTAATGTTCCCAAACACTTGTCATACTTCCGATAAGACTCAATTCGTTGGAGTCTTCTCTTCATATGTTTCCTTAAGACTCATTCTTTCAGAGTTCTTTCTCTTGATCATGCCTTTTTGTATATTTCAGTAGGAGTATGGTGGTTGACCATCGTCATCGACTTTTATTCGAGAAGCGATGAGTCTAACCTAATACGACTACTTAGAACCTTTCTGTTTTACCCTTGCATAGTCTTTCATTAGACTAACCAACCGGTTATATTCCCTTGCATGGTTGGCTGGTGTCATCCGTCTCATACGGCACATCAGATAAACTGCAGTTCCAATGAAGGCTAGAAACGACAACGAAGGCAGTTGAAATTTTGAAGAGTTTTACCAGGTTGAGATTCCTTGGCGGGTGATCGTTTAGATCAAGACCCTTGTGTTATTTTATTTAAAAGACTTCCGCTGTGTTAAACATATTTTATGTCAAGACTACTCTGTATTCTCAGTTGTATTTCAGATTATGGATGTAATGCCGAGACAATGATTTTAATCAAAAGTTATGATATTTTGTATTATAACTGTCGTTTTATGATTTATATAAACGGGTTAAGCCTGGGGTGGCTTCAGATGTGAAATCTGAGGTCACTGGCGGTAATATCTTTCAAGGATATATATTTGGGGGTGTTACAGATCTGGTATCAGAGCTGAATTTTTTTTAAAACGGGTGGGTTTTAAAACATTTTTTTGGAACAATTTTTTTTGTAAACTGTTTACTCGTTTGAAACTGAGAAATGTTTTCGAAGGCTCTGAATTTCCAAGTAAAATTTTTATTCTGCCGATCTAGTCGTGCCTTCACTTTAGTCTGATATGGAAGCGAACTTCTATATTTAGAAAGACTAACTCTTTTCTCGTCACTCGTAGGTTATGGGTGGATGTTTTTCTCTTCGAAGGGACTCAGAAGAAGCCAAGGTGGCTCCGCCATCTCCATTAAGGCTTGAGTTTCCAGTTCCCCTACGATGCTTCGAAGTAGGAGAATCAAGTAGTCCACCCGAGGAGGTGAAGACTGTACTACTCGAGTCAGTAGTACTACTGTCTGATAGGGCCAAGGTTCCAGTGGCAGAACCTACAAAGGAGCCAAGGGAGGACACGGAAAATGAAGAGGAGTGGTCAAGATATGCAAGAGGGCATTACAACGACGATGTCATGATTGAGATGATTCCCGAGGAGGATCTAGAAGAAGAGGATCATGAAGAAGACCCAGAAGAGGATCCGGAAGAAGAGGACCCCGAGGAGGACCTCGAGGGACAGGGCCACGAGTCTGATGGCTTAGAGCGCTTGTTGGTAGGCAGCGAGGACCCGGAAATGGAATTTATCTATCCAAGCCCGGAGTTGCCGCCTGAGCAAGAGTACTTGCCATTGACTTTTGCCGATTGGGGTACCCTTTACGAGGTGGTATTTCCCAGAAGAAGGAATGGTCCACGAAATGCATCTGAGAACTCACAGCCTATTCCTGCTCAGAGAAGGCTAATGTTGAGTCCTGACTCGCGAGAGGCACTTCGCCTAAGTCAGATGTTTTCCCCTGAAGAGCGCCGCCAGATGGACGAGGCGGTTGAGAATGCTAGAAGAAGGGCAAGACCAAGCAATGAGCCATGTGCTCCAGGACCGAGCAGGGTGAGGAGTCTTTCACCAGACTCCGATGGTAAACCCCGTTCGAAGAAGCCATGTATGAGGAGTGACGATTACAGGAAATGTTTCAGGGCGCCATGATTGGGCAAGTACTGATTAGCAGTTCCCTTTGTAGTATTTCAATGATTGTTTTGTTAAGAACCTAAGTCTCCGGGCAATTTTGTTTTGACGCTCGGGAGATCCCTTTTGTAAAACGTATTAGCTCAGTTGAGCTTATCAATAAAAATTACCAAGTTTGATCTATTCTGAGTTGATTTTTATTACGTTAAATATATTGAATGATATTAATGTAATAAAATACTTGGAATTTGATCGGTAAACAGATGGTGAACACAAGGAATACCATTTGTACTGGTGCTGGGCCAAGCAACGACCCCAGACCAAACGTGAGGAATGTCGCGAACCCTGTGGAGGAACACGAGTCTGTTCCCAACAACAATCCTAGAGGCAGTGACCAAGCTCAGGTCAACACTCCAATGGTATTTGACGCCGCAACAATAGAGGCAATTCAGGGGATTGTAATGCAAGCATTCACCGACATCATGCGACCAATTACGCCTCAGGCATAGGCTGTGCCAATTCCTCCAGCGATTCCTAGATTTGAGGAGCCAGTTGTCCATGCGCCGCAAGAAGAAGCAGTCAAGAGTAGGGGCGACTATGGCCGAGCACTGAAGGCCATAAGCTCTATGAGGCCCGACTGCTATGATGGGAAGGGAGAACCAGTCAGGGTGACACATTGGTTCTCGCACATGGAGCGACTATTCCACAATGTTGAGTGCTCTGAAGCAGAGAAGGTGCACATTGCATGCCTTTAGCTGAAGGAAGTAGCCAGTGAATGGTGGGAAGGTACAAGTTTGGCTGATCACCCAGGTTTGAATTGGGGAATATTTAAAGCCAAGATGACTGATTGTTTTGGGGTGAAAAGATCGGACGACCTAAATCGCCTTAAACGGGGTAACTAGTCGATCGGGTGATAGAAAATAATCCAAACCAAGCCAAAAATAGACAAACACAGAATAAATGTATAATAACGTGATGATCTTATTAGATGTCGTGTGAATCAGACTGAATCGTGATACAACTTATCGTAATAAAACCAGAGATCGAGTGAGACTCGACCGGCGACTTGTGAGTGGCGACTGACAGAGATCTAGCATAAGCAGCCGTTAGAGAGCTAGGTGGAGAGCGAGAGTGCTATTCTGGTGAGTTGTCTTTTTTTCGAACGCTTGTCCTGTGTGTAATTGTGTAGTCCTCTTCTTATCTTCCTTGTCGTCCTGATATGGTAAGTCTTTTACTCTTGTGACCGTTTATGCTTTGGCCGAATATTCCATCTTCAATGCTCGGAGTGATGGTGAAGATTGCGCCATTAAATCTCTGCATTTATGGTGGTTTGAAGGCACTGGCCGTTGCGTGATCTAGCATTTAATGCTTGGTGAGATCCTCGCGATCCTGCCGGAAGGCATTCGACCAGAGACGTCTCGTCGGATCCTCTGGGCTTTCTTCTTCGATCTTCCGATTGGCAATGGGCTTGGGTTCGACCGATTTGACCCATCCTCTCTGGAGAATCCTGGCCCAACAATAGCCCCAAGTTGCTATGGGCTTACGGTTTAGGCAAGTTGACCGGAATCCGTGGCAACTTCTCTAGACGCGATCTCCACCTTCCAATTTGGCGCGTTTGCTCAGGGCTACGTGGCGCGTGATCGAGGCATGATGCGATGCCTCTGCAGGCCTTCACTTCCTTCCATAAATTCGTAGCAGAAGGAATCGATTACTCTTCATCATCTTCCTTTGCAAGTTTCTAGTAAGCCTCTTGGTTTCTCTTGCCATAGCTTTCTGATTTCTCTTAGTCGTAGCTCTTCGATTCTCCTCTTTTCCCATTCTCGAAATGGTTTCTCTCGAGGCTTCTGAGTCGTCGAAGACTCTCTCCGATTCTCGCGAAGGCGAAGCTCCTCCTCGTTTTATTTTGAAGGAGTCGGATGCGTTGGTTAGCACTATGTCCCAGGCAGAACTGGATCAGGTGCTCCAAGTCGGAGGTTTTCCGCCGGAGACGGTTGCCAGACTGCCTCACCCAGACGAGAGGGCCGATGCTCGCTATGAGGGATGGGTTTGCTTCTACTCTTACCCGTTTAGAATAGGGCATAGATTTCCTTTTTCCCCCTTGTCAGGGACTTCTTAGTTATGTTGGCGCTGGTGCCATGTCAAGTAATGCCTCAGGCGTGGAGAGTACTTAGGGTTTTCGACCTTGTGAATGTTCAAACTGGGGCTGATTTTGACTTCGACGCCCTGTGGTACAACTACTTCATAGGATCGAAGAGTTCCTGTCGCGTTCAGTTGCGTGTCCGACCTGGTCGGAAGCCCTTGGTGCAGAGCCCTGATGTTAACGACCGCGGATGGGGGTCGAAGTTCTTTTTCGTCGAACGCTCTTCTCTGGAGAAGGAGGGAGAATGTCCGTTTTTGTTGACGGAGTGGCGAGTCGATAGTATGTACTTGTCTTTTCTTTCGTGTATTTGTGTGTCTTAACTCTTGCTTTAACTTTTCTTTTTTGTAGTCCCCGAACCAGAGGATCTAGAAGTGAGCAGCCGATCAGAGGGCTTGTCAAAGATTGTGCTTGAGATTCCCGTGTCTGAAAGGAAATTTGTGAACGTCAACTTGCTGGTGACGACTCCTGCCTCACAAGAAGATATGTCGAATGTTTCTTCATCTCGTGCGAAAGGTAGACTTTTGGCTTTAGGAGTCTTTTTATTGTTTTTCGCTTTGTCGTGTACTTTAGGATTTCTCCTTTTTTGTTGTCCTGTCGTGTCAGGTTCCCCTGGTGGTCGGTCGAGTGCTTGGCTGAGGGTGGCGTCGGGAAAAAGCTTGATTGAGCAAAGGAAAGCAGCAGCCAAGGTGGCGTCGAGCAAACCGGCTCTGATTGACCTGACGACTACGGTTAAAGCTGGCTCTAAGAGGAAAGCGAGCGCTCATCCTGATGATGTCAAGGCGGAGGACGTCCCTAAGAAGAAAGGTGCGACCGCTGAAGGGGTCGGCAAGATCGATGCCGCAGGGCCGTCGATCGTTGATCTTTTTCGCGCTCAAGACCCGACTTTGAAGTCGGAAGTTAAAGACGTCTCCCCTTTGGACTGCATTGGTGAAGCGGGCAGTTCCGTGTGGAGGGTGTGTTGCCCTTTGTTTTGTGCGTTTTTGTATTTCTTTTGTTCGACTGTGTTTTCTGATTCACGTATTTGTGTTGTCGTATGCCTTTTTGTCAAGCTTTTCTATACTTCTTGGGAGCTTACTCCGGTGTCCAGGCGATGCTTGTCAAGGCTGAGGACAGGGCTGCTAGGTCAGAGTCCGACCTTGCCTCTTTAAGGACCAAGCTGGAGGGAGCGGAGAGTCGTTGTCGTGAGACTGAGCGTCGTCTCACCAGGGAGCTAAAGAGCTGTCAAGGGGAGCTGGTCGCATGTCAGAGGGAGTTTGAAGAGTGCAGGGCAGGCATTGAGGAGGAAGTGAAGCGGGCTCGGATTGCCGATGGTCAGATTGCTGGCGACGTTGGGGCCTTCTATGCGGTGAAATCGCGCATCGAGATGATTGAAGAGTTCAACGAGGGCAAGCATGAGCTCTAGGACCTGAAGGCGAAGAAGGAGACTTTGGACTCCATGTTTCCAAAGGGCGATCCTGATCAGGAGCTGTTCTGCTTAGCTGGCGTCGGAGAAGAGGCTGTGGATGAAGATGCCGATGAGGACGAAGCTCACTCTGGCGATGCTAAGCCGACCGACGAGATAGCCCCATTGGAGCCAGCCCCTGCCGAAGGTAATGTTGTTGTTCCCGATGCTTGACTTTGTTTGTCCCACTTGTGTGTGGGTTTAGACATTTGGTGCCTTTGGATAATGTATGTTTTGGCGACCCGTCCACCATCGCGGGTCGCAGAATATTTCTGTTTGATGAAGTCCTATAGATGTGTAGGCAGACGATGTGGTTTGGCGACCCGTCCGCCATCGCGGGTCGCGTATTTATAAAAATGCTTTTTATTTTGCTGCAAATGTGTTTTTACATGTAGAATTGCATGCTAGTTTGTTTCGTACATGTTCGTCGAACTTTCGAGGAAGTTGTCGATGACGTTTAGTATGTCGTGTATGTTGGTTTCACCCGTGTGCTCCGTCGAGTGGGGTTTCACCGTATGTATGTATGTATGTAGAGCAGGCCTGCGATGTGTTTGTGTATGTGTTAGTCATGACATTATGCCGGGGAGGTAAGCAATATATAATAAGGTGTTTGTTCCTTATGTTTAATTGCGTGAATGTAATAAGGTGTTGTACCTTATGTTTTGTATAAGGCAGGCGGTGTGCCGACGTGCCTGTGTTGTCATCTCCCCGTAATCCGATCGATCGTGTAAATGTAAGCGCTATATGCGGATGACATGATCCATTTGCGAATGACTGGGTCCATTGTAAATGATGTTCTGTATTTGTGTTTTTGTAAGGAGGAAATCCTCGCTTAGTGTTAGATGATGACATGTAAAAGAAAGTAGCGATGTATATGCGATGGCATGCGGTATATATGCGACGGATGGCAATGTATATATGATAGCATGTGATAGGTAGCAATGTATATGCGATGTATAGAGTTTTGCGTGATGTTTTTACCTTATCGGTTCAGAAATGGTATAGCTTGAGATGTGCTGCGTTCCAACTCTATGGGATTGGTTGTCCGTCTTTGTCTTCTAACTGATACGCTCCTTGTCCGACCACTTCAGTGATCAAGTAAGGTCCTTCCCATTGTGGCGCTAGCTTCCCGTCGGATGGGTTCTTGTTGTTCTGGAATGTCTTCCTTAGGACCCAGTCTCCGACCTTGAATGCCTTGATTCGGACGTTCTTGTTGTAGCTCCTTGCGACTTGTTGTTGGAACTTAACCATCCTGACTCGGGCTTTCTCTCTGATCTCGTCCGCTGTGTCGAGATTGTGTGTTAGCTCGATGTCGTTCTGTTCACTTGTCTGAAGGTTATAGCGAGCGGTCGGAACCAGTAAATCAGCCGGGATGACTGCCTCACTCCCGTAGACGAGAGAGAAAGGCGATTGCCCGGTCGTATTCTTTGGAGTAGTCCTGTCGGACCAGAGAATAAGTGGGAGTTCGTCTGCCCATTTGCCTTTAGCCCCTGTGAGGCGTCTTTTGAGGTTGTTGATAATGATCTTGTTGCTGGATTCGGCTTGTCCGTTGGATTGCGGATACCGGGGTATGGATGTGACTAATTTGATGTTCCATTGGTCGCAGAAGGCTCTAGTCTTATGACTGATGAACTGGGAACCGTTGCCGCACACGATTTCTATTGGGATGCCAAATCTGCACAAGATATTGCGTTTTATGAATGAAATGACTTGTTGATCCTTTACCTCTCTGTAAGCCTCGACTTCGATCCATTTGGAGAAGTAGTCCGTCATGGCAAGGAAAAAGACTCTTTGACCCGACGCGGGAGGAAGCTTTCCGACAATGTGCATTCCCCATCTCATAAAGGGCCATGGAGCCAGGGTCGGATGGAAGAGCTCTGAAGGCTGACGATGGACGGGTGCGTGTCGTTGATAGGCGTCGCACTTCTTGGTGTATTCCATGGCATCTTTGTTCATTGTTGGCCAATAGTACCCGTTTCGTAGGGCCTTTCCTGAGAGGCTTCGCCCGCCAGTGTGGTTGCCACACTCTCCTTCGTGTAACGATTGCAAGATACGTCTGACTTCTGGAGTCTTAAGGCATCGTAGGAGTAGCCCTGTAACAGATCTTTTGTACAAGATGTTATCAATGATATCGTAAGAGAGTGCTTGTACCTTGAGCCTTTTTGCTTCTGTCTTGTCGTCGGGTAGAATACCGTCTTTTAACCACCTGATGTAAGGTAGCATCCAGTCGTCATCGGCGTCGATGATGTCTTCTTCGGGTCGGTCGCCTATTTCCATGGCGACGAGTTCTTCAAGTGATGTTGTTAACTCGACGGATGTCCTTGGGACGACTGGCGTCATGATGTGGGCCAATGGCATGTGTGGAAACTCTTTCGGGTCTAGGACGGATCCTAGATTGGCGAGTGCATCAGCTTGGGAGTTAAGATCCCTGGGCACTTGTCGGATGTTGAATGTCTGGAATTGTCCGATCACTTTCTTGGCTACCTCCAGGTAGGCTATCATTCTGGTATCTTTGACACTGTACGACCCCTGTATTTGGTTTACGACCAACAAGGAATCGCAAATGACTTCGATCTCTCGGACCCCTAGGTCGCGAGCCAGGATGAGTCCGAATATGAGTGCTTCGTATTCAGCTTCGTTGTTGGTCGCATCCCACTCACATCTGACAGCTTGAGCTATCTTGTCCCCCTGTGGCGATTTCAGTACGACCCCAAGCCCCGATCCTCTGGCGTTCGACGCCCCATCTATGTGGAGCTCCCATGTACCTGTCTCGTCTGTTGTGAGTAGTTGTGTCGCTTCTTTTGCGGCTTCTTGCTCTAGGGTCGGACTGAAATCAGCCACAAAGTCGGCTAAAGCTTGCGACTTGATCGCTGTCCTAGGCTCATACTCGATGTCGTAACCACTGAGGTGTATGGCCCATTTGGTCGTTCGTCCTGTGAACTCAGGTTTCCTCATGATAGCTCTCATGGGATGATTAGTGCGAACAATAATAGTATGAGATTCAAAAAATGGTTTGAGTTTGTTCGAATCCATTACCAATGATAGTACGAGCTTTTCAAGTGACGAATACCTCGTTTCGGCTGGTAACAGCATCCGACTGACGTAGTATATTGGCGACTGTTTGCCGTCTTCCTCTCTGACCAGTACAACGCTTACAGCCGACTCTGACACTGCAAGATAAAGAAATAAGGGCTCGTCGCCTTTAGGTTTAGTCAGTAACATGGGACTGGCCAGGTATTCTTTGAGGTTCTGAAATGCTGTTTCGTGTTCTTCCGTCCATTAAAAGGATTTGTTCTTCTTGAGTGCGTCGTGGAAGGGTTTGCACTTGTCGGATGATTTGGAGATGAATCTGTTCAGAGCTGCTATCCGACCTGTGAGCTTCTGTACGTCTTTGACACATCGGGGGATCGAAGGTTGATGAGAGCCTTGATCTGTTCTGGGCTGGCTTCTATTCCTCTTTGTGTCACCATGTAACCTAAGAACTTCCCTGACGACACTCCGAAGAAGCATTTAGTAGGGTTTAGTTTCATGTTGTACCTTTTGAGCACCTCAAAGCTGTCGCGTAGGTGGTCTATGTGATCTTCTTTCTTTTTAGATTTGACCAACATGTCGTCTATGTAGACTTCCATCGTGTCTCCGATTTGGTCTTTGAACATTTTGTTGACGAGTCGTTGATATGTAGCCCCTGCATTTTTTAGACCAAAGGGCATTACTTTGTAACAATAGATACCTTGACTGGTGATGAACGCTGTTTTTTCTTGATCGTCGGGATCCATGAGGATCTGATTGTAGCCGCTGAAAGCGTCCATGAAAGTGAGCATTTCGTGCCCTACCGTGGCGTCGACCATGGCGTCGATATAGGGTAGAGGAAACGAGTCCTTGGGACAAGCCTTGTTGAGGTCTGTGAAGTCGATGCAGACTCTCCACTTGCCGTTCTTCTTCTGGACTACGACCACGTTGGCTAGCCATTCGGGATAGTGGACTTCTCTGATTTTTCCTGTTTCCAGTAAGCTTTTGACTTCGTCGTCGACTATTTTGTTCCGCTCGGGGGCGAACTTCCTGCGTTTTTGCTTGACAGGGGGATGAGACGGGTCTACATTTAATTTATGAGTAATAACGTTTGGAGATATTCCGATCATATCCTCATGCGACCATGCAAAACAGTCGGCATTGACCCTGAGGAAGTCAAGGAGTTGTTGTCCGGTCGAGTCGTCCAAGTCTGACCCGACCCTTATCGTTTGGTTTGGCTTTGAAGGATCTAGTGCGATCTCGTCGAGTTTTTCCATTTCTGGTTCGACGTATCGACGAGGTCCTTCGCCGTTCTGTGATTGCTATGCGGTCTTGTGTTCGATTGCATTCTTCATGGAAGCGACGTAGCATTCCTTTGCGGTCCTTTGATCTCCTCTAATCTCTTGGACCCCCCATTCAGTAGGGAACTTGATGACTTGGTGATATGTTGAAGGTACTGCCTTCATAGCGTGTATCCACGGCCTGCCAAGGATACAATTATAGGGAGACGGACAGTCTAGGACTAAGAATTTAACCTGTTGGTTGATTCCTCCAGCGTATGTGGTCAGAATGATTTCACCAGTCGTGTGTTTAACCTCACCACTGAACCCGACCAGTGGGGTCGACTTCTTGATTAGGTCGTTCTCGGTCAGACCCATTTCTTTAAGAGCATCGAGGGTCAAGAGGTTTGTCGAACTCCCTGTATCGATTAGTACTCTCCGTATTAAGCAATTACCAATGGACAAAGAGATTACCAGTCCGTCATGGTGGCTTTCCGACCCGTCGGAGTCGGACTCGTCGAATGTGACCGTCAGAAGGTTAGATGCCCTCCTTGGTTTGAGTTCCGATGCCTCGGGCTTGTCGCCTTTGCTTTCCTTGGCGTGTCGCTTGGCCGCGGAGTATGTGTTCCCACATATGTCGGACCCACCTGAAATGGTATTGACAACTTTTGTATGGACATGAGACGGGGGTTTGTTCTATTTTACCTGATCTCGGCGTTCCATGGTGGCTTTTGCCCGTTCTGAGATGATGTCACGTAGGAGCCCCTGTGAGAGTAGCCTAGCGAACTCCTTTCGCAGGGCGATGCACTCGTCGGTCGAATGACCGTGGTCGCCGTGGAATTTGCACCATCGACTCATGTCCTTCTTGATGTCCGGTCGGTCGCTCTTTCGGGGCCATCTTACGTCTTTTCCATACTTGTCGAGACTCTTGACGAGCTCCGACACGGAAACGTTGAAGTTATAAGACTGGACCCTAGGAGGCAACGCAGAGCCATCTCTCCATTCCTGTGACCTGTCTTGGAAAGCATTTACCTGATTTGGTTCGTTTCGATTACGAGAATAGGGATGTGGACGTCTGTCTCGACGGTTATCGGAGGAATGTTTACGATCGGATGGATCGGGTCCGCGGGAGGCTTTACGGGACTCACGGTCCTCTTCCAGTCTTACCTCGGCCATAGTTTTGGCCTGAACATCTTCAAAACTTTTGCACGGGTACTTGGTAATCTCGTCGTAGAGATTGCTATCTTTGACCAAGCCTTGTCGGAAGGCTTCGATAGACGTTGTGACGTCGCAGTGGGGGATTCCCACTTTCTCTTTGTTGTACCGGTTGAGATAATTCCGGAGAGGTTCATTGTACCTTTGTGTGACTCGGTAGAGGTCACTCGATTGTTTCTCATGCTTCCGACTACTGGCGAACTGACTCTTAAAAGAGTTAACCAGATCCGCGAATGATGCGATCGTTCCCTGAGGCAAACGCATAAACCAAGTTAGTGCGGGGCCCGCGAGGGTCGTGCGAAAGCTTTTGCACATGACAGCCTCGCGACTCTCCCTTGAAACAGATGCAGTCATTAGCTTTTGTTTATAGAGAGAGATATGGTCATCTGGATCGGTGGTGCCATCGAACATCACCATGTTGGGGAGATGGAACTTCTTGGGGATCTCGACCCTTGCGATTTCTTCGACGAACGGGGATTCTTCGAATCCGTCGGACGCTTCTCTCTCGATCGGTTGCGGGACTCCTGGGAGCTTGTTTAAGCGGTCGTCGATCGTCTTCATATGTCGGTCGAGTGTCTGCTGGAAAAGAACCATGATATCTGGCGGATTGGCAACCTGTATTTCGTCGATTCGGGCCCCGGCAGACCCGATCGGTGTAGAAAAGGTGACATGGTTAGTCGAAAATGGACTAGCGAAAGGAGTTCGAGACATACCCTCAGCGTGTCCGGGACGTCGTACGTTTGGAGGCGTTGGTTCGATACTGTCCATGTCGAGGCGTGTTCGGATGCCGCCGTGGATGGGCGCGTTCCTAGATCCTGAAGCCACTGATTGTACATGTGACTTAAGAGACTCATTCTCACGGATTAGTTGCGCAATCTCGGCTTCAGATTGGGTTGACAAAGCGGCTAGGGCTTCGGTTTTCTGACGTTGCTGGGCTAGTTCCTCTTGAAGGGCGGCCATTTTTTGAGAGAGTTCTTGGAACTGGGTTGGGGTAGGATTTTCGGTTGGGTTTTCTGTAGTTTGGGTTTCGTCTTCGAGACGTAGTTCTTGATTGTCAGTAGGAGGGTCAATAGTCATGGTTAGAAGGTTTCGGAAGGGTGATCGGCAAGTTGCCCCACGGTGGGCGCCAAATTGTTTTGGGGCGAAAAGATCGGACGACCTAAATCGCCTTAAACGGGGTAACTAGTCGATCAGGTGATAGAAAACAATCCAAACCAAGCCAAAAATAGATAAACACAGAATAAATGTATAATAACGTGATGATCTTATTAGATGTCGTGTGAATCAGACTGAATCGTGATACAACTTAGCGTAATAAAACCAGAGATCGAGTGGGACTCGACCGACGACTTGTGAGTGGCGACTGACAGGGATCTAGCGTAAGCAGCCGTTAGAGAGCTAGGTGGAGAGCGAGAGTGCTATTCTGGTGAGTTGTCTTTTTTTCCGAACGCTTGTCCTGTGTGTAATTGTGTAGTCCTCTTCTTATCTTCCTCGTCGTCCTGATATGGTAAGTCTTTTACTCTTGTGACCGTTTATGCTTTGGCCGAATATTCCATCTTCAATGCTCGGAGTGATGGTGAAGATTGCGCCATTAAATCTCTGCGTTTATGGTGGTTTGAAGGCACTGGCCGTTGCGTGATCTAGCATTTAATGCTTGGTGAGATCCTCGCGATCCTGCCGGAAGGCATTCGACCAGAGACGTCTCGTCGGATCCTCTGGGCTTTCTTCTTCGATCTTCCGATTGGCAATGGGCTTGGGCTCGACCGATTTGACCCATCCTCTCTGGAGAATCCTGGCCCAACAGCTGTCATGTGTAAACGCTTTGGCACGACCCTCTCGGGTCCCGCACTAACTTGGTTTATGCGTTTGCCTCAGGGAATGATTGCATCGTTTGCGGATCTGGTCAACTCTTTCAAGAGTCAGTTCGCCAGCAGTCGGAGGCTCGAAAGACAATCGAGTGACCTCTCCGAAATTACCTCAATAGGTACAATAAAGAGAAAGTGGCGATCCCCCATTGCGACGTCACCACCTCCATCGAAGCCTTCCGACAAGGTCTAGTCAAAGACAACAATCTCTACAACGAGATCACCAAGTACCCGTGTAGAAGTTTCGAAGATGTCCAGGCCAAGACCATGGCCGAGGTAAGATTGGAAGAGGACCGTGAGTCGCGGAAAGCCTCACACGGACCCGATCCATCCGATCGTAAAAACCCCTCCGACAACCGTCGAGACAGACGTCATCATCCCTATTCTCGTAATTGAAACGAGCCGAACCAGGTAAACTCTTTCCAACACAGATTGTAGGATTGGAGAGACGGCCCAACGTTGCCTCCTAGGGTCCAATCTTATAACTTCAATGTTTCCGTATCGGAGCTCGTCAAGAGTTTCGACAAATATGGGAAAGAGGTAAGATGACCCCGAAAGAGCGACCGACCAGACGTCAAGAAAGACATGAGTCGATGGTGTGAATTCCACGGCGACCACAGTCAATGGACCGACGAGTGCATCGCCCTGCGAAAGGAGGTCGCTAGACTACTCGCGCAGGGGCTCCTACGCGACATAATCTCGGAGCGAGCAAAAGCCACCATGGAACGACGAGATCAGGTAAAGCAAAACAAACCCCCATCTCCTGTCCATACAAAAGTCGTCAATACTATTTCAGGTGGTTCGGACATATGTGGAAACACATACTCCGCGGCTAAGAGACATGTAAAGGAAATCAAGAGCGATAGACCCGAGGCATCAGAACTCAAGCCAAGAAAGGTCATCGACCTTCCGACGGTCACATTCGACGAGTCCGACTCCGACGGATCAAAAAGTCATCACGATGGTCTGGTAATCTCTTTGTCCATTGGGAATTGCTTAATACGAAGAGTACTAATTGATACAGGGAGTTCGACCAATCTTCTAACCCTCGACGCCCTTAAAGAAATGGGTCTGACTGAAAATGACCTAGTCAAAAAGTTGACTCCATTGGTCGGGTTCAGCGGTGAGGTTAAGCATACGACTGACGAAATCGTCCTAACAACATACGCTGGAGGAATCAACCAACAGGTGAAATTCTTAGTCCTAGATTGTCCGTCTCCCTATAATTGTATTCTTGGCAGGCCATGGATACATGCAATGAAGGCGGTACCCTCGACGTATCATCAAGTTCCCCACTGAGTGGGGAGTCCAAGAAATCAAAGGAGATCAAAGGACCGATAAGGAGTGCTACGTCGCCTCTATGAAAAGCGTCGTCGAACACAAGACCGTATAGCAACCACAGAGCGGCGAAGGACCTAGTCGGTACGTCGAACCAGAAATGGAAAAACTCGATGAGATCGTACTAGATCCTTCAAAGCCAAACCAAACGGTAAGGGTCGGGTCGGACTTGGACGACTCGACCAGACGACAGCTCCTCGATTTTCTCAGATCCAATACTGACTGTTTTGCATGGTCGCATGGGGACATGGTCGGTATATCTCCGAACATTATTACTCATAAATTAAATGTAGATCCATCTCATCCCCTGTCAAGCAAAAACGCAGGAAGTTCGCCCCCGAGCGGAACAAGGTAGTCGACGACAAAGTCAAAAGCTGATTAGAAACAGGGAAGATAAGGGAAGTCCACTACCCCGAGTGGTTGGCCAACGTGGTCGTAGTCCAGAAGAAGAACGGCAAGTGGAGAGTCTGCATCGACTTCACAGATCTCAACAAGGCTTGTCCTAAAGACTCGTTTCCACTACCCCACATCGACGCCATGGTCGACGCTATAGCAGGACACGAAATGCTTACCTTCATGGACGCTTTCAGTGGCTACAACCAAATCCTCATGGAACCAGAAGACCAAGAAAAAACAGTGTTCGTCACTAGCCAAGGTATCTATTGTTACAAAGTGATGCCATTTGGTCTAAAAAATGCAGGGGCTACGTATCAACGATTAGTCAACAAAATGTTCAAAGACCAGATTGGGGACACGATGGAAGTCTACATAGACGATATGTTGGTCAAGTAAAAAAAGAAAGAAGATCATATAGACCACCTTCGCGACAACTTCGAGGTGCTAAAAAGGTACAACATGAAACTGAATCCTACTAAGTGCTCCTTCGGAGTGTCGTCAGGAAAGTTCTTGGGGTACTTGGTGACGCAAAGAGGAATAGAAGCCAACCCAAAACAGATCAAGGCTCTCATCAACCTTCGGTCCCCCCGATGCATCAAGGACGTACAGAAACTTACAGGTCGGATAGCATCCCTGAATAGATTCATCTTGAAGTCGTCCGACAAATGCAAACCCTTCCACGATGCTCTCAAGAAGAACAAATCCTTTCAATGGACTGAAGAACACGAAGCAGCATTCCAGAACTTGAAGGAATACCTGGCCAGTCCCATGTTATTGACCAAACCCACCAAAGGCGATGAGCCCTTATTTCTATATCTAGCAGTGTCAGAATCGGCCGTAAGCGCAGTACTGGTTAGAGAAGAGGACGGCAAGCAGTCGCCAATATACTACGTCAGTCGGACACTATTGCCAGCAGAAACGAGGTACTCATCACTTGAAAAACTTGTACTATCATTGGTAGTGGCCTCAAACAAACTCAAACCCTATTTCGAATTCCATACTATTATTGTCCGCACTAATAATCCCATGAGAGCGATCATGAGAAAGCCTGAGTTCACAGGACGGATGACCAAATGGGCCATACACCTTAGTGGCTATGACATCGAGTATGAACCCAGTACAACAATCAAGTCGCAGGCCTTGGCTGACTTTGTGGCAGACTTCAGCCCGACCCTAGAACAAGAAGCCGCAAAAGAAGCAACACAATTGCTCGCGACAGACGAAACAGGTAAATGGAAACTCCACACAGATGGCGCATCGAACGCCAGAGGATCGGGGCTAGGGGTCGTGCTGAAATCGCCACAAGGGGACAAGATAGCCCAGGCCGTAAGATGTGATTGGGACGCAACTAACAACGAAGCTGAATACGAGGCACTCATATTCGGATTTGTCCTGGCTCGCGACCTAGGGGTCCGAGAGATCGAAGTCATCTGCGACTCCCTCCTAGTCGTGAATCAGGTACAAGGATCGTACAATGCAAATGACGTCAGAATGATAGCCTACCTGGAAGTAGCTCAGAAACTGATCGGCCAATTCCAAACATTCGACATCAGACAGGTACCAAGAGATCTCAACTCCCAAGCTGACGCACTTGCCAATCTAGGGTCCGCCCTAGATCCAAAAGAATTTCCCTACATCCCATTGGCACACATCATGACGCTAGCCGTCCCGAAAACATCCACCGAGCCAAGCACACCATTACAAGAACTTGTCGCAATGGAGATAGGCGACCAATCAGAAGAAGACGTTATCAATACCCACGGCGACTGGACGCAGCCTTACACCAAGTGGCTAAGAAACGACATCCTACCCGACAACAAAACAGAAGCAAAAAAGCTCAAGGTACAAGCACTTTCTTTCAATATCCTAAATAACATCTTGTACAAAAGATATGTCACATGGATACTCCTACGATGCCTCGAGACTCCAAAAGTCGGACGTATCTTACAATCGTTACACGAAGGAGAGTGTGGAAACCACACCGGCAGACAAAGCCTCTCAGGAAAAGCCTTGTGAAACGGGTACTACTGGCCCACAATGAACAAAGACGCCATGGAATACACCAAGAGGTGCGACGTCTGTCAACGGCATGCACCCATTCCTCACCAACCTTCAGAGATCCTCCATCTGACTCTAGCACCATGGCCCTTTATGAGGTGAGGAATGGACATCGTCGGGAAGCTCCCACCTGCATCGGGTCAACGAGTCTTCTTCCTTGCCATGATAGACTACTTCTCTAAATGGATCGAAGCCGAAGCCTACAGAGAGGTAAAAGATCAACACGTCATTTCGTTTATAAAACGTAATATCTTGTGCAGATTTGACGTCCCATCAGAAATCATGTGCGACAATGGCTCCCAGTTCATTAGTCATAAAACTCAAGCCTTCTACGACCAATGGAACATCAAGTTGGTCACCTCCACACCTCGGTATCCACGATCCAATGGACATGCCGAATCCAGCAACAAGATCATCATCAACAATCTCACGAAACGCCTCACAGGGGCTAAAGGCAAATGGGCGGACGAACTCTTGTTCATTCTCTGGTCCGACAGGACCACTCCAAAGAACGCGACACATCTGAAATTAGACCGCTTCTAAACTAGCAAGGTAAGACACTAACGTCTCTCCACATATCATACATTACTTGTTATCACAAGCATAACTCTTTTCCTTGAAACTCAACATTTGCACCAAGTAAGGACATTTTCCTTGCAAACATAAGTACATGACGACATCAACGTACACACTGGATCCAGTCATCCGTAAAAAACGCTTACACTACATTTACACAATCGATCGGAACACGGGGAGATGAACAACACAGGCACGTCGGCACACCGTCTGCCTTACACATTACATAAGGTTAAGACACCTTATTACATTTACGCAATAGAAACATATTGCTTACCTCCCCGGCATAAAGTCATGACTAAACACAAACACATACATAAGGCCTCTTTCTTTACATACATACGGCAAGCCCTACTCGACGGAGCACACGGGCAAACCCGACATACATATGGCAAGCCTTACTCGACGGAGCACACGGGCAAACCCGACATACATACGGCAAGCCCTACTCGACGGAGCACACGGGCAAACCCGACATACAAATCAAAGGCCTCAACGACAATCTTCTCTAGAAGAATCCAACGAAACATACGAACACAAGACAAGCTTGACCCTTTGTAAAACAGATTACGTCAATAAAAGTTTAAAGCTTTTACATACATACGACCCACGATAACGAACGGGTCGCCAAGGCACATTGTCTGCCTACACACACGTAGGACTTCAAATCGTCTACGAAGCACATTCTGTGACCCGCGATGGTGGACAGGTCGCCAAAACAGAAAGTATTCTACCCACACACAGATGGAGTCACAAATCAAGTTACAAAAGAAAACAATCAAGGGTCAGGGTTTGCAACGTCACCTGCAACAGGGGCCAAGTCGGGAGAAGGCTGAGGCTCAAGCGGCACGGTGTCGCCAGAATGGACCTCGTCATCACCGGCGCTTTCATCCAGAGATTCCTCTCCGACGCCGGCCAGATGGAAAAGCTCCGAGCCTGGATTCCCCTTCGGAAACAAAGTCTCCATGGTCTCCTTCTCCGCCTTCAAATCCTAGATCCCCTGCTTGCCCTCTTCAAACTCCTCGATCATCTCGACACGCGACTTCAATGCGTAAAAAGCACCTACGTCGCCTGCGATCCGACCAGCCTCGATCCGGGCTTGCTTCACCTTCTCTTCGACACTCGATTGGCTCTCACTGAGCTCCATCCGACAAACGTCCAAGTCATCTTGGCAAATCTTCAACTCCCTAACGAAGCGGCGCCCAGTGTCCCTGCAACGGCTCTCAGCTCCCTCCAACTTGGTCTTCAAAGACGCCAGGTCGGACTCTAACCTAGCAGCCCTGTCCAAGGCACTCATATTTTCCTACAATACATACAACTCCTCCCCCGACACACAAAGCATGCTACACTACAGGTTGACAAGGCCGGAAACCGGTGTCGTTTTCCTGTCAAAGAAATCATAATTCACCTACTAAAGAGTATAGCAAGCAAGTCAAGGTCGATCCCACTGGGAGTCGGTTATCTATATGCAATAACGTGTGACTAACAAGTAACAAGGGGGTTTTGGGGTAATCGCAGAGTAACAAAGATGCAAGTGTTAACAGAAGAAGAAATATGATGAGGGGAAGTATTCCACTAGACAAATATCCACACTGCAGATGTATACGATGATCACTGAAAGCTATTGTTCCAAGTTCTTGTCACAATCTTATAGTTGTTCCCACCCTGATCTTATCACAATCTTATAGTTGTTCCCACCCTGATCTTAAGTACTATTGATTCTAACAGTTGTCGATAGACTTATTACTATGTCAATGGGAAAGTACCTCTGATTCTCACAGTTGTCGGTATACTTTACTACTAACACAGCAATAGCAATGCACATAAGGATATATGATACATGCAAATAGAAGGTGCTTCCTTACTACTTAACATGCAAATAATTCTTTCTCACGATTGCGCGCTCGGAACCCCTATACGCAACAGTCGTGTACGCCACTAGATATGCACTCGGAACCCCTATATGCAAATCCTAGCAATATGATAGATATCGATAAACCTAGTTAGCAACTCTAGATAAACCAATATAAACCAATAGACAATATGCTCAAGAGAATTAAACCAACTTTATAAGATATAGAACAAGGAATAGAATTCTCACAACCAATTCATTGCAATGCTTCAATTGTCTAGCGAAATAAAGGTGTTTAGCTCTCCATTCGTTCAAACCCTAGAAGTAGAATTGAACGAGAGAAAGAGAACGTCAGTCCTAAAAAACTGGAAAAACTCTTAAATAGGTTCAGAAAAGATAGCTAAACCTAGCAAGCAAAATAAGGAAATAAAATAATAAAAAGTAGAATATCCGAAAATGCGAAAAGGAAATAAATAAATGCTGGCCGCAAGGCGTCGTCCTCCACCGCGGGGCGGTGGCTTCGCTTGTGCTGCCTTCTCTGAGATTCACCGCCGGGTCGCGGTGGCTTGTGGCGCGGGGCGGTAAGACCAGCTTCTTCAAGTCTTCATCTTCTGCTCTCCTGTACTACCCAGTGATGGTAGCCTTCCTCCATGAATCCTGAGCAGATCTTCTCCTCCATCTTCCATCTTCTCCACTAAGCTGTAAATCCTATGATATCTTCACTTCTCAACTATTCTTCTGGATTACAGACTTAGCCTAAATCTACACCAAAACTCCATCTAAATCATGTTAATAGTCACTAGTTAAGGTGCCTGAAATGACACCTATCAAATATCCCCACACTTAGACCTTTACTCGTCCCGAGTAAATCAAAACTGATCCTACTCCAATCATCAAACACTAAGGCCTCAGGAAGTGCGAGCAAACATGATACCAGTGACTACAACAACTCAACAATCAGCTCCGGACAACCAAAATAAGTGATGCGAGATAAATCTAATCCTAACTCCTGTCTAGCTCCTTATTGCTCCAGAGTGACCTACCCGAACTCCTTATATCACCTCTGCTTATGACGCCAACTCCAGAATGATCCTAAAATCACTCATTTTTCTTTACGCTCATCTTGCCTAGGCGCCCTCTCGGGTTTTCACCTAGCCACTCATTTTATTTTACTAGACATCTCACATGTACTCACATCGCTCTAGTCCACTTTTGCACCGGTCTACACCAGTTGGACTACCTGCTTATTACATGAACCGCCCTTTCGGGTTTTCAGCTCATCCCAGGATTTCGGTTGCCTTTTTCAAGTATTTTTGGCTTTTTTTTAATACTGAATAGAAATGCTCGAATCTAAAATGAAATGCATAAACATGATCTGTACACTAACTATGAAATGCAGTAAGTCTAAATCCCTCCCCACACTTGAAATACACATTGTCCTCAATGTAGAGACGAAGACATAACGAAATAGGGGGGAAAAGAACATAAACTCACTGGAAATATGGATACGGTGGATAGCCCGGCGGAAGTGGGTACCGCCCAAAATACTGCTCCATCATGTATGCCTCAGCTGAACTCAACCGGCCCATAATATCTCTCTCAATGTCGGTCTGCAAAGTCTGCAGGCGAGTCAGCATCTCCTCATTTGCAGCGTGTTGACGCAGTGTGAATGCATCAAAATGAGCAAACATCTCATCCCAAGGAATCCCAGAAGTCGATGCAGAGGCAGCGGTATACGCAGGGGGGATCACAATCCATAATAGCAGGAATATCGGCTTATGGCTCATCCTCAGTGTCAGAAGGAACAACCTCAGCGTCAGACGGAATGAACCATCCTGTGAACTCCCGCGGGTAGGCAAAGGGGCAAGGGAGACGCAACACGTGACCTCCATAAGAATACCATAGGAACTGCTCCGGGGAATTGTTCAGCATACCACACCGTCGCAAACATGGGATGTCGTAGCGAACATGCATGATCGGCTGAGGAATAGTGTTTGTCTGAATCCTGGCCGCAGCAACCAAGGTGATTAGGCCTCCCTGAACAATATCTCGCGCCTCACCCTCGCGGATCCGCGTCAACTCGTGTAACCACACCATAACCCAACCAGGAGTCTCCTCATCCAAAGGGTCGATCATTGGAGAGAATAAAGCAAGGCGCTTTAGAGAGATCTTTCTATCCTCCACACTTCCACAAAAGGACCGCATCAGCACTGTAAAAACTAAGCGTAGACAAGGGTGCACGAGCTTGTTACTGGTCTCCTTCCCCTTTTGATAATTGGACATTCCCGTAGCGATAGTCCAGAATTCTCTAATGTCCGCTTCGTTGGGACCCTTATTCCATCCAGCAGTAGGCGGTCTCGACACTCCCAACAACTCCCGAATTTCATCTACTGGCATGTCGTAAGCCCGTCCCTCATACTTAAATTTTATACCCGCTAGGAATTTACGCTCCTCACCATCAATGGTGCGTCTCGTATGGTATTTTGACACCGTGGCAATAAACTGGTAGCAAAGTTCGGGAAAGCAGGGGCACATTTGGCCAGGAAGCCACCCAATCTCATCCTATCCAAGCACAGTTGGACCATCTCTAACAAACCCAACTCAGCCAAAGCTCCTCTATCAAAGAAGCGAGGCGGGTGCACAGGTCTCGCCGCAACCACATCGTACGCCTCATTCTCCTCTATAGTCATACCAACCTTCCTAGCTCTCGGCATAATGACAGTAATTGAATACGTTGGGGTCAAAGAGCTAGGCAAATAGGACTTACAAACGACGGGGTCACCGCGGGGCGGTATAAATCACCGCGGGGCGGCAATGAAGGCTAGGTACTTTCACTGAAAGGTATCGCCGGGTCGCGGTGGGGCTGCCGCAGGGCGGTACTGTTCCAACGCGAGGCGGCCACTGGTCGATCACTTCTCTCTCAGCCTCCGATGAGCCTAACAACACTCAACTTCTTCCAATCACACCGCCAAAACTTCAAAACGCCTCCCTTCTACTAAATAACACCATGGGGTAGTCGAACGGGTGCAGTGTGGTGGTATGGGAATGAGAATTTGAAATTGGGGTCAAGTATCTTCCACTACCAAGGCTTAGAACAAGGGAGAGTTGGGGGTTTGAGGTTTTAGGTTGAGGGTTTGAGAGGGAAAAAGAGAATACGGCAGAGGGAGAGAGAATGGAGGAAAAAGAATGAGGGGATTAGGGTCTGGCGGGAGTGTTTAATGGGTAATGGACGTAAATACCAGGTATCGGACCGCGGGGCGATCCAACTGACACCGTCAAATCCTTCGTATCCAACTTGGAAAATATTTTTTTTGAAAACAAAACATTTTTTTTTAAATCGGGATTGAGTGAAATTACCCAGGCTTCACCGCGGGGCGGTCGTGAGTTTCCTGGGGAGTTAAACTCGCCTTCATTTACTTTTGTACCTAAAACGTTAGTGGCAGACGAACGAAACAAAGCAAAAGAAACTACGAAAAAGTCTAAGGGAAGAAGAAATCAAAAGAAGAGGGAAAGAGAAAGGAAAATACCTCGGGTTGCCTCCCGGTCAGCGCCTTGGTTAACGTCGTTGGCTCGATGTAGGCTGTGGCCTATCAGATTTCAGCTTCAGGGATCTCAAAACTCACTGCATCAACATGGTTTGGGTTAAAGCCTTCATGGTAAGGTTTCAACCTTTGACCATTCACTTTGAAAATATTGAGTGTCTTGGGGTTAATCAGTCCAATGGCGCCATGGGGGTGTACTTCAGCAATTTCATAAGGACCCGTCCACTTGGATCTCCGCTTCCCAGCAAAAAGCTTAAGCCGAGATTGAAATAAGAGGACCTTATCCCCTGGCTTAAAATCCCTTTTTAGAATTTGCCTGTCATGCCACTACTTGGTCTTCGCCTTATAGCTAGCCGAGTTCTCATAAGACTCAAGGCGCAACTCCTCTAGTTCTTGCACCTGCAGTTTCCGGAAATCTCCCACTTCATCCAGTTGCATGTTGCATTTTTTTATTGCCCACCATGCTTTATGCTCAAGCTCTACAGGGAGGTGGCAAGCTTTTTCAAATACTAACCGGAAATGAGACATTCCTATTGGAGTTTTGAAAGCTGTGCGGTATGCCCACAATGCATCATTGAGTTTGGTACTCCAATCCTTCCGATTAGCTGCAATCGTTTTCTCCAGGATAGATTTAATCACTTTGTTGGATTTCTCGTCCTGCCCATTAGTTTGAGGGTGTTAGGCCGTCGAGATTCTCTGGGTGATGTGATACTTCTTCAGTAGGGCAGTCACTGTCTTGTTGCAACAATGGGTTCCCCTGTCACTAATTAAAGCTTTGGGTATCCCAAATCTTGAGAAAATGTTCTCCTTAAGAAAATATGCCACAACTTTAGAATCATCAGTCCTGGTGGCCTTCGCTTCCACCCACTTGGAAACGTAGTCCACCGCAAGCAATATATAGAGATTCCCATGAGAGCTAGGAAATGGTCCCATAAAGTCCATACCCCAAACATCAAAGACCTCACAAAAGATTAATGATGATTGCGGCATCTCATTCCTCCTGGTGATATTTCCAACCCTTTGGCATCGGTCACAGGATTTGCAAAAGGCGTAAGCATCCCTAAAGATGTGTGGCCAATAAAATCCTGCATCCAATACCTTCCTAGCAGTCCTATTTGCTCCAAAGTGACCCCCACATGCTTCAGAATGACAAAAGTTAAGTACAGATTGTACCTCATTGTCCGGAAGACATCGGTACACTACCTGATCGACACAATGTTTCCATAGGTAAGGATCATCCCATACATAGTGACGGGCCTCTCTTCGTACCTTCGCCTTTTGAGCTCTAGTGTAATCCGGGGGTAGTTCCTCTCGAACCAAATAGTTCACGATATCTGCATACCATGGTCTGAAAGAACGGAGTCCGAAGACGGTCTCAGGTATGTGAGGAGGGGGTTCAGAGGTACTGACAGAGAAAAGTGTGACTCCGGAAATGTTGCCGCGGGGCAGTGCTGTTGACGCGGGCCGCGATGAACTTTCCTGGTTCTCAAGCGAACATGCCGCCGGGTCGCGGTGGGTGTCGCCACGGGGCAGTGAATCCTCCATTTCTTCACTGGTTACAGATTGCCGGGTCGCGGTAGTGGAGACTGCGAGGCGGTGGGCGCTACCCGAAGTTCCTTCGACCATGAAAATAGTGTCATCTGGAAAAGTTCTGTGAATGGGGCTCTATTCTCCGGGTTTATCTTCCTCATGTACGAGCCTACTCAGGTGATCAGCTACTAGGTTCTTCGCTCCCTTTTTATCACGGATCTCCATATCAAATTCAGTGAGAAGGAGAACCCATCAGATTAATCTTGGCTTTGCTTCCTTCTTCGTCATTAGGTAGCGAAGGGCAGCATGATCTGTGTAGATAATCACCTTCACTCCCAAAAGATATTGCCTAAATTTCTCCAAGGCAAAGACAACTGCCAGCATTTCCTTCTCAGTGGTAGAGTAGTTCCTCTGAGCTCCATTCAGAGTCATGGAGGCATAATGAATCACATGGGAGGCACGTCCCACTTTCTGTCCTAGAACCGCTCCAACTGCATAGTCACTGGCGTCACACATGATCTCAAATGGACGAGATCAGTCAGGTGCCTGAATGATAGGTGCACTTGTCAAGCGTTCTCTCAAGCAATCAAACGCCTTCTTGCACTCGTCGGTGAACGCATAGGTCACCTCTTTCTTCAGTAGCTCGCATAGGGGCGAAGAGATCTTATAAAAGTCCTTGATAAATCTTCGGTAGAAACCTGCATGACCTAAAAAGGAACGCACTTCACGCATATTAGTAGGATAAGGCAAAGACTGAATCACATCAATCTTCGCCTTATCGACCTTAATACCCCTAGCAGAGACGATATGACCAAGTACTATCCCCTGTTCTACCATGAAATGAAAGAATGGTCTTCGTTGGGGTGTTTCATAGCTTCATATATGTTATATTCCACCTTCTCCCCATCAAATTCCATAGAAAGTGTCCCACTTTGCAAATCAAGTTTAGTCTTAGCAGTTTTCAAAAATGGCCTACCTAACAGTATATGGGTTGCCTTTGTATCTGTTTCCATATCTAAGACATAAAAATCTGCAGGGAATATCAATTTATCAACCATAACAAGAACATCCTCTACTACCCCTCTAGGGTAGACACTAGACCTATCAGCTAATTGAATTACAATTCCTGTTTCCTGCAGAGGTCCAAGTCTAAGAGATTCATAGAGGGAAAATGGAAAAACATTAATGGAGGCACCAAGATCAAGCATAGCTCTTTCAAACTTAGTGTCATCAATGATGCAAGGGATGCTCCACATACCTGGATCGCCACACTTCTTTGGCATACGCCTCTGGAATACAGCGGATACGCGTTCATTGACCTTGACTTTTTCCTTGCCCTTCAGCTTCTGATTTCTTTTGATGGTGCATAGCTCCTTTAGAAACTTAGCATACCTAGGTACCCTCTTTACGAGCTTGAGGAGTGGGATGTTCACCTCACACTTACTGAAAGTGTCGAAGAGATCCTTGTCGTCAATTACTCTCATTTCCTTTAGTGCCTCCGGAAAGGGGGCAGGGGGCTTTTCAGATCCAAGAGGAGGGAAGTTTGGACGAACATAGGGGTCCTCTTCTTCATCATGTTCAATCTCTGGGTTGTCACCGCTGGGCGGTGGTTTCACCGCGGGGCGGTGCTCTTGGCCGCGGGGCGGCAGTATGGGCTCAGGATAACTAGGAGGTATCGCTGGGTCGCGGTGGGACTCACCGCATGGCGGTGGAATTTGCCCGTCGTCAATTTCAGCCCTGGCGTCCTCTTCAGCAGTAGGGGTGACTTGTAATTTCTTTCCACTTCGGAGGGTCATCGCATTTACACTTTCTGTTGCGGCCCTGTTATCCAACCTTGTGACCACATCGGATAGATGAACCACTGTCTCCTTCATGCTCTTGATGGTGGCCTCAGTAGTTTGCACATGCGTTGTGAAGTGCATTGTTAAGGCCTTGAGCATCTCTTCAGTTGAAGTGGGACTACTAGCAGCTGGTGGCTCATCAAAGTGAGGTTGTGGCGGTGGTTTTGGCTGATCATGTCGAGGTCTAACAGGCCCATAACCTCCAACAGCGTATACTTCAGCAGTGGTGGTATCCTGAAGTTGGGGACAAGCGTTGGTGTTGTGAAATGGGTCAACGCATATTCCACAAACATTGTGCTGTTGAGGTTCTTCTTGCTTACTCATCTTCACAATAATTTCCTTCAATGAGGCAATTACTTGCACACAATGGGCATCATTGGAGTTGACAGCATTAACTCCTCTAGTCTTAGGGGTTTCATCAAATTCCCTTATGCTCTCAGCCATATCATTAAGCTTAATCATGGCTGCATCAGGGGTCATATTCAAGATACTACCACCACAAGTAGCATCAATGATTCTTCTTTCATCATCCAGCAGCCCATTGTAAACATAAAGTACTAGAGCTTTTTCGTCAAAACCATGGAACGGGCAACCAGAACAAAGTCGTTTGAACCACTCACAGTAGTCATAAAGGGTTTCCTCCTCTCCTTGTTCAATAATGGCAATCGCCCGTTTCAAGGCATTCGCCATCTTGGTTGGGAAATATTTTGCGAGGAAGGTTTTATGTAGCTTAGCCCATGAATCTATGCTTCCGCCATGCAGATGATAATACCAGTCCTCAGCATCGTCCTTAAGAGTGAACCCGAAGGCTCTCATTTTAATCTGATCTTCAGTGACGTTGGTTGGTTTAATGCTCATAATGACGTTGTGGAATTTACCCAAATGAATAATGGGGTCTTTTCCACTTCGTCCATAATATCTTAGGAGCAACCGTATCACTCCTGTTCTGAGCTCAAATGTCACACCATCAGCAAGTGGTGGAATGATTACAGCCAATGGTTGTTGTACCAGATCTGGCACATTCAACTGTCGGAGTGTATGAGCCATTCGTACCTGTCTCTGTATCAACTTCAACAAGTAGCGAATCAGTAGCAAAGGTGCGGACCGTAAGATAGATCCACACCGCAGTCAATCACAAATAATCACAAACAGAGTATTTGACTCCCCGGCAACGACGCCAAATTTGACAAGGCCGGAAACCGGCGTCGTTTTCCTATCAAAGAAATCCTAATTCAACTACTAAAGAGTATAGCAAGCAAGTCAAGGTCGATCCCACAGGGAGTCGGTTATCTGTATGCAATAACGTGTGACTAACAAGTAACAAGGGGGTTTTGGGGTAATCGCAGAGTAACAAAGATGCAAGTGTTAAAAAAAGAAGAAATATGATGAGGGGAAGTATTCTACTAGACAAATATTCACACTGCAGATGTATACGCTGATCACTGAAAGCTATTGTTTCAAGTTCTTGTCACAATCTTATAGTTGTTCCCACCCTGATCTTAAGTACTATCGATTCTCACAGTTGTCGATAGACTTATTACTATGTCAATGGGAAAGTATCTCCGATTCTCACAGTTGTCGGTATACTTTACCACTAACACAGCAATAGTAATGCACACAAGGATATAGGATACATGCAAATAGAAGGTGCTTCCTTACTACTTAACATGCAAATAATTCTCTCTCACGATTGTGCGCTCGGAACCCCTATACGCAACAGTCGTGTACGCCACTAGATATGCACTCAGAACCCCTATATGCAAATCCTAACAATATGATAGATATCGATAAACCTAGTTAGCAACTCTAGATAAACCAATATAAACCAATAGAAAATATGCTCAAGAGAATTAAACCAACTTTATAAGATATAGAACAAGGAATAGAATTCTCACAACCAATTCATTGCAATGCTTCAATTGTCTAGCAAAATAAAGGTGTTTAGCTCTCCATTCGTTCAAACCCTAGAAGTAGAATTGAACGAGAGAAAGAGAACGTCAGTCCTAAAAAAACTGGAAAAACTCTTAAATAAGTTCAGAAAAGATAGCTAAACCTAGCAAGCAAAATAAGGAAATAAAATAATAGAAAGTAGAATATCCGAAAATGCGAAAAGGAAATAAATAAATGCTGGCCGCGAGGCATCGTCCTCCACCGCGGGGCGGTGAGTTCCACCGCGGGGCGGTGGCTTCACTTGTGCTGCCTTCTCTGAGATTCACCGTCGGGTCGCGGTGGCTTGTGGTGCGGGGCGGTAAGACCAGCTTCTTCAAGTCTTCATCTTCTGCTCTCTTGTACTACCCAGTGATGGTAGCCTTCCTCCATGAATCCTGAGCAGATCTTCTCCTCCATCTTCCATCTTCTCCACTAAGCTGTAAATCCTATGATATCTTCACTTCTTAACTATTCTTCTGGATTACAGACTTAGCCTAAATCTACACCAAAACTCCATCTAAATCATGTTAATAGTCACTAGTTAAGGTGCCTGAAATGGCACCTATCACAGGTCTACACGACCGACGACAAGTCTATACGACCAACGACAGGTCTACACGACCAACGTCGCACACAATTACAGGTCTAGACGACCGACGATAGGTCTATACGACCAATGACATGTCTACACGACCAACGTCACACGACTTGACCAAGAAGCGATTGACGAGTCCACCTACGAAACAAAACAAACGACAAACAAGGAGCGGTCTCCTGACCCTTCATCGTCACAAGAAACAACCTCAGTCGTCTTCACACGATTATTGGTTGTATTAAGCTAACTCTCAGTTTGAGAAATACACATGTCGGCCCTGTCGCCAGAACGCCTGTAACAGAATCAAGATCATGCCAGAAGAGAGAGAAGTTATAAAATCAAACCGTCCCATCACTTGACGCTCTGGCCCAGTTTAATTTTGGGGCTATTGTTAGGCCCAAACTTATCCCATGAAAACGGATCAAATGAATTGGGCCAAGATCCAAGCGGAATCGAAAGCTAAGAGAAACCAGGAAGAAGTGTCGGACTCCCCGCAGTCGAGTGCCTCCCGACCAACTGTGAAGATCACGCTGGAGCATTGAATGTTTGATTGAGGCAACGGCAACAGCATTCAAACACTCAGATAATGACGGTAATAAAGAGCAAATCCTAGCAATCACTCCCAGCATTAAGTACGAGATAATATCATCAATGGGCAATGGCCACAACATTCAACACAGAGATTATGGTGGCAATCAAGAGTAAATCCCAAAGATCTCGCCTGGAATTAATAGAAGATATTACAACAATAAATGACGGACACAAGATAAAGCTATCATAAATAGACCACGAAGAAGAAAACAAAGACACACTCATCTACACCCGGCATCTACCGACTTACTCTTCGAAAGTCTTACGAGTACACCCCCTCCATCTTACTCTCCTCGAAACCTCGCTCAAATCTCCACCGGTCGAGCCCCAGAATCACCGGTCGGACCCGATCCGATCTTCTGTCCTCCAAGGATAAGTTGTACTTTGGTCCGACTCAATCGTCAATATATCAATAAAATTACCTTGCTATTTCGCATTTCTTCTTCATTGGTTGATTGTCTGTTTGAATTGGTTTGATATCTATAATCCGATCGACTAGTTACCCCGTCTAAGGCGATTTAGGTCGTTTGATCTTTTCGCCCCAAAACAGTTATGTGGTCTATAGTGATGCTTCAAAGAGTGGTTTGGGATGTGTGCTGATGCAGAGAGGCAAGGTTATTGCATACGCATCCCGACAATTGAAGACTTATGAGGCAAACTATCTAACGCATGATCTAGAACTAGCAGTCGTTGTTTTTGCACTGAAGATTTGGAGGCACTATCTCTATGGTGTAAGGTGTCAAGTCTTCACCGATCACAAGAGTCTCAAATATATATTCAGTCAGAAGGAGCTAAATATGAGACAACGTCGCTGGTTAGAGCTGCTCAAAGACTACGACATCGAATTGCTGTATCATCCGGGCAAGACTAATGTAGTAGCCGATGCATTGAGCCGGAAGACGCCGCACGAGACTATAGTGGCTTTACTTACTGCTCAGACCAAGCTGAACCAAGGGTTGTGCGAGATTGAAGTCTTGTACGATCAGCATAGAGGATATCTGAGTATGCTTGAGATTCAGGCCACGTTACTAGATCAAATCAGGGAGAAGCAGGTTGATGATGTAGTCATCCGGGCAAGACTAATGTAGTAGCCGATGCATTGAGCCGGAAGACGTCGCACGAGACTATAGTGGCTTTACTTACTGCTCAGACCAAGTTGAATCAAGGGTTGTGCGAGATTGAAGTCTTGTACGATCAACGTAGAGGATATCTGAGTATGCTTGAGATTCAGGCCACGTTACTAGATCAAATCAGGGAGAAGCAGGTTGATGATGTAGTCATTGTGAAGCTAAGCAGTGAAGTGATGGACGGGAAAGCTCCCGGTTTCGTGATTCAGGAAGATGGATCACTCTGGTTTCAGGACTGGATTTGTGTACTTGACGTTGATGGTCTTCACCAGTTGGTGATGAAAGAGGCCCATTCATCAGCTTATTATGTACATCCAGGCTCTAGCAAGATGTACAAGGACCTCAGAACGAAGTTCTGGTGGCCCGACATGAAGTGGGATATAGCAGAGTTTGTGGAAAAATGCTTGACTTGTCAAAAGGTCAAGATAGAACACCGTAGACCTGGTGGTGAGTTGCTATCTCTCCCAGTGCCAGAATGGAAATGGGAGGATATTGATATGAATTTCGTCACAGGGCTACCAAAGACTCAAAGACAAAAGGATGCTATATGGGTAATCATTGACAAGCTCACGAAGAGTGCTCACTTCATGGCTATCAAGTCAACATGGGGAACCCAGAAGCTATCTGAAGTGTTTTTACACGAGATTGTCTGTTTGCATGATACTCCAAAGACCATTGTATCGGATCGTGATGGCCGATTCATGTCAAGATTCTGGAAAGAACTACATAAGGCCATGGGAACCGAGTTGAGATTCAGCACTGCGTTTCATCCTCAGACGGATGGACAGTCTGAGAGGACCATCCAGACCTTGGAAGATATGCTAAGAGCTTGTACACTCGATCGTCCGACTAGCTGGGAGAACAACCTGAGTCTGATTGAGTTCACGTACAACAACAGTTGGCATGCTACCATTAAGATGGCTCCATTCGAGGCTTTGTACGGTCGAAGGTACAGATCTCCGATTTGTTGGGATGAAAATGCCGACAAGGTTCTGCTCGGACCGGAGTTAGTCGAAAGGACTACCTCGGACATTGCTTTGATAAGACAAAGGATGTTGACCGCTCAGAGTCGACAAAAGTCTTATGCAGATCTGAAGCGCAGAAATGTTGAGTTTGAGGTTGGTGACAAAGTGTTCGTTAGAGTATCGCCATCAAAGGGTGTGTTTAGATTTTTCAAGCGTGAGAAGCTTAACCCTCGCTACGTGGGACCATTTGAGATCCTTGATAGAGTGGGGTCTCTAGCGTATCGTTTGGCATTACCGCCATCGGCACATCCAATGCATAACGTGTTCCACGTATCTTTGTTGAGGAAGTACGTGCCATGTGAGTCTCATGTGCTGAGTTATGATGACATTGAGATTCAGACAAATGGTATCTACGAAGAGATACCGATGCGTATTCTCGAACGTCGTGAGAAGCAGTTACGGAACAAGGTGGTACCATTGGTACGGATTTTGTGGTCCAAGTCAGGAACTGAAGAAGTTACTTGGGAAACCTGGGAAACGGAGGCGGATATGCTTAGACGTTTTCCCGAGCTATTTTCGGCCTAGTTTCGGGGTCGAAACCTTTTTAAGGGGGTAGTGTTGTAACGCCTCGCTTTTCTTTGGTTTATTCGGCCAAGTTTCGGGGTCAAAACTTTTTGTAAGGGGGAGGTGATGTAATATCCCTCATTTTAGTAAAGAGTTTTTTTGGTAAGTTTTCCAAACACTCGTATTGTAGTCGAATTATTTTCAGAGAAGTTCAGACTTTCTGCTAAATATTTGATCTCCGTAATAATTCCTTGAGTGAAATAAAATACATTCAACGTATTTTTGGGGTTTAGAATAATTGTTCGGGTATGAATATATTTAACCCGGGGTTAAAACCCATATCCAAGATTCTTCTTGGTCAAAAATGGGCTTCCCGGTCAAAAATGGGAAAAAGGCACAAAATTGGCCTTGACCGCACCCGCGGTCATACCCACCGCACCCCGCGGTCAGGAACTGGTCGCCACCGCACCCCGCGGTGAGACCCACCGCACCCGCGCCGTGATGATGGCTTCTCTGCTCCGCCGAACTCGTCTGAGCTGCTTGCCGATCTTGTCCCCGGTGAGGCGGTGGGAGAGAGGGCCAGCTGGACTCCTTCTGGCTCCTTGATGGCCTATAAAAGGAGGGGGCTAAGAGGAGGAGGCCATTCCACTCTCTCTCTCTCCCTCAAATCTCTCTTTCTTTCACTGCCATTGTCGCCGGAGTTGCAAGCGTCGCCGGAGTTCTTCAAGGTCGTCGCCGGAGTTGCCATAGGAGGAGGAGGTGCCCTCAAGGTGGTGGTTAGTGATGACACAAGGAGTTTGGAAGTCGAAACCAACCCAAGTCGAGCCCCATCGTCTTCCCCGGTGAGTTTTCGCTGTCGGCGTCTCGCCTCTGTAGCCTCGCCGCACCCGCGGTCAAGCCGCCGCACCCGCGGTGGGCCTGGGCGTGTGTGGTTGTGGCTTGGGCTTTGTGATCTCGTTTGGGACTTTCGTTCCTTCGAGTTCGTTCATTTTTCTTTAGATTCGTACTTTTATTGTCAAATCTAATTTAGGGTTTCGTTATGGGTCGTTCCGTAGGAAATCATAATCCGAGTTCTTCCTCGTTTTGGACCCGGAAACCCGTCGTCTCAAGCTTCGTCTAATCTAAGGCAATTGGCGGTTCGCTCTTGCTTATCATTCCATATTTATATTGATTATCAATTGTTTAATTATTAATTAATTTGGGATGAATTGTTGTTTTCGTCTGGGAACAATTTTGATAACTGTATGTGATTTTAAAAGAGATATTATAATAGGTTGTATATTGCTAGAACAATGCTATTATATATATATATATATATGATTGAAATACAGATATTATAATAGATTGTATATACTGCTAGAAATAACGCTATTATATCTGTTATTGGCCTCAATGGCTTTGATGTGAATTATTGCTCTTATGTTTTAACTGTTTAGTTAGAACGAGTATTCGTAGGAACACTATGTACCTTGTGAGGTTTAGTGGTTTCTTGATAATGGTGCTAGGATGATTTTCCCTAGTATCTTCGGTCATGACCTTACCCTTACTCAGGGTACGTGCACACAGCTGGTGCCGCCATTTGGGATGTATTCCCTGGGATGTATTCCCTTCGATATCTCTTGTGAGGAGATCCGATATCTCTCGTGAAGAGATCTTAAAAGCTTATAACGTAAATATACGTTTTGGAATTAAATAAGATAAGTGCTTTAGTGCACATAATTAATGAACCTTGGGCGAGAAGTACAACATGGAAACTCGTCTGGGCTTCGATTAGAGTAAGTCCACCTTCCGAATCTGAATTCGCATTATGCGGTGAGGTTGGTTGTGGACCCAAATAGTCAAGTCGCTTTTAAATGTTTGCGTGAAACTTTAATGTTCCCAAACACTTGTCATACTTCCGATAAGACTCAATTCGTTGGAGTCTTCTCTTCATATGTTTCCTTAAGACTCATTCTTTCAGAGTTCTTTCTCTTGATCATGCCTTTTCGTATATTTCAGTAGGAGTATGGTGGTTGACTATCGTCATCGACTTTTATTCGAGAAGCGATGAGTCTAACCTAATACGACTACTTAGAACCTTTCTGTTTTACCCTTGCATAGTCTTTCATTAGACTAACCAACTGGTTATATTCCCTTGCATGGTTGGCTGGTGTCATCCGTCTCATACGGCACATTAGATAAACTGCAGTTCCAATGAAGGCTAGAAACGACAACAAAGGCAGTTGAAATTTTGAAGAGTTTTACCAGGTTGAGATTCCTTGGCGGGTGATCGTTTAGATCAAGACCCTTGTGTTATTTTATTTAAAAGACTTCCGTTGTGTGAAACATATTTTATGTCAAGACTACTCTATATTCTCAGTTGTATTTCGGATTATGGATGTAATGCCGAGACAATGATTTTAATCAAAAGTTATGATATTTTGTATTATAACTGTCGTTTTATGATTTATATAAACGGGTTAAGCCTGGGGTGGCTTCGGATGTGAAATCTGAGGTCACTGACGGTAATACCTTTCAAGGATATATATTTGGGGGTGTTACACTACTGCCCTCTCATTAATATGCAAATGCTTATATATTTTGTACAGTTTTCTAACTTTTATAATTTGTTTTATAGTTGTGCAGAATATGCTTATAGAGGGTATTAGTTTATTTTTGTTGCAGATGAAAGTACTTATAAACCCGACTATACAAACATTATAATAGACATAGAAATATTAAACCATGCTGTGTATTTGCATGTTATTAAAGAAGGACAATATATGATTTAGTTTAGAATTGCATCATGTACTTATAAACCAAAGGATTTAGTTTACAATACTAAAGGATCTAATAACTTTGACCTTTTGTAATATGCTTTAGATTAATCAATGTATGATTTACAGCTTCTGCGCATTGTTTACAGTCATTATATATGATTTAGTTTAGAATTGCATCATGTACTTATAAACCAAAGGATTTAGTTTACAATACTAAAAGTTAGTATAGAAGATATACCTTTAGGTCTTCTTTTGTATATATTTATAATCCAATTTGTCTTTTACTTCAATCCGAGCTCCCAAATGATTCCTATAGAATAAAAAAATTAGTTAAGTACCCTAAACAAGTAAATCAGTTAAGTAGAATTAATCAATTGATGAAACCATGACCTCATTGTATATATTGAATGAACATATCCAGATAGGAAAATAATAGTATAGTGGTCATTATATTCATTTACAACTAGATCTATATGTGTTCAGTTTTTTTATTTAGGGTTACTCAATGTTTGTGATACAACTTGACAATACTAAATACTACATGCAAAATATCATTACAAACTAATCTATTAAATACTATTATGTATTTATAGAATCCTATTTTAACTCAGTAAACATAATGCCAGATGAAATATAAAGATATCTAAATTTATATGTTACAAGCAGTTACCATGCAATATGAATGAAATTAAAGTTTACATTCTGTTTATCTAATAAGCATTGTATTCATTTTTCTTTTCAGGTCTTGGTAAAGGTCTCACATGCAATCAGACAGTGGAAAACAATTGCAATTTTAGTGTTGAAAATTCTATTACAACAGAACTAATATCTACAAGGAAGGTACTTTTATATTTAGTAATACTATTCTAAATATTTATGTTTGAAAATGTATATATTATATGATTATAGCATTTCGAATTGACTTCAAATATAAACCCTAAATAGCATTATTAAATCTATTCAAGTGACCTAAGATTGATTTAAGACATTTTAAACAGATATCATATTGACCCAAAAACGAATCACAAAATGAACAGATGTACACCAAACATGCAGTTTCTTTGTAAAATAATCTATGTATAATTAATGAAACAGAACTAGCATAATAAAACAGAGACAAAAAGATATTATATCACTTTTTTTCAGTTGATTAGGTTAGCGAGATACTTGCATAACTTCCTCCTAAGGTTTTCTTTTTGTATCCTTGATGGCAAGATTGTATTTGTTATCTGAAGACCTTCGTTGGAGGAAAGTGTATTTGGTTTAAACCCTGGCAGAGAAAGAAGTTAAAAAAATTAAGATATCTGTAAATCTCATACAAAGAGAGATAAACTGAGATAAATAGAGAGAGTTCTAGAGTTGATAGAGATATATAGTGATTACATAAATTTTAATTAGATAGAAACAGATAGTGGGAAAGAGAGAGAGAGAGAGAGAGAGAGAGAGAGAGAGAGAGAGAGAGAGAGAGAGAGAGAGAGAGAGAGAGAGAGAGAGAGAGAGAGAGAGAGAGAGAGAGAGAGAGAGAGAGAGAGAGGGTTCTTATGTGTTGCTATAGCTGAAATTGGATGGAGTGGGAAAGAGAGAGTGAGTGAGTGAGTGGGAGCTATATAAAAATGATGCAAGTTCATAAAAAATGATAAGGGCTTAAATGCACATTCAAGGTTATCAGGTGTATAAATAACCCCAGAAATGATCATAAATAAGCCCATTATAATTATGCAAGTTCATAAATACATGTTATAATTGTTTTGGCCTAATAAGCCCATCAGAGTATTCGTATATGTAAGTTGTAATGGGCTATCATATAATATCAATATATTATTTACATTTTAACACATTATAATATATATATATCATATAATAGACGAAAAACAATAGATGAAAATTGTAACACCCCCGACTTACGTCGGTAGTGCCACACGCCAGTGACCTCAGACGTTGCTGTCCGATGTCACCAAAGGCTTGAATCGGAACAATTAAGCTTAAATAAATATATTAAAGAACAAAAGGTTTAAACAGCGGGAGCCATTTAAGAATAAACCTATCACATGACTAGGTTATAAAAATATACATTAAAGTAATGTCTAACGACCTTGAAAGACCGGCACTTAAATCTGCAACTGCAAGTCTCTTCTTCAATTGGTTACTTCAAGTCTGCGGGAACCAACCACTGATGTGCTGTATGGGACGGATGACACCAGCCAACCATGCAAGGAATAAAACCCGATTGGTTAGTCTAATGAAAGACTATGCAAGGGTGAAAACAGATGGTTCTAGTGATCGTAACCGTTTACTATCATTGTCCTTCGAATAATAACCGAAGGAACGATATATAACACAGAACTTTCACGGAATGATTATTTATTTTAGATATGCACTGAAGAGAAGACTCTGAAAGATTGAGCCTTATGAAAACAATATGAAGAGAAGACTCCAACGAATTGAGTCTTATCGGAAGTATGACAAGTGTTTGGGAACATTAGAGTTTCACGCAAACGTTTAAAAGCGACTTGACTATTTGGGTCCACGACCAACCTCACCGCATAATGCGAATTCAGATTCGAAAGGTGGACTTACTCTAATCGAAGCCCAGACGAGTTTCCACATTGTACTTCTCGCCCAAGGTTCATTAATTATGTGCCTAATCGCACTTATCTTATTTAATTCCAAAACGTACATTTATGTTATAAGCTTTTATAATATCTCCTCACAAGAGATGTAAAAGGGATATCTCCTCATAAGAGATAATCCAACCCTGAGTAAGGGCATGGTCATGACCAGAGAGAGTACTAGGGAAAAATCCATATAGCACCAGTTATAAAGAAACAACTAAACCTCGCAAGGTACATAGCGGTCCTACGAATACTCGTGCTAACTAAACAGTTAAAACACGCAATAGTCCACATCAATGTCATCTAGGCAATAACAGATATAATAGCGTTGTTTCTAGCAATATATACAACCTATTATAATATCTGTATTTTAATCATATATATATATACATATATAATAGCGTTGTTTCTAGCAGTATATACAACCTATTATAATATTCCTTTTTAAATCGTATCATTTTTCAAATCTGTTCCCAAACGAAAACAATAGTTCATCCCAATTTAATTAATAATTAAACAATTGATAATTAATGGAAATATGGAATGATAAGCAAGAGCGAACCGCCACTTGCCTTAGATTAGACGAAGCTCAATGAAGCTCAAAGACAACGGGTTTTCAGGTCCGAAACGAGGACAAACTCGGATTATGGATTCCTACGAAACGACCCATAACGAATCCTAAGTTAGATTCGATAATAAAATATACGAATCTAAGGAAAGATGAATGAAATCGAAAGAACGGAAATCCCAATCGAGATCACAAAGCCCAAGCCACAACCACGAGTGCCCAGGCACACCGCGGGTGCGACGGCCTTGACCGCGGGTGTGGTCAAGCCACAGTGGCGAGACGACGACGAAAACTCACCGGGGAAGACGACGGGGGCTCGACTCATGGTGGCTCCGACTTCTGGATTCCTTGGACCACCCAAGCACCACCTTGAGAGCACCTCCTCCTCCCAAGAGAGCTCCGGCGACAACTCCGGCGAAAGCTTGCAAATCCGGTGACAATGGAACGAGAGAGAGATTTGAGAGAGAGAGAGAGAGAGAGATTGGGATGCTTCCTCCTCCAAGTCCCCTCCTTTTATAAGCCAAGCAAGGAGCTCAAGCAACCAGCTCCCCCACCGCCTCACCGCCTCAGCTCCGACAGGGGCGAAGCATCTCAGGCGCACGACGGTCAAAGCTCGGCGAAGCAGAAGAGTAATGATGACGGCGCGGGGTGCGGTGGACTGACCGCGGGTGTGATGGGTCTGACCGCGGGTGCGGTGGAGGCCAATTATGTTCCTCTTTCATCCTCTTTCGTCCGGGAAGAATTATGGGTATGGGTCTTAACCCCGGATTAAATATATTCGTATCCGAACAAATATTCTAAACCCCAAAAATACGTTGAATGTATTTTATTCCACTCAGAGAATTATTACAGAGATCAAACATTTAACAGAATGTCTGAACTTCTCTGAAATTAATTCGACTTCAGTACGAGTGTTTGGAAAATTATAAAAATGCCCTTACTAAAAATGAGGGGTATTACAAAAATAGTCTTCGTCAATAAGAGTCTAGATGAGTAATAATTTTCACACTTAAACCCAAAAAAAACAAATAAACAAAGACATCTGATATTATGTTATGTTCTTATGTGTTGCTATAGCTGAAATTGGATTATTTTCCAAACCAACCAAGCAGTGAACAACAGAAAACGATTAGTACAAGAGGTTAATAACACGTTTATTCAATCGATAGATTTAAGGGTTTGAAACTAAAGGTATCTACAGAGAAAGAGAGAAAGACATAAAAATACAGATCCATGGTTAGCCAGATAGAGCGAGAGAGACACACAGAATATTTAGCTTAAGGTATATGCAGAGAGGATTAGAGAGAGAGAGAGAGAGAGAGAGAGAGAGAGAGAGAGAGAGAGAGAGAGAGAGAGAGAGAGAGAGAGAGAGAGAGAGAGAGAGAGAGAGAGAGAGAGAGAGAGAGAGAGAGAGAGAGAGAGAGAGAGAGAGAGAGAGAGACTTACACATGGTTTGTGGCTTTGCATGTTAAATGAAGATGTAGACTCGCAACTGTAGATATTCTCCTGCATGTCGTTGGATCTAGATCCTCTTGCGGTGGACTTAATCGATTTTGGTTTAACCCTTGAAGACAAAGAAGTTGAACAAAAAAAATACATCCGTAAACTCATGTGTTCAAACTAATTTATTTTAGAATGTTGAAGAAGGGAAGATAAATTGTTTGCCGGTGTTTAGAGAAATAAAAAGCCACTCGGCGAAGGCGAAGGTTTAAGAAGAATCTGGAAATGTTGAGTAATTTCAAACGGCGCAGATAAGGAGAGATAGAAACAGATAGAAGGTGTTGTCGGCAAAAGTACTAAATTAAAATACATAGGCTCATCTGGAAATCTCTAACCTAAATTCAGAAAGCGGGCTTGTGGCCCTACTTGGGCAATTTTCATATTCGGCCCATAAGCCAATTAAGGAAATACTTTGTACAGGAATATTGTATGGGCTTTAGAATTATTTTTTGGGCCCATCAGTCCATATAGGATTTTAAAATATTATTCGAATTTATTATCCCGGAAATACAGATTTATTAAATTATGAATTTGGGCCTTTAATTTAGATCTTTAATCTTAAAGCCCAAAATCAGCTCATTAAAGTGTTTCAGTCTTATTAAGTTTAATGAAGTCCATTAAGCCCAATAAGCCAATTAAGCCAATTAAGCCCATTTATAGATGTCGATACTAATTTACTTGGTATAAAAAAACAAGTTACATTTTTTTTGGGCCTAAATGAAGCCCATTAAAAAGCCGATATTTACAACTATCGATAATGGGTTCGGTGTATTACATAAAGCAATAACGACAAAAAAATATTAATTTATAAGTCCACTAACTGATGTTGTTTTTATACGAATTTTAGTATTAATGCTATTAAATAATAAAATATTTCAATTACTAAGTCAAATAAATAACCTATTTCATAATCTTAACTGTAACATTGTATCTTTATCATAAATTCGAACCAGTTTCATATACTATGAATATATTATTTACATTTTAACACATTATAATATATATATATATAATATATAATAAACGGAGAACATTAGATTAAACGATTCTTCGTCAAGAAGAGTCTAGATGTTTAATACTTTTCACACTTAAACACACAAAAAAACAAAGAAGCAACCAGATCTGGATTATTTTATGTTCTTAGTAGTACAGGTTAATAATTCATTTTATTGAATTGGAGGATTTTAGGGTTTGAAAATAAAGATATTTCCATAGAAAGATAGAAAGAAAAAAATACATATAGGGTAAGCCAGAGAAAGCAAGAGAAACACACACAAAACATATAGCTGAAGGTAGGGGTGTTCATGGGTGGACCGGACCGGATTTTCGGATCGGACCGGACCGGATTTTCGGACCGGACCGGAAATGACCGGACCAGACCGGTAAAATTCCGGTCCGGTCTCCGGTCCACCATTTCCCCAAAATCGGTTTCCGGTCCGGTCCGGTCCAAACCCCGAAAAAATCCGGTCCGGAAGACCGGAATTTAAAAAAAAAAATTGTAATTTATATGTTTTATATATTTTTTTTAGAGATTTATATGTATTTTTTTGTAGATATTTTTTTAAATTTAATAAGTTAGGAGTATATATGTTTTATAAATATTTTTTTAGATATTTTTTTATAGATTTTAAATAAGAATTTAATTTTTTAATTTTTTAAAATTAAATCCGGTCCAAGACCGGACCGGACCGGATTAAGACCGGTCCGGTCTTCGGTCCACATATGCCCAAAAATCCGGTCCATCGGACCGGACCGGAAATTCCGGTCCGGTCCGGACCGGATGAACACCCCTAGCTGAAGGTATATAAAGCATTGAAACAAATTCTTCAAGATTCATGCGACAGTTTGACAGACAAGTTTTTTTCAAATCAAGACAACCTAGCATTTCAATCGAAAGCAAAATCCACAGAAAGAGGTAAAGAGAGACAGAGAGAGTCAGAGAGAGAGAGACAGATCTTACGTTTCTGAAATATGGAGCTCTCCAGAACCTCCGTCTTCCAGATCCTTCGATTTCTTTGCGATTATCTTCTCCTAAATAGTGTGGTGTCAGATTTGCATGTAAACTTTGGAGAAGAAGCGATTATTGTTGTGGATCTGAAACAGATAGGTTGTGGGTGGTATAGATCTAAACTAGATCTTGAAAGAAAAAAAATCGATCTCATATTTTGGAAAAAGAATTACATATGCTTGTATGGATTAAGATAGGAAAGGAAATAGAGTGACGAAGCTTGAATTAGGAAATCAAATACGCCATAGATCTGGAAAAGGAGAGAAATGGAGATGAAGGGTTTCGAGAGATACAAATGAAGAGAGAGAGAGAATGGAAACGGCAAAATGATCCCAAAGTGGAAATGTGGTAGGGTTAGCGAAGTTGGAGATTTGTCTTCGTTCTGATTGGGCTTCATTTGGGACGTTTGGTACCAATCACAGAAACGGCCCATCTCCTTTAGTCGTAAGTCGGGTTATATCATACTAAAATCAGATTAAATGTTAGGCCTATCATTTTATTTGATTATGAAAAATACAGAATTAATATGTACATATATTAATTTAATTTTTAAAAACTTGAATAAGTATTAACATGTGTTATATAGTAGATTATAAAATTAAATTAATTGATTATTTTGGTAATTTTGTTAATTCATTTGGAATATATAAAATTTGAAAGTGATTGTGTTATGTCGGTTGTAACCCAACATAATATAATGTTGAGATTAGTTGCTATTATAGATAAACGACAATGAACATTTTCAATTGAATACAAATAATATATTGTTACATAAATCGAGCTTTTGGAATTGTTCGTTGTAATTCACTTCCTCATTTTTATACTTAAGCCTATATGCCCACAAACCTATTTAATGTTGTATGAAAAAGTTACAACCTATTAAAAATATAATTTGGGCCCATATGTGCATTGATTACTTATAATTTTGTATTATAATTGAATAATACAAAGAAATTATATTATATTTATTATATTTTTAATAAGTACATAATCTCTATTTTGGTATGTATTAGGCCTATAATCCGAAACCCTGCCAACGATCTTTGTTTTGGGCCTATAAGCCCATGTAACAAAAACAAAAAAACATCTCATTAAGTATTTACATAATTTTTTTAAAAAAATCATAAATATATTTTATGCAATTTGTGTATTACATGTGATTACACTAGAATAAATATATAAGTTTTAATTTCAATATATGTATGATTTTGAAGGGTGATTTTGTTATGGACGAAATAACTCGACATAACAGAGCGTTGAGATTGGCTGTTATTAGAGATAAACGACAACTGACAATTTCAAATGGATCAGGTAAATAAATTGCATTCAATTCTTTCACATTTTTTCCCGATAAATTGAAATATGAACTTGAATATAAATAGTCATTATGCATGATGTATTCCTGGAGTTAGTCCCAATTCACTCGTTAGTGGTCGTATCCCCATGTCCGACATTTCAAATGGTTAGTAATGTTATTCAATAAAGTCTTCATTTAATTCGATTCGACCATCTATATTGTAATAAGTGTTTGATTTTCTATAATAAAATATATCTTTATTTTAATGATTCTATAAAAAAAAGAAACAAAATTTAACTATTTTATAACTATGAGAACATATAATTGTTGTTTATAAATTTTTGCTTATGCTTACAATTTGTAACACATATCCATTTATTTATGCAGTACACCAGAATATTACACCGTCGGCTTTGCATGTACACCGGAGTGATCAAAACGTTCATAATTCATTTTTATCTAAAAGTGTTGCAGAGCAAGAAAACTACGGTATAATTTTTTTGGTCTTACTATCCGTTTAATTAAGTATCAATTTTTTATTTATTTTTATCTATAATAAGTAGATTATGATATAACTATTTATTTGTAGTTCAATTGCACAATGTCATGCGTAAAAAACAAAATCATATGCACAATGTCGAACAAGGTATGGTATTCTTAAAATTCGTATGAAATAAGTGATTTATGTATTTATAATATTTGAATTTTATTTTCATGCACAAATTAGCTCGACAAAGGAGGAAATTGAGAATGAATGTGATAAGCCATAAGCGGAATGAAACATCGCTAATCGACTCAGGTTAGAACCAAATATATCATATTTAATTACAAATTTAAATTAATGTAGTTCTTGCTTAACCAAAATCAATGCAGTCAATATACTTGGAAATAGTAATAACTCTATATTTACCCACGCTATACCATTATGTATTACAGTTTATGGTCTTAAGTTTGAGGTTATATTTTATGTATCAATATTTAATACTTTAGTGTTCAGATACAAGAAATTCATCTGCATTGACATGAGGTTCAAATAATTTACCACATATAAGTGATGGTAATAATCGTTTTATGAAGTGTCAAAATTTATATTTGGTTATAATCATAAGGTTGGGGTGCCTATTATGCTGCTCCGAAATATTGATCAATCTTTAGGTTTATGCAATGGGACGAGATTGATAACCACGCAACTTGGCAGTCATGTTATACAAGAGAGAATTATTTCATGCAACAATATCGGACATACGGTGTTGATTCCTCGCATGATAATGTCACCATCAGACACTTCATTCTCTTTCAAGTTTCAACGAAGACAATTTCCCTTGAGTGTATGTTTTGCTATGACCATAAACAAAAGCCAGGGCCAATCTCTTGCAAATGTCGGTTTGTATCTTCCACGCCCTGTTTTCAGTCATGACCAGTTTTATATTGCATCATCAAGGATGACTAGCAAGAAAGGTTTGAAGATATTGATTTGCGACAAAGATAAGAAGAGGTATAATACTACAACCAATGTACTCCCTCCGTCCCATAATGTTCGTCCTGTTTCCGTTTTGGGCGTCCCCTTTTGTTTGTCCTACTTTCCTTTTTTATCCATCTTTTTTTCCAATATTACCCTTATTCATTCCATCTTTTACACCATTTTATCCTTACCTTACACATCCAATCATTCTCACCTACCATCTTCATCCATCTCAAACTCCATTAATATCCACCATTTTTATCCATAACCTAAAACTTAATAAACCATTTTCCATTAACCTAATTAACCTAATTAATTAAAATGTTAATTAATTAATTAAACTAATAAAATTAACAAAATTAACCAAACTACTCCTAAATTCATTAACTTAACCCAAATCCATTTTTTTAACCAAACTAACCCAAACCCATAATTTACCCTAACCCAATATCCCTAACCCATATTAACCTACCCCTAATCTACCCATTTAACCCGACCTAATCTACCCAGCCCAATTACCGAAACCCTAATCTACCCAGCCCAGCCCATTTCCCACCCTAATCCTAAATACCCCCTTCTGAGCTCTCACTCTTCACTCTCTCGTCTCACTCTTCGCCGCTCTCTTCTCTTTTCTTCTGAGCTCTCTCATTCTCTCTGAAACCCTAGATCTGAGCTCTCTCGTCTCCTCTCTCGTCTGAGCTCTCTTCACCTCTAGTTCTCCTATGTGCTCTCATCTGACTTCTCGCTCTCCAGAGAAGGTGCCTCTCCTTCTCTACGCTCTCGTCTGAGCCCTAACTTACAAAAATGATCTCGATCTGTTGCAGATCTGCTCGCCGGCGGTTAATCTGCTCCGGCTGCCCCCAAAACACAGAAAAGGCTTGCTCCTCGTCTAGATCTACCCAGATCTCCCAAAACCCGCCCAAAAAACCCTAAATCTCAGAGATCGTTGCTTTGAAAACCCCGGTCCCCTGGGTTCCCTTCTCTGTTTGCATAAAAAATGGGTGATTCAGACATATTTAAGTCTGATGGGTCCTGGACTTCTGATGCACTTTTTATTGCTTGCTCTCAAGCTCCACAGTGCGAGTGGGGTGGCGATTGTGTTGGGGATCACAACTTCACTCCTGTTGGCTCAAAGGAAACTGTGGAGGGGAAGCTGCGCGAAGAGCCCCAGAGATCGTTGAGCTTCCTGCTACCCCTGAGTTCGATGAGCTCTTTCCTACCCCTGAGATCGTCGTTCTCCCTGATTCCCCTGAGATTATCTTCATCCCTGATTCCTCTGACGATGAAGCTGCGGGATGAATCGTCCCCGGTTATGGTGATGTTGCCTCTAATTCTGATTTTTAGCCAAGTCTCACTCTTTTTTAGTTGTTTATGCATGGGTACTTTTGCTGAGATTATTGCTTTGAATTATGCATGTTGTTGAATGAGTTTGTTGTGCTATTGACTGAGACATTGGTATTCTGTTTAAGTTGATTATCTGTTTTGGTGTGTTTGTGTTCTGTTTTGGTGTTGTTGTTCTGATGTTGGATTATGTTGTGTTGCCTCTGTGTTGTGATCGGTGATGATGCATGATAACTGAGATGCAAAACCTTTATGTTCACTGGACTTCTGATGTGCCATGGCAACACTGTGTCACATGTAATTGATTGATGCTTATATGTATGTTAAGGTACTATGATTGGTATTGTATCTATGAGGGTTATGGGGACATCCGAGATTATTTATGCATTTCAATGATGAAGTCTTGAAACTGAGATGCAATACCTTTAATGTCACTGCCTTAATGTGCCATAGGAACACTTTTACATGTGGTTGATTGTTGCTTATGTGTATGTTGAGTCTTGTGATTGGTCTTGTGTCTATGATGGCTATGGGGACATCTGAGATTATTTGTGCATTTCAATGATGAAGTCTTTTTGCTGAGATGCAAGACCTTAATATCACTGCCTTAATGTGCCATAGGAACACTTTCACATGTGATTGACTGATGTCTATGTGTATGTTAAGGTCTTGTGATTGGTCTTGTGTCTATGATGGCTATGGGGACATCTGAGATTATTTATGCATTTCCCTTGTCTGTCCCGAAATGTTTGTCCTAAAGTTCTAAAAGCTCTTGTGATTGGTGGTGTTATTCTCCTTGAGTCTATCTATGATGAAGTCTTGAAACTGAGATGCATTCCCTGCATGTTCACTGTCTTAGTGTGCCATTGGAACACGGTCAAATGACTGATTGATGCTTATGTGTATGCTAAGGTATTGTGAATGGGTTTGTGTCTATGATGGTATTAGGGACATCTGAGATCAAAGCTATGTCATTGTTGTGCCATTACTTGTTTACAAAATTACAAAAGTTCTTGCTCTGTACACAAAATGTTCAATCTTTGTCATATATTGCTAAATAAACTGACTTTCTTCAAGTGCTTCTTCAGTGTCTTGATCTTCAACTTCTGTTGTCCCTTGTTGACTCTGTTGACCTGCTATTGATGTTCCTGCTTGATCTTCTTGTTGTGCACCCCCATGCACTATGTCCCATGCTTCTATGATAGCCCACATAGGTGCCTTGATCTCTCTTGGTAGATTTCCTTGAGCCATTAATTTCTTCTTGTTTACACGTGGCAAATCATACTCATTGCCTCCCTTGCTTTTAAGTATTTCATTCATAACAAATTGTAGTGTCATCCACACATCTCTTAGAGTTATAGGGGCCAATTCAAAAAATGCTTCATGCACTGCTTCTATCATATGATCAATATTTTTTGGCATCTTCTTGTGCATGAGTGACTAAATGCTTCTGAAAAATCCTAGATCTAAGATGTTTACATCTGGACTATTAGCTGGATGTTGTATTAAGATGAAAGTGAATCCATCCTGAATGTATACCTATTGTCATTCTGGATCTCTTTGAGTTATATGGGCCTTTGCATTGTCTTGTTGTATGAATATAACTCTTTGAGCTCCATCTTGTGGCCACTTTGCCTTGATTGCTGGAATGATTTGGTTTATCAACATGTTCCTTGTCACTTGCTTGTTGACTGATTCAACTAGCTTTGTAACTAGTGTCCCATTCTCTCTATTTTTGGATGACCTTTTTGCTGCTTGTTGATATGTGAATGGAAAGATTCCTATCTTCCCATCAAAAATGCACTGTCTCTCTGCATCAAATCTAGGCCTTGCTACAACTGCAGTGAACATAACTTTGGAAATGAATTTAGATGAATTTGCAGCTCTGTACTTGCCCCTTTCATTCTGTGCTAGATATACTCTCTGTGATTTCTTTGATAGAAAAAAACACTTCTCATCCAAGTGTACAAAATCAAACATTGGATAATACACTGATTTTTCTTCTACTGTATCCCCACAAAGTAACTTCAGTACTCAATCCAACCTAGCCTTCTTATGTCCCTCACTCAAACCAGGATGAATTAGATTTGTATGTGGCTTTATTGTACCTTGCTTGACCATCCTATGCACTTTGGTCTTTGAAAGACTAAGCTTGCTAGCTAAGTCTCTAATGCATGACATGTCTCCCATGCCCAGTGCTGTGATTGAATCTACCTCTACTTGAATTCTTTTTCTACCACAGTTGTGATATTTTGTGCTTAGATTGTACCTATGTTGTGCATTATGTTGCTTCTTTGCTGTGTTCCAAAGTCTGCCTATGCACCTTGTTGACATTTTGAACTCTTCTGCAACTTTCTTTATTGCACCATATGGTAATTGTCCCTCTCTAGATATTCCTAGCAGAGCATTCAAAATGTGCATTTTTTTATCACTGTTGAGCCTGGTATTATGTGTTGGCTGATGATGTTGTGTTGCCTCTGTGTTGTGCTCTGCTTCTGATGACTGTCCCTCTTCATCTCCTGGTTCCTGGTTGAGATCAAAGCTATGTTCACTATCTTGTTCCATGTCCCCTGATGACTGTCCATCTTCGAACTCTTCTCCATCATAAATATACTGTTCATCTGAAAGTGAAACTTCATTTAAGTCCCATAAAGCTGAGGCCATGATACCATCAGACTGTGATGCAGAGACTGTTTACTTGCTTAATTTTGCTCTGAATTTTACTGTAAATTTGAATGTAAATTCTGTAAATTCATTTCCCAAAGCTGTAATCCCCTTTTATACTCTGTTTAGGGGCAATTTTGTCAGGGCAATTATGCCCTAAGTCCCCTTTTGTTTAGGGCAATTCTGTCCCCAAAAATTGTAAGTGATCCGTGTGCCCCTAAAATCAGCATTCTCATTGGCTGAAATTTGATCTGTGGTAAATAACCACAGATTGCACTGTAGCAGGTCATGTCCCCTTGTGTACTTTGTTAATTTTCATTGTAGCATGTCATGTCCCCAATTGTACTTTGTTAATTTTCTTAATCCAAGAGATTTTTGTACTTTAGGACAAATATTTCGGGACAGAGGGAGTAGTATACAAGGAAATTTTTAATAATTTGTAGCAATTTTGAACATCGTTCCACATTTAATGTTTTTCGTTTCATTTTCATGTATTATATGATCATTTTTATTATTTTTGATGGTTTTATTAGTATTGATGTAAGTGGTGTGGCTATACCTGTTTGAAATACTACTTAGCCAATTTTTATTATTAATAAAGTTATGGAGAGTGTCGTCTCTCTTTATATAATTTACTTTTTGGTATATCTTGAATATTTTTTTCGATTAGTCATATTTTATTTAAATAACTAATCAAATAAATATTGAACCAATGACTCATCGATAATTAAAAAAATACTATTTTTATAAATATAAAAAAATATAAACAAATCTCGTACAAGACACGGATATTACACTAGTATTCTTGTAAATTGAATAGGCCAAAATACAATAGTTTGATAGAACAAAATCCCCACCAGCTATACCATATTTCTGATGATTAATTATTATCTGCACAATTGGAGACAACTGTACATAATTTATCATCTATTTTGAAGATATCTTCATCTTATAATTAAACAATACGTCACCCTCTTGAACTTTTAATTATCCTTAGATCACAAGAACTCAAGGTTTTACTTAAAAAATATGATATTTTTTTTTGCAAACAGTACGGCATTTTCCTTGTTATATATTTCGGTACGGGAGCATGTTTCATTGTATAACATTTAATCTGGTTTAATATAAAGTTGTGTGATTTCGAAATAAAATAAAATATAGTTGTGTGATTTTATTTCCCATTTATAATCACTGCTATGTACGCAGAATGTGCTAATGGTTAGAAGAAAACAAATAAAAATGAGAAAGCCACGTATAAATGGCAAAATACAGACCAAAATCATGAGATAAGCTTACGCATCTCATAAAAAAAAGAGATTAGGGAGAATATTTCAATTTTCATTTGATAGCATCGAAATTATCTTATTGGTCACGTGACAAATAGTAATACTAACCGTTGATTTCCTCAGGAGAGAACTTTTACCGTTGATTTCAAGAAGCGTTACACTTCGACCCCCGAAAAAACAAGCGTTACAAATGAGGCCACCCAATACAATTGTACTATTTTATCAAAAAAAAAAAATACAATTGTACTGTCACGGCGACGCGTTCTCAATCTGTCACCGGCCTGTCACTTTATCAACTCTCTCTTAACCCTAGACGACTCCTCATTCGAATCTATTTATACTCTCACCTTCCTCATTACATCGCCTATGCCTCTCCCTCCTTCGCGCGCGCTCTCTCTCTCTCTCTCTCTCTCTCTCTCTCAATCCCTTAGGTTTACAGAGATTTTTAATTTGTATTGTTCCTTTGCTGAAATCCTAACTTCTTCATTTCGATCTTGCCGTTCTGTTTCCGAAATTCGCATTCCTTTTTCATGAGAGCTAACATTGTCGTTGTTTGCCGACTGCGAATCCGTGTTCGTCAATGGAGGAGTCAAGCCGGCGGTTTTGGATCGGTTACGCTCTAGCGCCGAAGAAACAGCAGAGCTTCATACAGCTCTCGCTCGTCAACCTCGCCAAGGAGCGAGGGATTGATTTGATCAGGATTGACACTGAGAAGCCGTTGATCGAGCAAGGGCCGTTCGATTGCGTCCTTCACAAGCTGTACGGCGACGATTGGAAGCGTCAGTTGGCCGATTATAAGGCCAAGATTCCTAATGTCGTCATTCTCGACTCCCCTGATGCAATCGAGAGGCTTCACAATCGGATTTCGATGCTCCAGGCTGTCTCGGAGCTGAAGATCGCAAATAATGAGAGCGACACCTTTGGCATCCCAAAGCAGATCGTGATTTATGACGCCGAGACGCTCTGTGATCCTCCTTCCTGGGAAGGACTGAAGTTTCCGATGATTGCGAAGCCTCTTGTTGCTGACGGGAGTGCGAAGTCGCATAAGATGTCTCTGGTGTACAATCACAAGGGGTTGACGAACCTGAAACCTCCGATTGTGCTACAAGAATTCGTCAACCATGGTGGAGTGATATTTAAAGTGTATGTGGTCGGCGAGCACGTAAAATGTGTGAAGAGAAAGTCGTTGCCGGATGTGGCGGAGGACAAGTTAGAGAGTTTGGGTGGGCTGTTGACGTTTTCGCAGGTGTCCAATTTGGGCTCCAATGAGAGGACGGACGAGAAGTATTACAAGAAGATGCAGTTGGATGATTGTGAAATGCCACCTCAAGGGTTCATCACTAACATTGCTAGGGGCCTGAGAGAGGCATTGAAATTGAATCTTTTCAATTTTGACGTGATAAGGGACTCAAGGATAGGGAATCGATATCTTGTCATTGATATCAATTACTTTCCTGGCTATGCAAAGATGCCTTCCTATGAAGCCGTGTTCACTGATTTTTTCTGGGATTTAATTACTAAGAAAGAGGAAGAAATCATAGAGAAGTTCAGCATTGGAGAAACTGGCTGTTAACGAGGAAGAAGGAAATTAACGTGCAAGGGCGTGAACATAAAGGACGGTGCTTTGACACTTGCAGCTACTAAAGTCACATAACTCTGGATTAAGGCGCTACCTGGTGCTGTTTCTTTGATAGATGTTGGTACAGAGATGCATCTGCAGGTTCTCGTTCTTCTTGAGGGTCTAATTTCTTTTGTTGAATTCCATCATGTATATTCTGCATTTGCTCTTCAAATAGGTGTATCAGGAAAATCTAGTCTTTTGGTGGGTGATCAGAAATTTAATGAGTTTAGGAAGTTCTTTTAGCAGTTCTTTGAAGGCTTCTGTAATCTCACTTGTAAGTGTTCAAATGTCTGCTTTAGCCCTCATAAACAGCAACAACTATAATTTAACTTTTCCATATAACATTTTTTCTCTGTGCTGGTAAATTGATGCTTATTAATGTGTTTTTTTTTTGTTTCATTGGCTGTCTATGTTCTAGCATGCTGTATATCAATATGCTAATTTATTGTTTTTTAGTTGAGTAATTTGGGGTTTCAAACATTGAGGATAACTTATGCTATGCAATGAAGTCAAAAGTAGTTCTTGATCGAAGCTGACATGGATATGTTTCTAGAAGGTAGCCAAGTGTTAATCATTACGATTGACTGTTAGCTTGTACTCCGTATCATAGAATGAAATCTTTGCTTAAGCAGACTTGCAAGTAAAGGGCACAAACTTGCTTATCTGGTATGAATATGATGTCAAATGTTGAACCGTTGGTTAATAGTTGGGGGTAGTCCTTTTGTAAATGCGCAGTATGGTTCATCCTTTGCGCAACAATATTTGTTTTTGTTTGACTTACACAATCATATAATCTTCAAGATTAATCATTACAGTTGGTTGTTTGCTTGTATCATTGAACGTATGACACCTAATGTCATCTCTGCTTATGCAGATTGTGATAAATAAAGAGCAGTAGAGTACAAACTTACTTATCAATTCTGAATGTACAGAAGTTCTGTGCAATGCCATCCTTGTACATGATCATATCGTGTGTGTTTATGGCAGGCCTTTGCAGCCTCATCTTTTAGTTTGGTGTGGACTTGTCTAAACAATGGTGGTAAAGTTAGTTTTTTATATTTTGAATAGTTTTTGTAGCTTGCCTCATTGTGGTTATATACAATCATGTTTCAGTTCATTTGTTCCTTATAAAATTGTCTTAGCTCCCTCATTTTGGTTTTATTTAGTTTTGGCAAATGCTTCTTGCTTTTGCTGCACTCCAATCTGAGCCATCAAATATATAGCTCTCCCTTTCTCCCTTCTCTTTTCTGTTTTTGGCTTTAATTTTTGCTCTTCATGTATATGTATTAAACTTACTTCCAAAATTAGAGATCGATACTGACTTCTTTTAAAAATTTTCAACCTTTTTGGTGGTATAAGGATGGTAATGCAGACACTGCATCACCAAAATGTGGGAGGTCTTTATAGTGGGATAACTCAAAAAGATATAGCACTAATGTATTCCTAAGGTGACGTGCCATTATTGACAATGACTGCTCTTCTACAGTTGATATATATATAGATAATTGTAGCTGTTGATTTCAACTCATTGGTTGTTTTCTTTAGCTTATGACCGTTTGAACATTAGTACATTCTTATGTTTACGAAGGCTTCATTAGTCAAAATAAACAACGCATTTTAGACATGGCTCAAATGCAGAGTATGCAAGTCTGCTCTCATGAATGGCTGGTGTATTTTCTGTTGAGCGTATCTTCTTATAACTGTTTGACTTTACAAGTTTGGAATAGCTTACTTCATGGAATACATGTTTGGAGGACTCTCCTGGACCAGTTATCCTGTTCACAATTTGTTAGTGAAGTTTACTTGTTGCTGTTACTCTTGCAGCATTTCTCATGCCTTTTCATTGAAGTGTGTTTACATGATGTGAGAGAATGGGATTCCATAGAGGCGGAGATGAGAGACCTAGAGATTGAGTCATTGTACTCTAGTTATTGCCTGAAGTTTGTTAGAGGCAATTGGGTTTGGACCTGCTTTTGTTGGGATATTCTTTTTAAATTTTTGCTGATGATTTACCGTGACAGTTTGCTCATACATGGAGGCATATGAATCCAAAATCATAATAGTTCCAAGTTACATTATATGACAACATGCATAGAGGCTCATGCAGGGTGTTATACCGATAATTTCAACAAACTGGTGAAGGATTTGAAAGTAGAGTTGGTCTTTGTTAGGGGTGCTTTGTTTATGGTGAACAACATTCTTTCTGGCCAATAGCGAGTTTTTCTTTTGCCCATAGTTTGATTTCAGATAATTGTGCATTGGACACCTACAATTTTAACTGCCATCTAATGTGTTTAAACGCAGTTTGTTGTGTTCCAACACAGTTGACTTGTTAAATTGGTTGCAGCTTTGAGACTTAGCTGAATGGTTGAAACTGGATGTGCTGATCTGAACCTTAAGAGAAAGAAGAATCACATTCAAATCGTACTCAGATACCTAAGATGAACTGTTTTATCTTCAAATCTTGAGAGTTCAGGAAAAGTGCACAGGTAATTCAAGGAGTCTGAATGCCTAATTAACTTATGTGGAATTAGCTGCCTGTGTTGGGTTTCATTTTCTTCATCTTTATGCTTACTACCATGTTGGTTGATGTGTGTCTTTGCCACCACACTGATATTTGAGTTGTTCCCCCTTTTCTAGTATAAATGTAAGTTTCTTCTTGGACTACTAGAAACTATTGTCCCATACTCCTTGTCAGTGCAAAGTTTTCACTAAACTAACAATGGAATTGATTGAACCATTGCTTCCTTTTTTTTTTTACCTAGTACAGGAATCATAACACCATTATGTTAGTATTTTCGGTTTGAAAATTACATTTTTGTCACATTACTTTTTACACTTGCTCAACTACAACATAAGATGATGTTTGAATCTTTTTAATTTGGAACTAGTATTTGTCTATTTCTTCCTACATGGCTTTTAAATTGATTTTTTGAAGTTGTATATTGGGAGTTTGAATATTTATAGATTGTAAATTAGTCGGTGGCTTGTAATTCAAGGAAATGATTTTTCACCTAATACATATGACCTTACTGTAGGGACAAGGGTTTGGTAAAATTTTCTCAACCATATATCCTCCCAGCAACAAATCCATGTGTTACATATCTCTAATATCTGTGTGGTTGATGTCTTCCTTTAAGGTTTCTCGTATTCTTTGTTTTTAGTAGCTTTTGAATTGCTAAATAATTCTTATTATTCAATCACAAGGCTTTTGATCAATTTTCTTCTGTGTAATTTTCTGTCCATGTTTTTTTCTCTTAGCATTAATTACAACTGTGCTTGTAAAGAGCGTTTTAGTTTACGTTGCCCCATAAAAACTGGGATTTTTTAGTTTCAAGTATGATCTTCGAGGGCCTAAACAAATCTAGGTTGGTGAAAATAGCCAATTTGCTCTTTATAAATATGGATATTGCAATCTTAGAAGATTTATGTGTTGACATTAAAGACAAAGTGAATAGTACGGTCAGCTAGAAAGCAAGCTTAAAAATAGGTTTAGGATATAATATCTTGTTATTAGTTGTTTTACAAAGTCTGCTTCAATAGAACGGACAAGCTAAATGCACGCGAAAATATGTTTAAATGGACGCGAAACTACACGCTTAAGCTAAGCGTTCGGTTTTACACGCTTAGTTTAAGCGTGTAGGGATATTATTGGTATTTTAAAAAAACAGTCTACGGTTCTTACACGCTTAAGTTAAGCGTGTGCTCATACGCTTAGCTTAAGCGTGTAGTTTTTTTTTTTTTGCAAGTTTAAAAGCACACGCTTACCTTAGGCGTACAGTACAAAAAAAAAAACCAAAATTGCATTTTTTTCCATAATCATGTAGAGAATTTCAATACGAGTCCGTACATATAAAATTCGTCCAAAACGGACATCGTTTGCCCCTCCAAAAGCCCAAAAAACGAAGTCTTTAACCCGTGCGCATAGCTTCTTTGAGCAGTCCATCCGTAAGCTTTTATAAGCTTCAATGGAGGATTTGGCAAATTTCTTGGATCCGATTGAAGCCATTAACTATTGGGCATTTAAGAGTACCTTATCATACACGTAATTTCACATTTAATCGGATTGAATGTCGATTAAAATCGTAGAATTTTATCCCCAAAGCCACCGTGTCGTCCAAGGGGCCGATTTGAACAAATCCAAAATTGGACCAAATCATCTTCAATTGGAGGGCATGAACCATAGGGCCTTGTTGAGGGTGTCCTAAGATTCAAAATGCCTATAAAATCTCTTTCAATCGTTGCCCCAATGCATCCAATTTCGAAGTCAAAACTCATAAATCCTAAATCTCGTTACCGGTTGTTCTTGACCGAAATTCGAGCACATGAAAGCTTTATTCTTGCAATTGTTGGTACTACTAGCCTTGAAAATTGGTCCTCTTTCAAAGCCCTCTCTTTACATCGTCGAAAAAACACCACTTCCATTCAATTTGGAATTTTTCCGACGAGGTGTCAAGAAGGTATTCTGGCGGGATTGAATTTGTGCCCATTTTGCGATTTTTGGGGTATTTTTCATTTGTTTTGTCTTAATCTTGGTTAAGTTAATTAATCTAGATTAGTGAAAAATATTTTAGGATCAATTTGGTGCCCGACATATAATATGTAAGTAATAAGTTTATAATATTTAACCATAATGTGTAACTATAGTATGTAAGTAATAAGTTCATAATATTTAACTATAATACATAGTATATAAGTAATAAATTCATAAATATTTAACCATAATGTTTAACTATAGTATATAAGTAATAAGTACGTAATACTTAATTATAATGCATAAATATACTTTATAACTAATATATTTTGTAATACTTAACTATAATACATAACTATAGTATATAAGTAATAAGTTCATAATACTTAACCACAATGTGTAACTATAGTATATAAGTAATAAGTTCGTAATACTTAATTATAATGAAATACTATAGTAAATAAGTGTAACTATATGAAATTTCATGAAATACTATAGTAAATAAGTCTAAGTATACTAGATTTAATGAAATATTATAGTAAATAAGTGTAACTATATGAAATTTCATGAAGTACTATAGTAAATAAGTCTAAGTATACTAGATTTAATGAAATACTATAGTATATAAGTCTAAGTATACTAGATTTAATGAAATACTATAATATATAAGTCTAAGTATACTAGATTTAATAAAATACTATAGTATATAAGTCTAAGTATAATGGATTTAAGGAAATACTATAGTATATAAGTGTAATTATATGAAATATATAAAATACTATAATATATAAGTTTAAGTATACTAGATTTAATGAAATACTATACTATATAAGTGTAACTATATGAAATGTAATGAAATACTATTGTACATAAGTGTAACTATATAAAATACTATAATTTCATTAAATCTAGTATACTTAGACTTATATACTATAGTATTTCATTATATTTCATATAATTACACGTATATAATATAGTATTTCATATAGTTACGCTTATGTACTATAGTATTTCATTACATTTCATATAGTTACACTTATATAGTATAGTATTTCATTAAATATAGTGTACTTAAACTTATATATTATAGTATTTTATTAAATTTCATATAATTATACTTATATAGTATATAGTATTTCATTAAATCTAGTATACTTAAACTTATATACTATAGTATTTCATTAAATCTAGTATACTTAGACTTATATACTATAGTATTTTATTATATTTCATATAGTTACACTTATATACTATAGTATTTCATGAAATTTCATATAGTTACACTTATATACTATAGTATTTCATTATATATCATATAGTTACACTTATGTACTATTGTAATTCATTATATTTCATATAGTTACACTTATGTACTATAGTATTTCATTAAATCTAGTATACTTAGACTTATATACTATAGTATTTTATTATATTTCATATAGTTACACGTATATACTATAGTATTTCATTACATGTCATATAGTTACACGTATATACTATAGTATTTCATTATATTTCATATAGTTACACTTATATACTATAGTATTTCATTAAATCTAGTATACTTAGACTTATATACTATAGTATTTTATTATATTTCATATAGTTATACTTATATACTATAGTATTTCATGAAATTTCATATAGTTACACTTATACACTATAGTATTTTATTATATCATATAGTTAGTTACACTTATGTACTATTGTAATTCATTATATTTCATATAGTTACACTTATATACTATAGTATTTTATTAAATCTAGTATACTTAGACTTATATATTATAATATTTCATTATATTTCATATAGTTACACGTATACTATATTATTTCATTATATTTCATATAGTTATACTTATGTACTATAGTATTTAATTACATTTCATATAGTTACACTTATATAGTATAATATTTCATTAAATCTAGTATACTTAAACTTATATATTATAGTATTTTATTATATTTCATATAGTTACACTTATATAGTATAGTATTTCATTAAATCTAGTATACTTAAACTTATATATTATAGTATTTTATTATATTTCATATAGTTACACTTATATACTATAGTATTTCATTAAATCCAGTATACTTAGACTTATATACTATAGTATTTCATTAAATCTAGTATATTTAGACTTATATACTATAGTATTTCATTAAACTAGTATACTTAGACTTATATACTATAGTATTTCATTAAATTTCATATAGTTACACTTATGTACTATAATATTTCATTAAATCTAGTATACTTAGACTTATTTACTATACTACTTCATAAAATTTCATATAGTTACACTTATTTACTATAGTATTTCATTATAATTAAGTATTACGAACTTATTACTTATATACTATAGTTACACATTATGGTTAAGTATTATGAACTTATTACTTATATACTATAGTTATGTATTATAGTTAAGTATTACAAAATATATTAGTTATAAAGTATAGTTATGTATTATAATTAAGTATTACGTACTTATTACTTATATACTATAGTTAAACATTATGGTTAATATTATAAACTTATTACTTACATATTATATGCCGAGCACCAAATTGATCCTAAAATATTTTTCACTAATCTAGATTAATTAATTTAACCAAGATTAAGACAAAACAAATGAAAAATACCCCAAAAATCGCAAAATGGGCACAAATTCAATTCCGCCGGAATACCTTCTTGACACCTCGTCGGAAAAACTCCAAATTGAATGAAAGTGGTCTTTTTCCGGCGATGTAAAGAGAGGGCTTTGAAAGATGATCAATTTTCAAGGCTAGTAGTACCAACAATTGCAAGAATAAAGCTTCCATGTGCTCGAATTTCGGTCAAGAACAATCGGTAACGGGATTTAGGGTTCATGAGTTTTGACTTCGAAATTGGATGCATTGAGGCAACGATTGAAGGAGATTTTATAGGCATTTTGAATCTTAGGACACCCTCAACAAGGCCCTATGGTTCATGCCCTCCAATTGAAGAGGATTTGATCCAATTTTGGATTTGTTCAAATCAGCCCCTTATACGACACGGTGACTTTGGGGATAAAATTCTACGATTTTAATCGACATTCAATCCGATTAAATGTGGAATTATGTGTATGATAAGGTCCTCTTAAATGCCCAATAGTTAATGGCTTCAATCGGATCCAAGAAATTTGCCAAATGCCCCATTGAAGCTTATAAAAGCTTACGGATGGGCTGCTCGAAGAAGCTATGCGCACGGGTTGAAGGCTTCGTTTTTTTGGCTTTTGGAGGGGCAAACGATGTCCGTTTTGGACGAAATTTATATGTACGGACTCGTATTGAAATTCTCTACACGATTATGGAAAAAATGCAATTTTGGAAAGAAAAAAATTGTACTGTACGCCTAAGGTACTTGTGTGCTTTTAAACTTGCAAAAAAAAAAAAAAACTACACGCTTAAGCTAAGCGTATGGGCACACACTTAGCTTAAGCGTGTAAGAACCGTGGGCTGTTTTTAAAAAATACCAACAATACCCCTACACGCTTAAGCTAAGCGTGTAAAAACGGACGCTTAGCTTAAGCGTGTAGTTTCGCGTCCATTTAGACTTATTTTCGCGTGTATTTAGCCATTGTCTAGATGGAATTGTGATAAACATGTTCTGTTCTTACAGTACTGTACAGATACAGGGCTAGGAAAGAAAATCCTGCAGTACTATACTGTAACCTAATGGTACATGACTACATGGTTCAAGCCTGCGGTATTAATCATTTGATCAAGTTATACTCCATTCGTTAAGAAATAAATGTCATTTTAATATTATATTTTTTAAAATAAATATTTGTTATTTTAGGATTTTAGGTATTATAAGGTATGTTATTGGAAATTACACATTGATACTTTTTATCTGAATTATCTTTTATTCATTGGATATAAATGAGGTGTAAATATTAAATTGTAGATTTTAGAAAAAACTTTGTATTGATATTTTAACTTAATAATTACATTAAGGAGGAAGTATAAGATATTTCACTTGATCTCAGTCTTATCCTTTGAGGCAGTGAAGTGAATTATAAGCTATTAAGCTACATCTTAGGCGAAGATGCCATTAAAAAACTACTTTAGTTCTTACTTGGTTAAGGCGTTTCTTGCATGAGCCTCTCCATAACTAAACTAATTAGTAGTTAATTAATTAGCAGAACTACGTACCAACAATAGTTTGTGTCCCTTTCCTGTCTTCCCGTTTCTGAAGGAGACACAATAACAGGAATTTCTACCCATCTTTATGTTTTCAACACGCATCCCATGGATCTTGAATATGTAAATGTTGATTAGACTTCAATCTCGTTAAAATATTACTCCCTCCGTCCCATTATATAATTATTCTTTCCATTTTGGGTGTCTACTTATATTGTTTCTCTTTCCATTTTTGCCATAAAAAATACCCTAAAATGTCCCATTTTCCTTTCCCAAAATTACACCTAATATCCAAAATTACACCTAATACCCACAATTTTTCAAATACCCAAAATCTCTCTCCTCCATTATTACCCTTCCAACTCTCTCTTCCATCATTATACTTTATTAATCTCTTTCATCTCCTCCTTAATTCATGTGCAAAGTATGAAAGATGAACTATATAATGGGACAAAGGGTGTATTAGAAGTGCACAGATTAAGGTGAGCCTACTAGCTAATTAATTAGCTCTTTGATTTCGGGTCTAGAAGCAACATGTGCAGAAAAAACGTACAACACAGGGGATTTAACCATTCTCTAGCTAGTATTGTATTCCGATCCTTACAAATGCAGTGGGTATCAAAGACAATATATAAATTACAAGCAGTACAACTCTTTGTATCATTGTTGTCCCCCTCAAAGAGTTGACAATCAAAGAAATAGTATTGTTTTGGTCAATTTATATTCTTTAATGCAAGAAAAAGAGACTATAATCATAAAAACATGTATCTGTAATAACTAATAACATAAAAAATTGGATGAATAGATAGATAAAGAAATTATGTTCTTTCTTTGAACATGATATATATTCGATGTTGCCATTGCATGGCCAATCCTGCCTGTATGATATATTGAACTTTCATATATCTGCAATAAACACAATACATAAGTCTTATCTATATGATCAAAATTCACCATAAATATAAAATGCTAAAGGATGAATTGAAGTACACACTTACAATATATCAATTGAGTAGATCTTTCCAGGAAAAATCACTGCCTCCATCATCAATCACGAGCTTCTCGCACCCGTCAAAGAACTCGTAATCCGGAAGAGTCTGGAAGGATCCATTGTTGGAGTTGGGATTGCTTGCCATGTTACCATTGATGCTCAAAGTTTCCATGGAAGAGACCGAAACTAAGCCAGGAAGTTTGTTCTCTGCTGGAGCTTGGTGTCCATAGCTACTCATCTCCATGATCTCTTGTGAGCAGGCTCTTGCATCACCACTTCCTCCTCCCCATGATGAGCCAAAAACCGAACCGCCTTGCTCGGTTTCTGGTCTCGAAGGGCCATTTGCACCAACAAAGTCACTATTAAAGGCTGTGTTGTTACCACAAGCCATGAGCTTCTCAATCATCTGTTGATTGTTGGGGTCGGATGATAGTCCTAAGAGCGCGGCTGAGTGGTCTGTTGTGTTATTGCTTGGGTTTGAGCTTGTATTCAGGATTTGGATTATGTTTTGCATGACTTGGAGTTTGGCTAGCTCAGCTGCAGTTGAGTAGTGTAGACTGAGAGCATTGACATCATATGGTTGGTTGCTCATCGTAGTAGTTGCCATGGCGGAGTTCATTGGCAAGGAGAGAAGTTGAGAGAGATTTGATAGGAGATTGAGATCAGTCCTTGGCCTGTGTGTGATCGGGTCGATACCCATTTGGAGTAGCTTCTTTCGAAGATGCGTGTTCCAATAGTTCTTTATTTCATTGTCTGTTCTTCCCGCGAGGTGTGCTGCAATCCTCGACCACCTGCAAAAAGTATTAACTCTTCATAAGGTGTATGGTAAACATACAATAATAGTCTAAAAGATGTGGACATGATAATGTGATGATACGAAAACCTTGTAACGTAAATAGTGTCATGAGGAAATGTTATAACAGATATGAGAAAGACAAACAAAAAACAATACAGAAATTTATGTGGTTTACTAACAAAGTATTAGCTACGTCCACCTGCAAAAGGAGAACTGGTTTTATTGATGGAGGCAGAATTCAACATACATTAGGATATGAACAAAATAAAATATATATAGTACTCTACAATTCTAAACAGACTTGGCCCACAAGTACAAGGAATATCCCATACCATCGGGGCCAGGGGCGACATGAACATACCCAAGTCAAAAGTAAATGCAAATTGCACTTGGAATTTGATCAAGACTAGTACAATATATATATAAGATAGGTAGATATGCATACTTGTTGCCAAGAAGAGAATGAAGCTTGATGATCATTTGCTCTTCCTCCTCGGAAAAGCGGCCTCTCTTGATATCAGGCCGCAAGTAGTTAGTCCATCGCAATCTGCAGCTCTTACCACAGCGATTGAGGCCGGCTTGTTTAGGGAGAGATGTCCAACTTCCATGGCCATGTTTTTGGATGTAAGAGAGGAGCTTCTCATCTTCCTCTTGTGTCCATGGACCCTTCTTCAACCCCTTGTCATCACTAGAAGGAGACCTGCCCATTTCCCTCCTTACAAAAACTCACAAAGGAATTAATGTGACACAAAACTATCACTAAGATATTGAATTGGTAGAGTAATTAGATATAGCTAGAAAAAGGTGGATGGGACCGGCAATTGGTAGATATTGGTAAGAGTTTTTTGCATTTATTGGTGCATTGAGGATGTTTTAAATTCAAATGCTAATGTCACGTTCAACGTGCATTTCAAATGCTTTTTTTTTTTATTATTATTGGTGAACTTTTATGCATGAAATCTTATACTCCAGGTGTATGAAAAAAATTATCATTTTAGAGTTTGACACACTTATTAAGAAATACAATGATTATCCTATATTCTCATAGATTTTTCTTAAAATTTACAAGTATTTTAATAACTCATCTCAATTATAACCAATAAACATAGAGAATTTGTATAAAAATAGCAAAAAAATACAATTTTCGATATCAAACCTCATAACTCACCAATAAATTATTACCTAAACACCTAAAATGACAATCTTTTCTATACAAACATTATGGGCTAAAATGACAACATTTTCAAAATGAAGGGAGTACTATTCAGTAGTACCCTGAAACAAGACAAAGATATAGAAGTCAATTCCAGAAAACTCTTTATTTTTTAATGGCTTTTGTTTTTGAGAGGGCCAAGGAAGTGTTTGTGAATTGTGACCTATAGGGTGACAACAAAATCTAGGGTTAGGTAATTTGCAAGTGTCATCGATTTAGAATGGGGATGGGAATTTGGAATTTGTACTCCTCAGCCATGTGTACTGTGGCAAATTAATTTTATTGCAATTTGATCATGATTTTATAATTGTATGCTGTGTATTTTGTTTTAATCTTCTTGTTTGTGTTTGGTGACAGTGTTGACATCCACTTTTTCATTTGTATTATATAATGTTATGTGATGATTATGAGGTAGTGCATCTGTGCATGTAAGATTTTGCATGTATAAATCTAGGAGATTTTGCATGTATAAATCTAGGAGATTTTGCCATGGTGTGATTTTTAATTTTTACCATAAAAAATCAAATTACATTCTCATGATTTATGTGATCTTGCATAATTTTGAAAGCTCAAGATAAGAAATGTTTTAACTACTTCAATGAATTAAGTCTAATTTGGCTTTATGCCGGAGAGGTCGACCATTGAAGTCATTCACTTATTGAGGAGGTTGATAGAGACATATCGAGAAAGAAAGGGGAATTTACATATGGTCTTTGTAGATTTGGAGAAGGCTTACGATAGAGTGCCAAGAGAATTACTTTGGGGGTGCTTGGAGGTGAAGTAGGTGTCAAGCTCTTATATTAGAATTTTGAAAGACATGTACGATGGTGCTTTGACCAGCGTGTGTACCCCAGGAGGAGGAGACACAAAGTACTTTCGAGTCGACGTAGGTTTGCACCAAGGGTCGGTTTTAAGCCCGTTCCTTTTTACTATAGTGATGGACATGTTGTCAGAGACAGTCCAAGGTGGGGTTCCATGGTGTATGTTGTTTGCCGATGATATTGTGATAGTGGATGAGACTAAGGTTGGTGTTAGCACTAAGCTAGAACTGTGGAGGGATAAGCTTGAGTCAAATGGCTTTAAGTTGAGTAGAACAAAGACATAGTATGTGGAGTTCATATTTGGTGGAGACGAGGTGACCGAGGCAGAAGTAAAGCTTGGTGGGGAAGTCATTACGAAGAAGGAGACTTTCAGGTATCTAGGATCAGTTATGCAGAGCGACGGTGATATAGATGCAGATATTCAACACCGGATACAAATGGGTTGACAAAAATGGAGAGGTGTGTCAGGCGTTTTATGTGACAAGAAAGTGCCACCCAAACTCAAGGGTAAGTTCTATAAAGTGGTAGTTAGGCCAACGTTATTGTATGGTGCAGAGTGTTGGCCGCTGAAAAAAAAACACAAGAGCAGAAGCTGATAGTGGCACATATGAGGATGCTACATTGGATGTGCGGTCATACCAAGTTGGACAGGGTATGGAATGAAGTCATTAGAGAGAAGATTAGAGTGACGAATATTAGAGTCAAGTTGCGTGAATCTAGGCTACGTTGGTTTGGGCATGTGCAGAGGAGGCAACCAGATGCACCGGTTTGCAGGTGTGAAGGGCTAGTATTCGGCGATCTTCGCCGAGGTAGAGGTCGACTGAAAAAGAATTGGAAGGAGGTGATTAATCATGATCTGATTCACCTAACACTGACAGAGGACATGGCTTAGGATAGATAACTTTGGAGGGAAAAGATTCGGGTAGAGGAACGATAGACATGAGGGTGGGCGTTTTGCATATACCTTTGTTCTGCTTTTGCTTCTTTTTTCTTTTCTTTTTTTCTGGTTTTGGTGTCAACCTCTCTTGGGTCTCTCAGGAAATATCCTCTCGAATTGGTTCGGGATATGGATGCTTACATTTGGACCCCCTAAACCCTGCTTCAGTGGGACTATACTGGGTTGGCTGTTGTTGTTACAATGAATTAAGTCTAAAAAAATTAGCCTCTAAATATTAGCTCAATCAATTTAGATGTATAAAATAAAGGGTAATTGTCATGTGAGAATATATAATAAGGTGGGAAATGAGAATAAATTCTAGTCTTTGGATGACAAATAAACCAAAGGCTAGGATTAAACTTTCATTAAAAGGTCATGTGCCATGCACATGACCTGATTTTTTGGAGTTTGACCGGTCAACATGACTGGTCACATGCCATCTCAAGCAAATATATATATATATATATAGATTTAGGTTCTAGTAAAACAGCCTACTAGGATAAAACGGAAGTATTATTAAGAGCCTTTAGATTAGAATCGAATCAATGGCCCATATTAAATATAAGAGGGTGCACATTAGGGAGAATAGAATACACACACCTGATCCACTCAAATTAACATAATTATAGGGATTTGATTTACCAAATCTGGACTTTCCAAAATCACATTTACCGATCCGCCAGATTCAAAGATCGGCTCTCCAGATCTCCCAAACCTCTATCATCTTCCTCTTGCATCCCACTTATCTGCCTATCCAGATCTCCTCCCAAAGGGAGAAGACCACCGCCATCGGGGAGTCGGCGACCACGGACCAGCAGTGGCGGCTCCGTGTGGGTGGATCTGGCCGGGGCAAGGCGCGGTAGAGGAGCTAACACCAGCAGGGGCGGCCGGCTTCGATTTGAGGCTTCGATATGCCGCCGGCTTACAGATCTGCCGCCGGCTTCGATCCGAGGCTTCGATCTGCAGCAGGATCTGGTGGTCCGATCGTCGTGCTTCTCGCAGGAAGACGCGACTCTCGACGGCGACGAATCGCCTCCGACGCCCAAACTCCGTCATCGTCGGCCCGGAGAAGCTCTGTTAGCGACGGAGACGAATCGGTGGTCAATTCATCTCTGTTCTGGGCGACCGAGAAGCTCTGTTCTGGGCGATGGGCGTAGGTTGACGATGGGGCTTCAGAAGGATTTGCAGAAAATGAGAGAGATGACGATGAAAAAAGGTTGGAATGGTATGGTGTTGTTTATCTATTCCTCTTGTTTATTGATGGTTAAGGTTGTAAAGCTTTAATTGATTTTTTTTGTAGGTTTACAAACTCAAGGCTGACGGTGTGGCCTTTAGCAGGTACGATGGTCGCCAACCCCACGGTGGATTTGGGTTCAGATCTTTTCATATGGTCTGTCGATACATGATTCCTACCTTTGCTGCTATTTCTCTCCATGTATGACCTAGTAGGAATTTGTGTAGCCTTGTATTGTATAAGGAAGTCTTTCTTATGGTGGATGTGTCATTTATAATTGGTATTGTTTGTATTGTTTGCAATTGATATTTAAATTGTTTGATGTGATATTCATATAAATTCCTTTGATATTCATGTGGGATGTACTTTTTATAATTAAGTAATTATATTCAAATTTTATGGTATGATATTCACTGTAATGGCATTGATATTCATGTTGGTCGTTTTGGTGTATTACTAGTGTTGTTTGTACTGTTTGCACTTGATATTCAAATTATTTGATGTGATATTCATATAAATTTCTTTGATATTCATGTGGGATGTACGTTTCATGCTCTGAGTAGTAGATATTCAAATTTTATGATGTGATATTCACTGTGATGTCATTGATACTGGTGTGTACTGTTTGCTCCGAGTAGTAGATATTCAAATTTTATGATGTTGTAATACCCACACCACATTGGGCCGGCCCATCACAGGGCTGCAGCCCATACACCCCAACCCTTCCTTATTGGCTCCAACCCCCAAGGCCCAATCATTTAATCAAGAGGTTGTTGGGAGCGCTCGAACACGAGACCTCTCCCCTTTATCCACTCCCCACAAGGAGTGAATACCAATTGCGTTGCAGCACAATTGGTATTCACTCCTTGTGGGGAGTGGATAAAGGGGAGAGGTCTCGTGTTCGAGCGCTCCCAACAACCTCTTGATTAAATGGCTGGGCCTTGGGGGTTGGAGCCAACAAGGAAGGGTTGGGGTGTATGGGCTGCAGCCCTGTGATGGGCCGGCCCAATGTGGTGTGGGTATTACATAAAAGTATACTTTATGTTGGTGCCTGACCTTGCCGACAACGGGCCTGACAGACACCCCGGCACTGCCATCCTTAACAGGCCTACAGGCCGTGTACCCCAACCCTTCCCCCAACTGGGTAGGTTGTTGGTGAGAGTCGAACACGCGACCTCTCCACCCTTTATCAAGCGCCTAAGCACCTTGATACCAATTGTGCTGCAGCGCAATTGGTAACAAGTGGGCGTTAAGCCGCTTGTTAAAGGGGAGAGGTCTCGTGTTCGAGCGTTCCCAACAACCTCTTGGCTAATGGCTTCCATTAATTTGGAGTAGCCAACAATGAAGGGTTGGGGTACATGGGCTGCGGCCCATGCGAGTGTCTCATGTTGGGCTAGGCCCGTGGCTTGAGCACTCACATAAAAAGTGTACTTTTTTGTAACATCCCAGGCCAAGCTACCCCAGCCACCAAGCCGCCCAGCCACCCAACGGTGCCGACGCCGGTACTGGTACCGCCTGGTTGTCCAAGGGCATGCAGCCCACACACCCAACCCTTCCCCCATTTAAATGAGTAGGTTGTTGCCCACGGGGATCGAACCTGGGACCTTTAGATACAACGGCAATGCCTTACCACTTGTATCACCAGTTGTGCTGCAGCGCAATTGGTGATACAAGTGGTAAGGCATTGCCGTTGTATCTAAAGGTCCCAGGTTCGATCCTCGTGGGCAACAACCTACTCATTTAAATGGGGGAAGGGTTGGGTGTGTGGGCTGCATGCCCTTGGACAACCAGGCGGCACCAGTACCGGCGCCGGCACCGTTGGGTGGCTGGGCGGCTTGGTGGCTGGGGTAGCTTGGCCTGGGATGTTACAGATGTGATATTCACTTTAATGTTGTTCATATTCATGAGGTTTCATGCGTTGAATAGTCGATATTCAAATTTTATGATGTGATATTCAATATAATGTTGTTCATATTCATGAGGTTTCATGCGTTGAATAGTCGATATTCAAATTTTATGATGTGATATTCAATATAATGTTCTTGATATTCATTATAATAATGTTGTTGATATTCATTATAATAATGTTGATATTCAGGTTGATCGTGCGACTGTGCGACCCAAAATCGACGCGACAATGTCATTGTTAAACCTTACCGCCATGAATCAAAGCTTCGAAGATATTGGGTAGTGATATTCGTGTAGTTAGGTGATGATATTCATGTACTTGGGTGACTATATTAATGTAATTGGATGGTGGATGATATTCACAAAATGGGTAGTAATATTCACAAATTGAGTGGTGATATTCATATAAGTGAATTTGATATTCAATGTGATTAATTGAGATATTCATGTAACTTAGTTTGATATTCATATTATCAAGTGGTGAAATTCATGATTTAAGTGATGATATTCACATTTTTAAGATATTTTATATTCACTTATTAAATAGAAATCGATATTCAAACAAACATGAACGATATTCATTAACATATGTTCGATATTCGTGAACACATTAACGATATTCACGAACACTGAAAAATCATTAAACGACCAAAACGAATTTAAATCTAAACGAATTTAAAATAATCTTCCCATTTAAAGTTTAAATATTTGAATAATCTCATTCTCTCTCCAATTTGCACATTTACTATATTTTGCAGGAACAACTTCCTATTTTGTAGGATATTAATTTCGGTAATTCAATAAAGAAGACATGTTATTCAAATTCGGTACAATGCACCCCCATATGGCTTATTTTGCTCCATCAAATCCAGCCCTCCAATCTCTTCAATCCAACACTTCTAATTTGTACTTCCGTTTTACCACAATACCCGTTTTATCGGAGCGCGCCCCTATAGGAAGTAGAAAGGCATCTTCATAGAATTTTATTTTCTTCAAAACACTACATTAAAGTTAAATTTAACGGAAGGCTCCCTTCATGAAATTAAATCAAATAGATCGAGACTGTTACATTATATTCATGCTTCCATGAAATATCTATTTAAAGGAGTCTTCCATGAAAGTATATTCATTTAAGTTTCTCGCGTTAATTTGAATATCTAATTTGGAAGACCCGAAAATTTATTATTTTCCATGGGACGGATGAGCTGGCTGGTGTTCTTTCTCGGGTCCATTCGTTGGCTGCTGCATTCTGGACTGCACAAGAGAATATTATTTGCTTGGGCGGATTGCCTCCGGTGCCGCAGCACAATCCGGTAGTCTGGTCGCCCCCTCCTCGAGATTGGCTGAAACTGAACACTGACGGGGTTTCTAAAGGAAATCCGGGCCCTGCAGGGGGCGGCGGCATTCTTCGTGATTCGTTGGGGAATTTTGTGCAAGCATTTACCTTTCGCTGTGGGCATTGTCCGGCAATACGAGCAGAATTATGGGCGATCTACCATGGCCTACTGATGGCAATCTCCTTGGCTATCCCACGACTTATATTGGAGTGTGACTCCCTAGATGTTTGTACGCTTCTGCAACACCAAAATCTACCGACTCATTCAGACTATCATTTGGCAGTCCAATGTCGGAAGCTGCTCAGTCGTCCAGGATGGGCCATCAAGCTTCAGCATATCCGTCGGCCTGGAAATGTTATTGCTGACAAGTTGGCAAATTATACCCTCTCATTAGACGAGTCTTTTATGACCTTCTCTAGTCCCCCATCTTGTATTTCCTCGATGTTACCTGTTGTAGGAAATGATGCTGGTTTGACACATGTATCCTTGATGGAGAATTCTTCTTAATTAATAAAAAGTACTAAGGGCTTTGCCCTCTTGTAGACCAAAATAAAAATAAAAAATTTGAATATCTAATTATTTTTTGCTTAATTAGCTCTGATAGTAATCTAACAGTTAATCAAGTCTGTCCATGATTGCCCTAACTCTTCAAAGATATTTCTAAATTAAAGGCCATAGTCATCATCAAGCAAGTCATCATCTTTGTCATGTTGCTAAACTTGATTAATGAAACCTTTCGATCTGAATTATACGGTAGCTTTTAATAATATTAAAGTTGGTTAATTAACAGATATCCTCTTAAAAATATGATATTTAAATGCTAAAGTCTCCAACTACTTCTGTTGCATAGTTGATCTTCTCCACCAAAAACAATCCTTTTTTTTTGGTCAAGAGAAAAAAACTATATATCAAGGAACCCTCGTAGCTAATTATATAATATCGAGTACTATGAAAGATAGATAATTCCGATGCGTAGTTTAATTATACTTCTATAGTGAGGCTTGTACGTATAGTATATATCTAAGTTCAAACTATATAGATTCTACCAAGCCTCATAATAATAATAATAATAATAATATAGTGTGTAAAATAGTGTTATTATATATGCTGCCGATAATGCATGTAGCTAGTGTACGTTCCTTCAATGGCTTATTACGTACGTATATATCTACTGAGATTTTTCAGAGTAAGTTTAAAAGCCTAAAACTTGTATATGTTAAATGAGAGAACGCGAACTTAAAAGTTTAATATGAATTGAGAGGGTTAAAGCTGGTGTATTTTTTTTGCCAATTAGTCACTTTTGGACGTGTTTTTAGCTGTTCCGGTACATAAAATGTATATTAATTGGTTAATCCCACTAAAAAAAAGTATATTAATTGGTTAATCGGTGGTAGAATAATAATAATGGTTAATCATTTAGGATTTGTTTGGTAACAATGAATTTTTCAGTTTAAAATTTGAAACATATTTATATTTTTATGGTTAATAATATATTTGTTTCATAACATATTATATTGAAGTAATCACTTAAATTTTCAAAAAAAATAAGTATTTAAAAATCTTAGTATTAGAAAAACAAAAAATAGGGTTACCAAACAATTCCTTAATTATAATGTTTTGTTTTGTTTGAGTTACTACTTACTATGTATATAATTATTCCATATATAAAAGATATATATATATATAATGACCTAAAATTTATAGCTCAATATTTGTTTTCACAACTAGTTACATGTGTGCCCGTGCTACGCACGTGTCCGTTACATGTTTAATGAAATTTTATTTATAATTAGATTAGTTTATATTTTTAATACATTAGTATACTTTATACAATTTATGCAATCAAATTTATCAAAATTTACGATCGGTTTTTAAATAGCGAAATGAATTATATAAGGTATTCCATTATACTTTACTAATTACTATGGTATTGATGTAATTTGGGATGAAACAAAATTACTTTGTGAACTTTATAACAAAAGTTGTATAATTATATCTCATATCAAATTTATATAGAAGTAGTTTAGACATTCATTATTTATGTGTTATTTCAAGTGGATACTTTGAGCTAATACAAAATCAAAGTGTTGAATTATTTTGATTTTTGTTCTTCTCATTTTACATGTATGTTGAAGGATATTTGTTGATTTTCAACTCATCTTTTAAAAATATATTGATAAAAAATTATATTAAAATGTAAGCATTGATAAATAAAGGGTTGAAAAAGGGTTTTTACAAAAATTAATTAAATTCATTTATTAAGATAGAAGATTAGAGAGAATTGGTTTTATGTAAAATAGACTTAAATGTGAAATAGAGAAAAATATGTAAAAGAGAGGTCATTAATTGTGACAATATGTCAACTTTTATATATAGATAGATTATAATTTTGTGTTATGTGTTTGAAAAATATATTGATATTATTTTATAGCTTTGATTAGCTTTCATCCATAAACTTTGGATATTATTTGAGATAATTAAGAAAATTTTCCTTCCGAGTTATTATGGGTTTTGGTAAAGTGGGTTAGAATTTCCTACTTAAAATTTATATATGTCATAACTATTGAGATATATTCACATGGGATAGGTTAATTAGTAACTATAAGTTTAGTGGGATACTCTTCTTATACAAGTTTAGTAAAAAATCTCATTAGGCTTATGTACTAGATTTATACACACATTTGCATACGTACATACGTACTCACACACCACCGTGTTATGGCCTACGACCCACTGTCTCTCTAAACTTGACATGATATCAGAACATGTTTGGTCCGTTTGGATCCCACTAAACAACGTCCCTCGATGATTCAATATTATAAATTTAACTCAATTAATCTAATGAGTTACCACTTAGCATATATTTTCATCAATTAGAATACGTACAACATGCAGCTGAGCTGATTAAGGGTTTGTTTCGTAATATTTTATAAAGGATTTTTTTAATAAAAAAACACCTTTTTCTCTTCTCACGTTTTCATATCACTCAAATTTTAAAATTTAAAAACTACTTTTCATGAAAAAATACATTATAAATAAAAAGATTTTTATAAATACGGAAATTTTGCCTGATAACCCTGAGTTTTTGACTTTTTCGCGAAATCCCCTCAAATTTTGACAATTTCGCGTGGTAACCCTGAGCTTTTGTTTTTTTCCGCAAAATACCCTCTGTTAGTATTCTCGTTAAATCAACGTTAACTTAATAAAAAAAGGAAAAAAAAACTTTGATTCTCCCTTCCTCTTTCCCCGACTCTCTGAAACCAGAGAATTCACCTTCACCTGCACTCCGGGACGACGCCAGCGAGCAACCTTGAAGCTGGGCAGTTGGACGCCGACGACAACGAATTGGCGGCGACCACGAAGCTGGGCGACTCATGTCTCGGTGGCGATCACGAAGGTTGCTCTCATCTCCTGGCTAGACGAGGACGAAAGCTTGGACGACGACCGACAATGGGGATTCCGGGTACGAAATTCGTTACTCCATTTATGAATTTTGGTGTTTAAATTTCATCCCTCTAGGTCTATTTTACACTGTTAATCAGCTGAAATGTAACTGTATAAGTAGGGTTTTTTGCCCCAATTTCTTGTTATTTACATTCAGCTTTGTTTGAATGGAAATATGGTGTGTCCGGTGTTTGGGATTTTGCATCTTAGGCTTGTGATTTAACACTGATTTCTATTATTGGACCCAATATGCTAGATCTGGCTCTTCCTGGTAATTGATCCATGTTTTCAGACCCCATAAATGTTGAATTATGTAGTTGAGATCAATATGTTGTGGGTTGAGATAGTTGTTGAAAATTCTCAAATCATGTATCTTTTGAATTTGGTTCAGCTCAATTTAGGAGTTAATGCTCCATTTAAATCCAAGGTTTTGTCTGATATGGTATCAATCATCAAATGTTTCTGGAGACATGTTAAAGCAGTTTCCATACTATATGTCTATTGAGCTTGTTGTCAGTTTCCATCTCATCTGATCAGAGGAACTGTTAAGAGCAATGGTTATTTACTAAGTACATTACGATGATTTATAATGAGGATGAAATTACACTATGTTATGACTATAAATGGAAGCTTAATTATAAAGCCTATTAGTTCAAATGGTAGAGCATGTGCCTATGCACAAGATATGGGTTCGACTCCTGTATAGGCTACTACAGAAAATTGAATCAAATGGAGAAACATGCCAAGATGGATAGCTTAATATGTTAATGACTGAGCCACTGAGGTTTGTGTTCAATAGCTCACACGAGAATTTTGCAGCAATGACATGCCAAGATTCACAAAAATTAACAATCACTCTGCACTTCTCATTGCAAAATTCTCAGCAGTAAATCTGATAAGAGGCTTGCATTCAGTGATCAAAATTATGATGAAGAGCCTTGAAGGAAACTGACTTCATTGGCTCCTTCTGAGTATAAGATTGCAGAACAACTAATCACGATAGTGTCAAGATATAAATTAGCCTATGTGGGACTCGAACCCACATCCACGTAATTGAAAGCACGTTACTCTACCATTGAGCTAATATGCTTAAATGTTAATACATGAAAACTGGAGAAGGATGGTCTAGGACATTTTGTCCTTTCATATAACCCAAAAAACATATAACAATTTCCAATCTGAAATTTTACAATTAACAATAAGCTTTAATTCGTTCATAATCTAACTAATTCAACTAGCCCCAAATCCAAATCCCATAAACCCTAATTTTGAGTGAAATCCCTAAATTTCTAAAATCTCAAATCGAAACCCTAAGTATTCGAATCCTAAAATTTGTGCAATTAAACACCAAATTTCAGAAGTGGAGCAATGAGATTCGTACATCGAAATCCTGTCGCCGATCGTCGTCCAAGCTTTCGCCGCCTTCGCGCCGTCTTCCAACCAGGGAGAAGAGGATGCCGCCCAGCTTTGTGGTCGCCGGCTTCTTGGCCGTCAAAACGATGGTTTCCATCGTCATCCCAGTGCCGAGATGCTTGCCGCCGGTGGTTTTTGGTCATCGTCCAAGCTTGAAGGAGAAGTGGTTGGGGGTTTGGCCACGAAGAAGAATGCCAGCCTCTTTTGTCTTTTTTACCTTTTAATTTTTTTTTTAAATTAAAGTTAACGTGTTATTTAACGGTTATGGACGGAGGGGCATTTGGTGAAACGAAATAAAAATTCAGGGTTATCACGCAAAATTGTCAAAATTTGAGGAAATTTCGCAAAAAAATAAAAAATTCAGGTTTATCAGGCGAAATTTTCGTTATAAATATTTCCCTCAAACAGACCCTAAGCATGCATTAATTAAACCGGTTCTTTGATTAAGGTTATAAAGTAAACATATGTTTCAATTGATTTGAGACGTCGTACCGACTCATACGTATTAGTTAAGAATTAACGCAGCTTTGACATATATAGGTACATACGCCGTACGCGTACACTTAAATTAAGAAGGCGATTATATATTTGTGATGGACGCATGAATGCATGATCCATTTTTTAGTGGCCAAATTAATTACGTTAATCCTGCAGTCTTCCAAGCTAGGGGACAAAGCTGTATATATATTATATACCTAGGTTGCTTATCAAACTTGGTTTCATAATATTGAGTCGATCGAGTCCACGAACGCATATATCATATATAGAGACATTCATAAGAGTTAAAATTTCTGATGCCCATTTTCTGTTGGGTTGTGTGTGTAGTTTTATAGAAGTAGCTCAAAATGGAATAATTAATTACGTTGAATTACTCTTAATCAACATAATACAATTTAGAAGCGGGGTCGTACATGGCGCTTCCACATTCATTGGTTAGGTTTGCACAAGGGACGGATGCAGGATTTGAGTTTAGCGGGGGCTAAAATCTTGCGTTGATAAAATTAATTTTAATATAATACATAAAATATTAAAAATATATTAATTTTTTAACACTTAATCAACATACAACTCATTAAGATTATTTTGAGCTTCACAATTAGACAAATTTAGAACACTTAATAGATTCACTAGGTTAGGATTAAAACTTGGCCTAAGAGTTGATGTTTTGAATTTTGTAAACTTACTTGTAAAATATTTATCCATCTATATACTTAATAATTTAAATACATTTATTGATATGACATAATAATTATAATGTTATTTAACTATAAAAAATTAAATTTAATCTATCTATTTCAACTATAGAATAAAGATAATAAAAAAAATAGAAAATATATACTATAATATTATATAACATGTAAGAAACAGAAATGAATACAATGTAAAAAGAAAAAAAGGATAAGGAAGAGATTGATTAAAATAGTATAAAAGAAAAAATAAATGGGAAAAAGACTCAAAATTTAAACATGTATTCACTTATATATTATTAAATAAAATAGTTAAATCAATCACTAGACTATAAGACTTTTTTAACACAATACTAATTTTTTTTTTTAATTTCAGTAGCTGGGGCTAAAGCCCCCTGGTTTGCACCTCAAAATTGATTCGGAGTTTTGTTGATCGATGAAATCTTGATGTTTTTTTCCCGCATTCCATATCTATGAAGATACTCTTTTTTTCTCTTCAAAATATCAGTGAAGATATTTTATATACATATTTAGATCATGATGTTGACTGTTATAATTTTAATTACTATATAGGACACAAGAAATACTTTGGTATTTGACAAGGAAAGTTCTGTTGAAATGCTTATGATTGATTTAGGCTCTATTCGGTAAAATTAAGCAGAAATGAGAGTTGAAGCTGAATAAGTAGTTAAAGCTGAATGACTAGGTAGAACTGGAGTTGAATTTATTAGCTTAATTATTTAAAAATTATAGTTGGTGTTCGGTATTACAAGCTGAAATGAGATAAATGTAAAATTCAGCTTGTTAATCTTCAACAATCTAGGAAGGGGGGTCACATTAAAAAAATGAAAAAATTAAGCTACGTTAATCTACTATAAGCTCCCTAAGCTAGATTGATATTTTTTTACCGAACACTCATTAACTAGATTAAAAAGAAAATTAAGCTTTGTTAATCTCAAAAAAGCTTTGCCGAACGGAGCCTTAGTGCGGGTGCAGCCGTGCAAGTTGCAAAAAAAAAAACTCTAAATAATACCAACTCATTTATATAATAAAAAACATAAAAGAAAAAAATCAAAATCAATTTTTTCTCCACACGAGTTTGAACCAAAAAATAATACGAACTCTAAAAATTATAAAAACGTACCCGAACTATGTCAATATTAACCCAAAATGGTATGATCCATTTTTTCGGTGAAATCTTCGACGAAAAATGCTGATGTGGCACTAGAAAACACGAGTTTGCAATTTTTTCTCCACACATAAGCTCATTTATATAATAAAAAACATAAAAGAAAAAAAATCAAAAGAATGAACTTCAACAATTTGCATCTACTGAAGCACAAATCTAAAATTTCAGCAATATGTTTTACAACGATGACGGAGATTGACTTTCAGACCTTTCTGTTCGAGCGCCCACTTCGAGGGACTGTTATTTTGGTTCGTGCTTCAATATATATGTAACACCCCCGATTTATACCGGTTGTGTCACACACCAGTGACCTCAGACATTACCGTCCAAAGTCACCCCATGCTTTAATCGGAATAATTAAACTTAAATAAACATAATAAACAATGAAAAGTTAAACATCGGAAGACTTTATATAAGAGACTCAACCTTTTATTAAAAGATCTCTCATCAAACGAGAATAATGGTTTACAACAAAGTAATAATACAACGGAAGTCTTTTAATTATCAACCTATAACATGACTAGGTGATAAAAATACATGTTAAAGTATAGTTAACAATTTAAAACACCGACACTTAAATCTTCGTCTGCAAGCCTCTTATCCTTCAACGGGTTACTTTGACTTCGGTACCAACCACTGATGTGCCGAATCGAACGTATGACACCAGCCAACCATGCAAGGAAATAAATCTGGTTGGTTAGTCTAATGAAAGACTATGCAAGGGTACAAGCATAGTGGTTCTAGTGATCGTAACCGTTTACTATCCTTGTTCCCCGAATAACAACCGAAGGAACGATATATAACCCGGTACTTTCACTGAATGATTAATAATTAGATATGCACTGAAGAGAAGACTCCAAAGGAACGAGCCTTATAGGAAATTATGACAACTGTTTGGGAAAGTTTATAGTTACACATAAGCGTTTAAAATGACTTGATGTTTCGGTTCACGACCAACCTCACCGCACAATGCAAATCCAGATTGGAGAGAGAACTTTACTCTGATCAAAGTCAAGACGAGTTTCCCTAGCTGCACTACTCGTCTGAAGGTATATTAATTATGTGCGACAACGGCACTTATCTTATTTAATTACAACACTCACATTAACGTTAAGACTTTTAATATTATTATGAACAACTACGAAGCTTTAAACTTCAGGGTGACAATTATGCCCACCCAAATTAATACAACGCTCAAGGTTCATTAATTATGTACTTAACTGCACTTATCTTATTAAATTACAACACGCACACTACTGTTAAGACTTTTAATATTATTCCGAGTAACAACGGAAGTTTAAGACACAGGGTGATATTACGTCCACCCAAATTGCACTAGCAAGGTGCTTAACACCTCCTACCTTACCAGGGTTAGGAAGCGATAGGTCATGACCCTTAAAATTATTCGGAAATTATCCCGACGAGTACCAAGTTATAAAGAAACGACTAATCCTTAACCGGAATTAGCGTTCCTACGAATATTTGTGCTAATCTAGCATTAAAGTTAACATTAAATCCACAACAATACCATCACGGTAATTAACAAATATAATAGCGTTGTTCTAACAGATATACAACCTATTATAACATCACCTTTTAATCACGTTATTTATGAAATTAGTTCCCAAACGAGAATAATAGTTCACTCCAATTTAATTAACAATTAAACAATTGATAATTAATGGAAACATGGAATGATTAAGCAAGAGCGAACCACCACTTGCCTTAGATCAGACGAAAGCTTGAACAAGCTTAGAGGTGACGGGTCCTGGTTCTGGAACAGGGACAGATTCTGGATCACAAATCCCTATGAAACGACCCATAACGAGACCCTAAGTTAGATTCAATAACCAAATATTGAATCTAAGAAGAGTCAAAAGGAATCGAAACAACCAAGCCTCGCTCAAGATCACAACACCCAAGAACACACCACGAGCCCATCCACACCGCGGGTGCAGTGGCCCTGCCGCAGGGTGCGGTGGCTTCTCTGCCGCGGGTGCGGTGGCGTTACAGTGGTGAGACAATGACGAAGAAAAACTCACCGGGGCGATGCGTTGGGGCTCGATTCGAGGTGGTTCCAACTTCTGGACACTAAACACCACCTTGAGAGCAACTCCAACACCAGTGACAGCTCCGGCGACGACTGAAGAATTTTCCGGCGAGAGCTTGCAATTTCCGGCGACAATGGAAGAGAGCTTTGGAGAGGGAGAAAGAGGTCTGAAGTGTCCCATTTTTCTCCAGATCTCCTCCTTTATATAAGCCCAGCATAATTAATACACGCGACACTCAGGCCGGCGATGCACGTATGACCGCCACCGCGGGGTGCGGTGGCCTCACCGCGGGTACGGCGAGCTCACCTGGCCGACTTACCCACCGCGGGGTGCGGTCAAGGCCAATTTCGGCCTCTTTTGCCCATTTTTGTCCGGAGACATGTATGGGTATGAGTTTTTAACTCCTGGTTAAATATATTCGTACACGAACGACTATTTAACCCCGAAAAATACATCAACTGTATTTTATATTACACAGAAAAATATTACAGAGATCCAGCACATTACAGAATGTCCGAACTTCTCTGAAATAATTCGACTGGTAATACGGGAGTTGGAAAATTTCCAAAATGCCCTTACTAAAATGAGGGATATTACATTACTACCCCCTTAAGAAAAGTTTCGACCCGAAACTTGGTTAAACCAGTGAGGAATCTATCTCACTACAAATCTTACTACCTGGATTTAATATCCTTAATCACTTTATCATCGAAATTACTCCTAGAGAGATCAATCGGTTTCCTCAGTCACGATATCAACTTACAACTCTATTCTCATACATCATACCAGGCAATAACTCTTACTATATCCACGTAATCATGGTTACCTTAAAAGAGTGATTTACAAAATCATCATAACAACATTAATGTACCTTTAAATAGGAGAATACACATTTCCCATTTCCTTATATAACAATCCCGAGCTCACACATTAACTTCTTATAACCTACATATCAAACCTTAACAACCTCGAAATATTACAACCTTAATTTCCTTAAAGATACCTCCCATAATTCCATTACTCATTATCATCTGCCAAATTTTAACTTGGGATCCTTTCGGTAATAACTTACCCTATTCCTTTAATCACTTTACAACTTAAACCTTCGAGATTCCTTAATTTTCTCCAAACATAATCACCAAACTTTATATTCCTCGAAACGGATCACATGAGATATTACTCTTAATTCCTTAAGGTATCATCCTGAAAACGATTCATTACCAACCGCATCAATCACCTCCATCATAATCTTTTCATAGATTTATACGAGTAATCTTATTACCTTACTCCCTAGGCACACACAGTCAATCATCTTCACTACATCCTTTAATTTATCTGAATCATCAACATAACTTATCCTTAAACTGTAATTTCTACATTAAGTGGCCTACTTCCACACGATAGCTTCACAACTTGATTTCTTCCAAAAAGAGTTGTCCATAAACCTTATAAATGACTAATTCACCTTGAATCCCAACATTAAACCTTGAAATTTCTCAAGTATCATAACTCTTTATCTTCCTAGAGTACCACTTACCAATTTCAATTATTTGGCCCAATTAGATTTGGCTCAGACGTCATTATTTGACTCATAGCCCAAAAGTTTGTTTAACTGTCTCCAATAACTTATTTCAACCTAAGATCCTTATTTTCCTCACACAATCTACTATCCATTTAAGACTTAATCATATCATTTCCTTATGAAACCTCAAAACGAACTTTGATTAGATTTTTCTAAAATCATACCAACAACTTTGCACACTTATGCATACAGCATGAACTCACAACTAGGTATTCTGGACTTTACATTAGTCCATCTTTATATACTTTTACCAAAGCAACTATTCAGGGTGCACGTATGAGAGATAACTCTTACTCTCATAGAGCATTAACCTTACACATTTATTCCTACACCTTAAGATGTTCTGGAAGAACTCAGCTTACGAGATAACGCTCGTTAACTTAACTAAGAATTCCATTAATGCCATACTGATGCGACATAACGCTCGCCAACCTTAGGTTTAGGCAATAGAGTCGACCCTGGGTTTAACTATGTAGGGAACGAACATCTAGGCCATATATGATACTCTTCTTCTATGAGTCCTACAGCCTTTATCCTTACATGATATATACTGTTTCCGGCACTCACGGGGTTTAGTATGAACGATTTGTAACGGCAACAAATTCAGAAATTTTCCGAAACAAGGAAACATTTCTTTATTATTAGAACATTACATTTAAGTAACTAACAAAAAGTCGAACATACAGACTACGAAACTACGAAGATTATCGACACAAGTCGTTACTCCTTAATCTTAAGGAAAGGCTTGACAAAAGTACAACTACTTGATCAGAATTCCTTCCCGTCGGCTTGACTCATCACAAAGAGTCGTTGCCCCTGACATGAAGACTCCATAGGCGCTTTGCCTTTATTACGAGCCATAGATTGCTCAAGAGCAGATACCTCTGGCTTTGGATTTTGTCCATGGCCAATATTCGAGGCTTGATAAGACTGCGTTGGTCCTTGACCTTGCTTTCTACAGTATGCTTTCATGTGGCCTTCTCTTCCACAGTTATAACATATTCGTTTCTCCTTTTGGCAATTAAGACTTTTATGCCCAACTTCTCCACAGTTGTGGCACTGAATTACTCCGCTACTCCAACCTGAGCCTCTGGAGGAATCAGACTGAGTCGTCTCGGTCTTAGCACGATCAGACTTCTCAAACTTGGTAGGCGATGTCGGTCGTTTAAATGAACCAACCTGGCGATCTTGTTGCCCACCCTTTCCCTTAACTTGCTTCTCCCGCTTTTGGGCGGATTCTTCCAACGTGACCTCTATCTTGTAGGCCGCATCCACATATTGTTCTAACGTAGAACATCTGTGACGCACCATCAGAGGTTTGATTTCTGGGTTCATCCATCCATGGAAGTACCAAATCTTGTGTTCTTCGCTCGACACCTCTGGCCCAACGTATTGCAATAAGTGATTGAACTTAGTTTCCAGCTCAGTCACCTTTAACCCATCAGTCGTAGGATATAGAAATTCCTTATGCTTCTCATCCCTCATAGCACAGGAAAAGAAACGGTAAGTCATCTTTGTTTTAAACATGCTATAATTCAGCTCGGGATGATCAGCTAGACCAGTGCTCTCCCACCATTCACTAGCAACATCCTTGAGTTGAAGGGAGGCGATGTGTACTTTCTCAACCTCATAACAATTCACGTTCCTGAACAGCCGCTCCATATGCGAGAACCAATACGCCACTTTAACCGGTTCTCCAGTACCGTCGTAGCTGTCAGGCCTCATAGAGCTCACGGCCTTCAAGGCTCGACCGTAAATCCCTCTGTCCCTGACAATATTGACCTGAGGTACGCGCTCCACTGGCTCCTCAATTCCAGGAATATCCTGAGGAATCGGAACTCCTTGTGCTTGTGGTGCAATCGACTGAATTACATTGGTGACCGTCTGCATAATAAACTCACAAATGGCTTCTTTGGTCGCAGCATCCAACACTACCGGAGGATTAGCCTGTGCTTGGCCAACGCGTGTGGGGTTATTGTGAGAGACAGACTCACGCTCCTCCCCTTGATTAGCGGCGCTCCTCAAATTCAACATTGGGTTATCACTTGGTTCTGCACCAGCACGAGCTGTGTTTAGTGTGTTCACCATCTGTTGGTGAATCATAACGTTACTTTAGAACTTTTTCAACTTGATCATGACACTTTAGTCAAATACGTTATGATACAGATTATAAGGGTCCAAACTAATAACTTTATATTAGTCTTGACTAACCCTTCAATGTTAACTGCAGAAATGATCTTCTTATGCTTACTTAAGAATGGGTATTCTAGGGGAAATGTCAACCTTTAAATGACATTGACCCTAAGCAGAGACAATATTCCTAAGAATGAATCTAAGGAATAAGTAACACTTGAAGCTTGTAGAAGTTTGAAACCACTTATTAATAAACCTTATACTTTTAAACTTTATACCTTTAAACTTTATATATTGATCTTAATAAAATGATTATTTAAGAAAATTAGTTTCACAAACTAGTGATACGATTTTCGCAAAACTCGTATCAAGATCAAAATCTTTGAAGTTCATAACATGATATTTTATACACCGATTATAAATAATTTTTGAAGTTCAAATAGCTAAATCATTTAAATTAAATTAATTTCCAATAAATAATTAAAACTTTTACTTTTAACATTTAAATTCTCAAAATTCCCTTTTAAGGGAAAATAGTTTGAAAATCGTTTCGAAATTAGTTTTCGAAAATTCTCAAACCTAACAATAGGCCAAGAATTTTAAAACCGTTGCTCTGATACCATAATTGTAACACCCCCGATTTATACCGGTTGTGCCACACGCCAGTGACCTCAGACATTACCGTCCAAAGTCACCCCAGGCTTTAATCGGAACAATTAAACTTAAATAAACATAATAAACAATGAAAAGTTAAACAGCGGAAGACTTTATATAAGGGACTCAACCTTTTATTAAAAGATCTCTCATCAAACGAGAATAATGGTTTACAACAGAGTAATAATACAGCGGAAGACTTTTAATTATCAACCTATAACATGACTAGGTGATAAAAATACATGTTAAAGTATACTTAACAATTTAAAACACTGACACTTAAATCTTCGTCTGCAAGCCTCTTATCCTTCAACATGTTACTTTGACTTCGGTATCAACCACTGATGTGCCGAATCGAACGGATGACACCAGCCAACCATGCAAGGGAATAAATCTGGTTGGTTAGTCTAATGAAAGACTATGCAAGGGTACAAACATAGTGGTTCTAGTGATCGTAACCGTTTACTATCCTTGTTCCCCGAATAACAACCGAAGGAACGATATATAACCCGGTACTTTCACTGAATGATTAATAATTAGATATGCACTGAAGAGAAGACTCCAAAGGAACGAGCCTTATAGGAAATTATGACAACTGTTTGGGAAAGTTTATAGTTACACATAAGCGTTTAAAATGACTTGATGTTTCGGTTCACGACCAACCTCACCGCACAATGCAAATCCAGATTGGAGAGAGAACTTTACTCTGATCAAAGTCAAGGCGAGTTTCCCTAGCTGCACTACTCGTCTGAAGGTATATTAATTATGTGCGACAACGGCACTTATCTTATTTAATTACAACACTCACATTAACGTTAAGACTTTTAATATTATTATGAACAACTACGAAGCTTTAAACTTCAGGGTGACAATTATGCCCACCCAAATTAATACAACGCTCAAGGTTCATTAATTATGTGCTTAATTGTACTTATCTTATTAAATTACAACACGCACACTACTGTTAAGACTTTTAATATTATTCCGAGTAACAACGGAAGTTTAAGACACAGGGTGATATTACGTCCACCCAAATTGCACTAGCAAGGTGCTTAACACCTCCTACCTTACCAGGGTTAGGAAGCGATAGGTCATGACCCTTAAAATTATTCGGAAATTATCCCGACGAGTACCAAGTTATAAAGAAACGACTAATCCTTAACCGGAATTAGCGTTCCTACGAATATTTGTGCTAATCTAGCATTAAAGTTAACATTAAATCCACAACAATACCATCACGGTAATTAACAAATATAATAGCGTTGTTCTAACAGATATACAACCGATTATAACATCACCTTTTAATCATGTTATTTATGAAATTAGTTCCCAAACGAGAATAATAGTTCACTCCAATTTAATTAACAATTAAACAATTGATAATTAATGGAAACATGGAATGATTAAACAAGAGCGAACCACCAAAGTGCATGATAAATATGCACTTTAACATACTAACATATGCACTTTTAATATAATAAACATACACTAGCTAAAATGTGCACTTTTAATATACATGTTAAACATGCACATTTATATATTACAGCATGCACTTTATCATATTAAAGATACACTCTATGTGAGCATTAAAAATGTGCTTATATATATTCACTTTGAATTCATTATTGATGCACTTTTGGTGTTTATTTATGCACTTGATATACAATACAATTAAAAAAATTATATTTTTTGAAAAAAATAAATTTTAAAAAAGAAAATAATTTTTTTTTGGGGGGGGGAATGAAAAAAAATATTTTTTGAAAAAAATATGTTTTGAAAAATATTAATTTCGAAAAAAAAATCTTTTTTAATAAAAAAATATTATGAAAATAATAATATTTACAAATTTGTCATTCTAATATTATCCATCCATCTCTTAGATCTTATGACCCTAATTACTCCTCACTTTATACCCTAAGATCATTATACACTTAAACCCTACTCACATAATTGTTAAACACCACCTTAAGAAAACATCACCATTTACAAGCTCCCAATCTACCCTTTTAAATTTTCAAAATTATATAAAAAATCTCAACAGTAAAACTCTAGGGTTTTTTGCTGTAGATTTATGTTTGTCGATGGTAATTGGGTGGGCGATTGTGTTTACTTCTAACATATTTCCCCATTTCTACCATTTTTTTTAGATTGTTGTTGATTTTGTTGTTCATGCATCACTGATTTTTGTTCCAATCCCTTTTCTGGGTTTGTATCTCTATTACTAGTGTCTACCACTTGCTACATGATGAAAATGACAGAGAGAACGAGAGAACTAAGAACACACCTTAATTGTGCACTTTTTAGAAGTTGAATCGGGGAAAAGAGAAACAAATAAAAAGATGAAGTCTTTGATATACTTTTTTTTTTATAAGACAAGGTAATTAGAATAATTGACCCCTCAGAGTCCACCATCGTAGAGCATCCTTTTGAATGACAACTTGAAGTTCTTGTACATTAAAAAGATCATTCATTGTAAAAATATTTTGGTGGCTTAAATTTGCTAGTTTGTCTGCCACTCTATTTGCCTCTCTAAAACAGTGGACTTGGAGTGTTGGGCGATTGTGTTTACTTCTAACACATTTCCCCATTTCTACCATTTTTTTTAGATTGTTGTTGATTTTGTTGTTCATGCATCACTGATTTTTGTTCCAATCCCTTTTCTGGGTTTGTATCTCTATTACTAGTGTCTACCACTTGCTACATGATGAAAAGGACAGAGAGAACGAGAGAACCAAGAACACACCTTAATTGTGCACTTTTTAGAAGTTGAATCGGGGAAAAGAGAAACAAATAAAAAGATGAAGTCTTTGATAGACTTTTTTTTTATAAGACAAGGTAATTAGAATAATTGACCCCTCAGAGTCCACCATCGTAGAGCATCCTTTTGAATGACAACTTGAAGTTCTTGTACATTAAAAAGATCATTCATTGTAAAAATATTTTGGTGGCTTAAATTTGCTAGTTTGTCTGCCACTCTATTTGCCTCTCCAACCCACCTAGCACAAGTATAAATAGGGGTGTGAAGTGCTCATTTGGAGCATCAAGCAAGCAAGAGACAAATCTAGTGTGAGTGAGTGTGAGATCGAGCTATTAAGCTCAAAGGAGTGTGAGTTCGAGTCCTCGGGTGGGTGAAACGTGTAAGTTAGAGTTCGGGTGAGTGTCCCACAAATAAATTACTTAGTCTTGTATTTGTCTCTTTCCTTCTATATAAAATTAGTTTGCATTCCTAGTTGCCCTATTTTCCCATCTTAATCACACGAAGGAGGGAAATGGCTATTTTTTCCAACAGTGGTATCAGAGTAAGGTTCGTTCATGGTCCGGATTATCTCTTGTGGTTCAAGATGGAGGCTATCGTTACCAACGATGGTGACATGTTCAAACTTACGGCGGACAACTACTCCTACTGGAAGCCGATGATGAAGGATCATCTCTATTACAAGGATTTGCACGAGCCCATCATCAACGAGAAGAAGCCAGAAGGAAAGAGTGATAAGACGTGAGAGCTCCTAAGCCCAAAGGCGGTCGCCGTAATCTGTAAGTACATAGATCGAACTCTTTTTGAGCATGTTTCTACTTACACGAGTGCCTTTGAATTATGGACAAAGCTTGAGTCCATGATTCAAAAGAAGACGTCTCGTAATAAAGCCCTCCTAGTTCGACGGTTGGTGAAGTTGGAGTATAAGGATGGTGAAAGCATGATCGAGCACTTGAACAATTTCAAGGGTCTCGTGAATCAACTAACAAAATCCGAGATGAAGATCGATGATGAGTTGCAAGCCCTTCTACTCCTTAGCTCCCTACCAGAGAGTTGGGACACGCTCGTGGTTACTCTCAGTAACTCGGCACCGGAAGGAAAGCTCACCACGGATACCGTCAGTGATAGCCTTCTTAATGAAGAAGCAAGGAGGAAGGAACGAGGCATGACCACCCAGTTCGAGGCAAACATTGTCGACTATCGGAGCAGGACCGACAACCGTAGAAGCCAATACCTAGAGGAGTCTTGAGGTAAATTTCAATCACGCTCCAAGATAACCTGTTATTATTGTGGCAAGATAGGTCACAAGAAAGTGGAATGTCGAATTCTCAAGAAGGATCAGATGGTCGATAACGTCAAGTCGGATCAGTTTATCCCAACGAAGAATCGTCCGGAGATGAGTACCACCGCCATGGCAGCCGAAGGCGATGAGGTTTATCTCGTTGGAGGAGGCAATATGCTAAGCATTGCCTATGATGATAACACTTGGGTTATTGACACCGGCGCATCCTTCCATGTCACTCCTCACAGAAGACTATTTTCAACCTACCAAAATGGTGACTTTGGTAATGTCTGGATGGGAAATCGAGGCAGGAGCAAGATCGTCGGAATGGGAGATGTCATTTGTGACATGTAACACGGGATCCAAGCTTGTCCTCAAGGATGTGAGGCATGTACATGACTTGCGCATCAATCTCATATCAACAGGGAAGCTTGACAAAGCTGGTTATGTGAACGTCTTTGGTGAAGGTAAGTGGAAGCTTACCAAAGGAAGTTTGATCGTGGCTCAAGAAAGAAAGAAGGGGTCGTTGTACCTCATGCGAGCCGAGCCCAAGGAATGCATATACCTTGATTCTCCCATAGATGAGCTCAACCATCAGTGTTGGGATTCGATCAACAAGAAGATTGATCAAAGAGCGGGTTTATCCGAGAACGATGATGCTGATGCTGAAAGACGATCCTCTAGAGAGAGACAACTATCAACCCAGTGTAGCCCAGATGAGTACGAGATACTCATGGATGGAGGAGAGCCTCAGAGATATGAAGAGGATATGATCAGCAACCGTGAAACCGAGTGAGTAAGAACCATGCAAGAGGAGATGAAAGCCTTGCACGAGAGCCCAACTTATAAGCAGGTGAGAGCCATGCAGGAGGAGACAAAAGCCTTGCATGAATACCATAGTCATGAGCTAGCAAAAGGGAAGCATGTGCTAGAGCACACAGATGTAGAGACGGTCGAGGATAATTCCAGGAGATCAATGTCAATGTATGCCTTTGCAGGGGGGAGTTGACTCTTGGAAATTAAAGTTGCAACGGTGTATCGCCTTAAGCACTACCAAGACAGAGGATATCGCATCCATTGAGGGATGCAAGGAGAGCTGGTCGCACATGATGACCAAGCAGAATAAACTGACAGAAAAGAGAGTAACAATAACAACGTTCCTTAGAGAGGAAAACTCAACCAACCAACTAGTTGACAGAGAAAAATCTCTACCCCTAGGTTTCCTTAGTAGGATTTCAAATGTCTACTTGTGTTATTAATCTTGGCATTACAATCAAGCAAGTCTTATCTCAGCCTAGTTTACTCCTAGATATCTGGACTCTTTGTGTAACGTTCATAACAACACCTTAGACATCTAAAACCCTATCAAGTACTCAACTTACCAAAGTTTCGTACTTGCAAGTGTTTCTTCTATTTTCTTCTTCTTCTTCTCCGAATGCTCCAACTCTTGGAAATGATGCGTTTGTATGTCAAGTGATGATCATCTCTTCCTATACTTATAGTTTACAAAATATCCAATTGATTTCCCCTAATTTTACTTAAGGAAATCAAATCAAATATTCCTAAACAATCTTTTTACAATTTTTTCTAACAGCTAGATCTTCAACCAACTTCTTCCTTGCGGCCCAAGTCATTTCCAATAATAGAAGATTTGGCAGATCGGCAATGCTAACAGTGCGCGCGTCTCATCGTTCCTTGGCGATGTTCCCTTCCATTTTCCTTCTCACAAACGCGCGTCTCATCTCTTTTGTTGACTCATGTGCGTTGTTCCATTGTTGACTTCTCTGTTACTTGCATATTCTGTTTTGATTCTCCACATGGTTTTCATCGTTCCTTTTCTTTCACTTCGTTCCTGAAACTCATAGTCACAATAAAACCATTAAGTGTTTTTGAGTTTATCATCATTAAAACTAGAGGGAACATCATCGTTTCAACATAAACTTTTAAAATGGTGATGATTTTTTTGGTGATATTTAGCATTACTCTTATGTAAAGAGTATATGGATGCCGATAATAGCTCATTCAATATAGATAGTTCGCTCGAAAATTCAAAATAATTTTTAAAAATAAATAAAATATACTTATCTATTTATCAAATATAATATATAAAATCTTATATATATTCATAAATATAAAATAGTTAACTAATCCTAATCAAACATTTTATTCCGTTACACCTTCATTCCATTTTGCTCAGTTAAACTTGAGACAATATAAAATAGTTAACTAATCCTAATCAAACATTTTATTCCGTTACACCTTCATTCCATTTTGCTCAGTTAAACTTGAGACAACAATACTACAATAGATAGAGAACCCATTTCATCTTCTTCCTCCCACTTCCTATATATTACAACTTTACAAGTGATTCCAGTGGGGATCCCTCCTCAATCAACGACTTGTACACTTATATATATTAACCACTATTTTACGGAAAAGCTATATGCACGCGGTTTTGCGTCTAAATGGACGCGAAACCGTGCGCGTAGCTTAGCAGCACGAAACCTAAGCTACGCGCACAGGGGTAAAACGGGTATTTTGCCCGTGACAAACCTGTGCGCGTAGCTTACGCGCACAGGAAAAAAAATGGAATTTACCCGTGCGCGTAAGCTACGCGCACCAAAAAAATGAAATTTTTTCTTCTTCCCATAATCATTTAGAGAATTTTAATACGAGTCCGTACATATAAAATTCGTCCAAAACGGACATCGTTTGCCCCTCCAAAAGCCCAAAAAACGAAGTCTTCCCACTCATTTTTTTTATACAATTTGGTGCCCGGCATATAGCACATTGTAGTGAAATTTTTTGGTATTTTTTGCATTTTTCTACTATAATTTTGTATAAAACTTTAATACGAGTCCGTACATAGATCTGTCAAAAACCGACCCAACCCGAAAGGACCCGAACCCGACTTGACCCGAACGCAAATTCGAGCTCGCGGGTCCCCTTTATTTTATATATTTTATTTCATTTATATTAAATATTTTAATATACTTTATTAAATAATAATATAATATTAATTATATTATTATAATTATTTTATTAAAGTTAAAAATCATAATAATAATCATAAGAAAAGGACATGTTCGACCCGCCGGGTCAACCCGAACCCGCCCGACCCGAAAATTTTACCAACCCGAACCCGACATGACCCGAACCCGACCAACCAGACCCAGTTGACAGGTCTATCCGTACATATAAAATCCATATAGTTACACTTATGTACTATAGTATTTCATTAAATTTCGTATAATTACACTTATATATTATAATATTTCATATAGTTACACTTATGTACTATTGTAATTCATTAAATTTCATATAGTTACACTTATATACTATAGTATTTCATTAAATCTAGTATACTTAGACTTATATACTATAGTATTTCATTATATTTCATACAGTTACACTTGTATACTATAGTATTTCATGAAATTTCATATAGTTACACTTATGTACTATAGTATTTCATTAAGTCTAGTATAATTAGACTTATATACTATAGTATTTCATTATACTTCATATAGTTACACTTATGTACTATTGTAATTCATTAAATTTCATATAGTTACATTATATATTATAGTATTTCATTAAATTTCATATAGTTACACTTATGTACTATAGTATTTCATTAAGTCTAGTATAATTAGACTTATATACTATAGTATTTCATTATATTTCATATAGTTACACTTATGTACTATTGTAATTCATTAAATTTCATATAATTACACTTATAAACTATAGTATTTCATTAAATCTAGTATACTTAGACTTATATACTATAGTATTTCATTATATTTCATACAGTTACACTTGTATACTATAGTATTTCATTAAATTTCATATAGTTACACTTATGTACTATAGTATTTCATTAAGTCTAGTATAATTAGACTTATATACTATAGTATTTCATTATATTTCATATAGTTACACTTATATACTATTACAATTCATTAAATTTCATATAGTTATACTTATGTACTATAGTATTTCATTATGTTTCATATAGTTACACTTATGTACTATAGTATTTCATTAAATTTCATATAGTTACACTTATGTACTATAATATTTCATTAAATTTCATATAGTTACACTTATGTACTATAGTATTTCATTAAGTCTAGTATACTTAGACTTATATACTATAGTATTTCATTTTATTTCATATAGTTACACTTATGTACTATAGTATTTCATTAAGTCTAGTATACTTAGACTTATATACTATAGTATTTCATTATATTTCATATAGTTATACTTATATACTATAGTATTTTATTATATTTCATATAGTTACACTTATAAAATACTATATTACATAAGTGTAACTATATGAAATATAATGAAATACTATAGTATATAAGTATAAGTATACTAGACTTAATGAAATACTATAGTACATAAGTGTAACTATATGAAATTTAATGAAATACTATAGTACATAAGTGTAACTATATGAAATTTAATGAAATACTATAGTATATAAGTCTAAGTATACTAGACTTAATGAAATACTATAGTACATAAGTGTAACTATATGAAATAAAATGAAATACTATAGTATATAAGTCTAAGTATACTAGACTTAATGAAATACTATAGTACATAAGTGTAACTATATGAAATTTAATGAAATACTATAGTACATAAGTGTAACTATATGAAATATAATGAAATACTATAGTATATAAGTCTAAGTATACTAGATTTAATGAAATACTATAATACATAAGTGTAACTATATGAAATTTAATGAAATACTATATTACATAAGTGTAACTATATGAAATATAATAAAATACTATAGTATATAAGTCTAAGTATACCAGATTTAATGAAATACTATAGTACATAAGTGTAACTTTATGAAATATAATGAAACTCTATAGTACATAAGTGTAACTATATGAAATATAATGAAATAATATAGTATATAAGTCTAAGTATACTAGATTTAATGAAATATTATAGTACATAAGTATAACTATATGAAATATAATGAAATACTATAGTATATAAGTCTAAGTATACTAGATTTAATGAAATACTATAGTACATAAGTGTAACTATATGAAACATAATGAAATACTATAGTATATAAGTGTAACTATACGAAATTTAATGAAATAGTATAGTACATAAGTGTAACTATATGAAATATAATGAAACACTATAGTATATAAGTGTTACTATACGAAATTTAATGAAATACTATAGTATTTTATAAGTGTAACTATATGAAATATAATGAAATACTATAGTATATACTATATTATATAAAGTTTTTATTCTCGATTTTTGGCTTTTTGGAGGGGAAAACGATATCCATTTTGGATGATTTTTATATGTACGGATAGACCTGTCAATTGAGTCGGGTTGGTCGGGTTCGGGTCATGTCGGGTTCGGGTTAAATCGGGTTCGGGTCGATTGGGTTGGTAAAATTTTTTGGTCGGGCGGGTTCGGGTTGACCCGGCGGGTCGAACATGTCCTTTTCTTATGATTATTATTATGATTTTTAATTTTAATAAAATAATTATAATAATATAATTAATATTATATTATTATTTAATAAAGTATATTAAAATATTTAATATAAATGAAATAAAATATATAAAATAAAGGGGACCCGCGAGCTCGAATTTGCGTTCGGGTCGAGTCGGGTTCGGGTCCTTTCGGGTTGGGTCGGTTTTTAACAGGTCTATGTACGGACTCGTATTAAAGTTTTATACAAAATTATAGTAGAAAAATGTCAAAAAATTTCACTACAATGTGCTATATGTCGGACACCAAATTGTAAAAAAAATGGGTAGGAAGGCTTCGTTTTTTGGGCTTTTGGAGGGGCAAACGATGTCCATTTTGGACAAATTTTATATGTACGGACTCGTATTGAAATTCTCTACATGATTATGGGAATAACAAAAAATCAAATTTTTTTTTGGGTGCACGTAGCTTACGCGCACGGGTAAATTGCATTTTTTTTTCTTGTGCGCGTAAGCTAAGCGCATAGATTTGTCACGGGCAAAATACCCGTTTTATCCATGTGCGCGTAGCTTAGCAGCACGAAGCCGTGCTGCTAAGCTAAGCGCACGGTTTCGCGTCCATTTAGACGCGAAACCGAGTGCATATAGCCATTGCCCTATTTTATGGGTATTGTGTATTTTGTTGGATAGATTTGTGTGGTTTTTATGCTTTTTTTTTATGTTTTGCGTGCTATTTGATACTTGCAGGCTATCCGAATTCGGATGTTAACGTTCAAACATAGCGGTGTGCAAAATTGGTTCGGACCGGATCGAAAATGTCCGAACCGAACAGGATCGAAAATACCTGGACCGGACCGGGTGTATTTTGGTCCGGTCCATCCTTTTTAAGATTCCGGTCTAAAGTCGGCCGATTTCCAGTCCAGAACAAATGGATCGTTTGTATTATTTTTATTTTTATTTTATGTATTAATATACCATAACACTATTAAAATTTAAAACATAGCGGTGTGCAAAATTGGTTCGGACCGGATCGAAAATGCCTGGACCGGACCGGACCGGGTGTATTTCGGTCCGGTCCATCCTTTTTAAGATTCCGGTCTAAACCCGGCCGGTTTCCAATCCGGAACAAATGGATCGTTTGTATTATTTTTATTATGTATTAATATACCATAACACTATTAAAAAATATTTTCTATTATAAAAAACTAGTAATAAAATATATTGTCCACTATTACATACAATAGTTATAACTTATAAAAAAAATTAAAAAATTAACTAATACAAAAATAAATATATAAAAACGTTTATCAATTCATTCCGGTACAAGACTGGACCGGACCAGACCGAATCATACAGGTTCGGTTTGATCTCCGGTCCAAGAATCGAAAAAAATTCGGCCTATCAGACCGGACCACATCGAAAAAAAGTTAGGTCCGATATAGACCTAATGTACATCGCTATTCAAACAGATGACGACGCCCTCTTCAACCCGCATCCGGATTTGTTGTTGCATTGCACTAGTTAAACCGAAACAAAGAGCGTACGTACGTATATATTTAATTATGCAAATTATACCAATGTTTTTTCTAGTGTGTGTCCATAGACACACTATAATAACTTTTTTTTTAGCAATAAAACTCCAATTTTAGCAATAATTTTTTTAGCCATTAGTTTAACTTTTTTTTGCTAAGGATAGGGCTGAGCACGGTTCGGTTAAACCGAAAATTTTAACCGAACCGGACCGAAAAAAACAAACCAAACCGAAACCGAAATAATTCGGTTCAGTTTTCGGTTTCAATATTTTTGAGCTTCGGTTTTCGGTTCGGTTCGGTTTATATTCGGTTCGGTTAAACCGATTTTGTTTTTGAAAAAAGTTGTGTGGATTGTGGGCCAGTGTGATAGTGGATATATTGTTGCTATTTGGGCCATATAACTAAAGCCCATATGCCATCACCTTCCTTCCTTCGTCATCACCCTCGATCATTCAACGTTTCAACCCTAAACCCTCCTCCTCCGACCTTTGCGGTGGCTGCGCAGCCTGCGCCTGGCTGGCTGGTGCTTGCGGCTTGCCTGCTTTGCAAATCACCCATCCACCTCCATCGCCTCGAGTCCCGACGGAAGACGCCCTAACCTCCATCGCCGGATTCGCCGCGATGCCAAGCCGCCAAGATTATCACCACCGCCTGCTACCATCCGCCTCCAGTTCTCCACCGCCATGCTTCTTCTTCTTTCTTCACGAAACTAACTTCTATGGCCAATTGGCCATTTCCTGATTTCCATGTGCTGCTTCTTTCTTCACATGATTAACGTCCAATTGATCATATATATATACAGGAATCAAATAATTTTTTAAAACTTTACAGCTTACTCTACTTTACTTTTTGATTTATGTAAGTTAATTTAATTAAATTCATACGGAAATCGGAATTAGGGAGTGCTAAATAATGGAAGTGCAACTGGCCTTCATGTGTATCGGTTTTTTCGGTTTTTACCCAAACCGAACCGAACCGGATTCGGGTCAAACCGAACCGATCCAATATAATTCGGTTCGATTTTCGGTTCAATTTTTTAAGAGTTTCGGTTTTCGGTTTTTTCGGTTCGGTCCGGTTCTGAACCGATGCTCACCCCTAGCTAAGGGTTTATCCATTCTCCTTTAAGGAATATTTTAAATATAGTTTCCTAATTTAGCTTGTTAGCATGTGTCCATGGACACACACTAGAAAAACTGTTATACCAATAAAGCGAGTCTATACAAAGTTTGCATGCTTAACAAGAAATTAAAGGATGTGAATGGAGCAATTTTGAGCACTTCAAATCCTAGCACAAATGATTTGAACTGAGTTTTGAGATGGCAAATATTTTCCAAAAACACCTTTTTAAACATCTAACATTTCAGGCCTACCGTATATATTTCCTAGCTTCACTCCTTTTTTTGGGTCAAATTCCATACTATAACAAAAACACGGCTCAAATTAAGAGCAAACTTCAGATACTATACCCAATTAATGGTTCAATATTGAGAAATTCACAACTGTTGTCATATAAATACCATCGATTAAAAAAACGAAAATCAAATGGTTCATAGCTTCACTGCATCTTCTGCTGCTGCTGTTGCAAGTTGATCAGCTTAAAATAAGCCCCACTCCTATTCTCCACAAGCTCAGAATGTGTTCCTTGCTCAACAACCTTGCCATCCTGTATAACCGAAATCCGATCGGCGTTCTTGATGGTGGACAGGCTGTGGGCCACCACCACCGTGGTCCGGTTCTTCATGAGCCTATCGAGCGCCTCCTGAACCACCCTCTCCGACCCCACATCCAACGCGCTCGTGGCTTCATCAAGAAGCAAGATCTCCGGATTCTTGAGAATCGCCCTTGCAATCGCCACCCTCTGCTTTTGTCCCCCGGAGAGTTGCACTCCTCTCTCCCCAACCTTGGTTGCGTATCCTTCCGGAAGGCCACTGATGAAGCTGTGCGCGTTGGCTTGCTTTGCCGCTTCCATTACTTCTGACTCGGTCGCCCCCTCTTTACCGTAGACTATGTTGTCGTATATGGATGTCGCGAACAGAGCTGGCTCTTGTTGTACTAGGCCTATGTGTTTGCGTAGCGATTTCAGCTTCAGCTTCTTGATATCCTTTCCTATAACAATAGTCAATAGGAGTTATGCATTGTTACAATATGCTAAGTCTTACTAGATTAGCTAACAGGTGATGATGGCATCTGTGACTATGATAATGTATAACGTTATAAGGAGTTAATTACTAACCATCAACCAATACTTTGCCGGATGTTGGATCATAGAACCTTAGTATAAGAGAAAGGACGGAGCTTTTGCCAGAGCCGCTCTGACCGACCAAGGCCATGCTTTTGCCAGCTCGGACTCTGAGATCGAGGCTCTGGAAAACCAGCACGTCTGGTCTGGAAGGGTAGCTGAACTCCACGCCTCTAAGCTCAATGCCTCCTTCCACTTTCGTTACTTCTTCTCCAACATCCGCTATGATCCCCGTCTTTCTGTCTAACACCTCAAAGATTGATGCCACCATCTGGTTTCCTTTGAGTAGGTCTGGTGCCATTGCTAGTGTTTCCCCCATGGCTAATGCCGTCACGATCAAGACCATAAAGGATTTCATGACTGATTTGAACCCGGATATACCTTTTCCCATCAAAATAGACCCGTACCTTGCATTGTAAAGGGAAAACAGAATTTGTTGTTGTAGTAGCAGCTTCAAATCATCATAATCAAGAAACAAGAAACAGAGTGTACAAGACTAGTATAGTACCACAAGGCAAGGCCATAGGATGAGAAGATGAAGAACTGGGAGACGCCGTAAAATATCCCTGCAATCTGACCGCGGACAAAGGCGCGTTTGGATGGCTCAACAAGCTCTTGAGCGTAGAGGTCTAGAACCTTCTCCTCTGCACAAAACGCAGCCACCGTACGAATGTTGCCGACGGCCTCTCCAGCAAGCATGTTGGCTTTGGAATATGCTTTGCTCAAGTTTCCTCCATAGCCTTGCATGAAGAGTTTCTAAGAGGAGGGACAACAGAAAATCACATAACATTAACTAAAAAGGCTCACTAATTTGATGTAAATATGTTCGATACCTCACTAATGTGACCAATGATTATAAGTGGATACATTGCTAAGACCACAAGAGTTATCCGCCAGTTCAACATGAAGGCGATAACGAATGCAGTGACAACGAATCCCACATTCATGATAAGAATCGTGGAGCGATCAACAACCAGAGATTTCAACTGAGTTGCGTCACTATCCAGACGCGAAGCAAGACTCGAACTCGCGTTGTTCAAGTCATCAAAGAATCCTATTTCATTCCTCAACATAGCTGCAAAGAAACAACAACTTCCATTACATTACACCAAAAGGCTGGAAAGTCACAAAAATGATAGTTACCTGAAAACATCATTTGGCGCACTCGAAGAGTAAGTCGCTCTCCCATGATACCGAAACAGGTGTGTGTTCCACCATGTACAAGGACTGACACAACAGCACCACCACAAAACAGAAGTGCAATCTTCCTTACTTCATGTTGTGTGGTGTCCCAATCCATGTAAAAGGATACTAACGCCTGAGTCACACCAAGTGCAAACAGAGGCATCTCTGATCCAGCAATTAGCCCACAAATAGTGCCACATACTCCGTAAAACCAATCTGGCCCCACCATCGAATAGATTCTCTTAGTAGACACCTTTAGCTTTGTAGCCTCTGATGCAGCATATCCTGTAATTGACTCCGAACGATAACTGGCTCCCAAACTCGTGTTTCGTGACAATTCTCTTGAATATTTGACACTGCAATGAATCATCAGTAAGATCTTATGTTATGTCTAAGGACATTAACTGATCTGTTACCTTAGATGTCGACCCATGGAAACCCCTGTTGAAGGAAACCGCTGCAACGGAGCCGTCTCCTGGAGATGAACAAGGGATGCATATGCACTTGATGGGTTTGAGATCAGTTCCTCATGGCTTCCAGTTTCCACAATCTTCCCTTGTTGAACAACAGCTATCATGTCTGCATTCCTTACCGTTGAGAGGCGGTGGGCCACTACCACCGTTGTTCTGCCCACCATGACGCGGTCTAGCGCCTCTTGAACACTCTTCTCAGACTCTGCATCAAGTGCACTTGTTGCTTCATCCAGAAAAAGTATTGATGGATTCTTCACTATAGCGCGAGCTATAGCAATCCGTTGCTTCTGCCCTCCAGACAACTGTATTCCTCTCTCCCCTACCTGCAAAAAACCAAGGGACAAAAAGTGTTACATGTAGCAGATTTCTATTTAAGTCTGGATTCTCTCATAAAATTATTAGTTTAATATAAAATAATGTGTTTTAATACATTCTAATGATAATCCATAGTTTATATCCGTTCACATTTACTTTAGGTTTTACTTACTTATTTTATATCATAAATCTTAAATTAGGATTAATAATTAAGATGTAGGGTTTATAGTTAAATATTTAGGCATAGAATATAGGGTTTAGGGTTTATGTTGTAGGATTTAGGGTTTAGAATGTATGATTTAATATTTAGGGTTTTAGAGTTTAGGGTATAGAATTTAGAATGTAGGGGTAATGTTATAGGATTTAGGATATAAAATAAACCAATTTTTTTTCCAGAGAGAACATAAAAAGAGTAGATTGATCTCAGTTTATAATACATACCTGTGTCTCATATCTCTCAGGAAGGTTGTTAATGAAAGGCATAGCTTCAGAGAGCTTAGCAGCACGAGTGATCTGATCAAGAGTGGCATCATCCTTGCCATACAGAATGTTCTCCCGGATTGTGGTTGCGAACAGCGCCGGCTCCTGATTCACGAGTCCAATCTGACCTCTAAGCCACCTCAGATCAAGCTCTCTAATGTCAACTCCATCAAGAGATATGTGTCCCGAGAGCGGCTCGTAGAAGCGCTCAATCAGAGAAATGACGGTGCTCTTACCGGAGCCGCTTCCTCCTACAAGGGCAACAATCTTCCCTGATGGGATCTCCAGATTGAGGCTGTCGAAAACCAGCACCTCGGGGCGAGACGGGTAGCTGAAACAGACATCCTTGAACAGGATTTGGCCATCCACTTTGGTCAGTCGTCGGCCGGATTTCGCGCTGGCTTTGTTCATTGTGTTCCTCTCTATCATGTCAAAGATGGGGTACGCTGCAACTCTTGCTCGGAGGAAGGCGGAAATGTCTGGTGCTGCTTGCCCTAGTGATCTGATACACATCAAAAACAAGCATCAAAACAAGCGCAGAGGATTGTGGATGTTGATACAAGGGAGAGATGAGTACGCACAGGCCAGCAATGACGACATTAAGCATAGTGGTGAATGACTCTCCTCCATTGGCGATGTTCTTGTGGACGACGATGCTGGTGAACCAAACGAGCAGCGCCCACGAAAGGAAGAGGACAGAGTGCAGAGTACCGAGGCCTAAACCACGGGCAACGCCGCCTTTCTTGCCGTACTCGTAGGTCTTGATAAGGGCTGTTTTGTAGGAATTCACTGCTCTCTCTTCCCCAACAAAAGCTTGGACTGTCCTCACATTCCCAATCACCTGAAATCAAACCATGATTAAGCAATTGGGATGATGATGAATGGAGTTTATTGAGTTTAATTACCTCATCAGCAATCTCGCCAGCTTGAATGTAGGACTTGCGAACGCGAGCGATGAGGCCAGTAGCGACGTAGGCGTAGATGCCGCCGGCACAAGCAATGAAAGGGACTATGGAGAGAGTGACTAAGCTTATCTGCCACACCCGAACAAACCCTATTATGAACCCGCCCAGGAACCTGCTCACATAGTGCAGCACCTTCCCCACCTGCCACGTACACAATGGTTGGGATTGGTAAATAGGTAGTTGAAGTAGTAGTGGGATGCAAAAATTCCCATTTATTTTGCCTGTTTACAAATAGTAATGAAGGCTGGCTGTTGCCGCCCTGTACTGGCGGTTTGCGTAAAGTGAGGGGCATTGATTAAGATCGGGTGTGGGAGCTGCTCCTTTTGAATTCACACTCCCAAATAATGTCTTAATAAATGCGAATTGCAGAGTTTTGGATAATTAATCACCAATACAATTACAAACTAGTGCCTGAACAATTCCAAGTCATATCTCATGTGGTGGAATCAATTAATTAAGGGGTGGAGATAATAGGAAAAGGAAATGACCTTCTCGGAAATGGCATCTTGAACGACAAGGATTTCAGTGGTAATGGCATTAACAACTTCGCCGGTGGAAGCCTCGGTGTCAAACAGAGTGATGTCTTGGTTCAGCATCGACTTCAAATACGCCATTCTCATCTTCGCCGCTTGCCTCTCCCCACTGTACATCCAACATCCCACCTCTGTACATTTTCGTTAATTTCTCTTAAATAGTACTCTTAATTCTATATATATCATCTTAATTGAATGATTCAGAACATACCAACCCATGAAGAGAACAAGATAGCCACACTCAGGTACACAAAATCCAACGAGTACTGCAAATTAATACAACGTTAATTATAATGTATTAAGTGCGGTAATTAATTGGAGATTAATTATTTTTTAGAAAACGTTACTTTAGCGACGTCGTGGGAGGTTTCTCTAGGGAAGAGATAGGCCATGCCGATGAGGTCAATGAGCTTCCCGAAGAAGATGAAGAAGACGGGCACCGAAGCTCCATGGACGATTGCTCCAACCGAACCAACCGCCATTAGAAGCCAGTCGTACGAATCCGCGAAGCTGAAAAGCTTCGCAAATGAAACTTTCCCCACCTTCGTCTTCCTCTCCTTCGTTTCCATGGCGCTTTCTTCTTCTTCTGCTCTGTTATGCAAATTTCTTTAAATAGGATGAAAGAAAATGCTAAGGAAGGTTTTTTAATAACAAAGCGGAAGTAGTAGGAAGTTAGGAGGTGAGTAGTTGGGGAGGAGGGAATCATTTAAAGTAGTGAGATTGCAATTTACTGCCTGCGGTATGTGTTTTTGACTGTTTACTGGGTCAACTGTAAAAAATTGATGTGCACAATTTGCATTCTAGGACCTCCTCTGAGCATAATTGCAGGTCAGGACAAAACTATATGTAGTAGCTCACATTGATTATGCGCGCCATCCAAGCAATAAATGCAAAGGGAATGAATTTTGTATGGGCACCGTTGAGTTGCAAAATGCGAAGTTGGCATGTCTTTGTTCATTGTTCATTGTTCATTGTTCATTGTTCATTGTTCATTGTTCATTGCTCATTGCTCATTGCTCATTGCTCATTGCATAACCATAAACCATGACCTTCAATTTCTGTGCATCATCTTATCCTCTCTAACTAACGCCTCGCATTCAATTCATTACCAAATACCCAACTTCAGTTTTGCTGTAATTGTAATCTTAGGGGTTTGACCAAGTCAAAATCCAGTTTAGAGAGATAATTTAGGCGCCTTCATCTTGCAAACTCGCCAAGCCTATATGTGTATATATTGCTTGCTCAGATAGGATCAAACACACACACACACACACACAGATAATCATTCTTATACCTACTTTAATTCCAACATCACTTGGCCATGTACAAACAAATCAAAGCTCCATTCTAAACACTAGCCTGCTCTGACGCGGAAGCGAGCCCCTGCAGGACTCGGAGGATCCCGCCGCTGTCCTCAACATAGTACTTAGCCTTGCTGGGCTTCTGGCCCACCGTGCACGGGAACACCTCAGCCACCGGAGACAGAGACGGCCCCCCCTTCGCCCTCATTATCACCCCGAACATGTCCTCGTCTGATCGGTCGTCCCCCATGCACACCACAAAGTCCGGCAGCATTCCCTTTTGCTGCATTGTTGCTAGCAGCCGCTCCGCTACTACACCCTTGTTTATACCCTGTGAAAAACATCAGCTAGATATTAAGGTTTCAGGATCCAAGTTGGTTAACCACAAGACGGTTATGCAACTGACCTGAGGCTTGACTTCGACCACAAACTGACCGCTCTTGACAGAGACGGGTTCGTTAGCAAGAACACTTTCGAGGTGATTTAGGAGCTCCTTAGCTTGGCAAGAACCGAAATCTCGATCAGCGTGACGATAATTCCAGGCAAGGGCGCTCTCTTTGATGTCTATGTAGGAACCGTCTGTTGTCTCTGTGTACAGCTGCATAATTGGCTCAACAATCTGCATCCAATCCAAATCTGATAGAGGCTTGCAATTCTCCCATTCAGCGTCGTTGTTTTCCCTGAAGAGCATTTGCAGTTTTAGGAATCTTATATTAAACAGCTCCAGAGCATCTAAAATTGTAGCAGTTTGAACTAGGCTGGAACACTAGTGGTGAGAATATTGTGGCCTACTTTTAGTCATAAAGCAGTCAATTTAGTACCCACAAAGTACTACATTTTCCTTGTTGTCTTGACATGTATATGAAAAAAAGTAAAAAAGTGCAATCTTTAGTTATCCATAAAGTACTTGAGAGTAAGTAACAAGTTTCCTAGTCTAAATAACAAAGGGGCAAAGAGAACCGAAAGAGTGGCCCACCTTTGACTATGTCGAAGCATCTAGACTTTTGATGCACTGCTGTGCAAATTTCTGTTTGATAAGCTATGCTGTTCAATTTCTTTAGGAAGAACATTATAATGTTCCATTTTCCTAATATTTGTTATTATTTTTTATTTTCTTAAACAGTTCCCGTTGGTCATCATATAGACAAACTAGCGTAGCAAAAAGAAATGAAGATCAAACAACAATGATTAGCTGCAACTATGGCTGCTCATGCTATAACTCACAACTCACAAGGGAAATGAAACAAGAAAGCAAAAATCTACATACCTTATAAAATAACCATGCTCTGCTGCAATTCCAAGGTTCCCACAGGAAGAAAACCATTCATCTAGGCTTTTCCTGTCCTTCCCGCTGACCAGGAAGACCACATTCTTCGGATCTCTGCACAGGGTTTTCAAGACACTAACGGCATCGGGATCAGGAAACGTGCACACCGAACCCTGCAACATCAAAGTACCATCATAATCCAACAGGATTGCTCGGCTCCTGGTCCTCTTATAAGCTGAAACAATATGCTCAATCGAAAGCTTCCTAAAGCTTGGATCCAAGGCAATTACTCGGAATCCTAAACCAAACCCGATGCCCCAGCACCTCTTCCTCGTATGATCCCTACACGCGTGCTCAAAGTCTTGGAAGAAGCTGCGAGCCCAAAACTCAACGTCGTGTGTGCTGACGTATTTGTAGTGTTTCTCGTGTCTCATCTGTTTCTCGGGATCAGCCAATGACAGGGCGAAATCCATAGCTACAGCCACTGATTCGGTGTTCCAGGGGTTAACTCTAACTGCTCCGCTTAATGAAGGAGAGCAACCGATAAATTCTGAGAGGACCAACATGCTCTTCTTAGGCACTGCTGGGTCCAACCCGAGTGCCGCATCTAGCTTCTCGTTTCCTTGCCTGCATATCACGTACTCGTAAGGTATAAGGTTCATCCCGTCCCTCACAGCCGTGACAAGACAACACTCCGCAATTATGTAATAGGCAATCTTCTCGTAAAATTGAAGTGGGGTATCAATCAAAATCACAGGGTCGTATCCAGGGAGTCCAAACTTCTCGTTGATCCTCTCAACTGTGGCGCTTGTTTCGAGTTTGACTTCTTGAACATCTTTCCCTCGCCCTCTTGCTGGATTTGCAATTTGAACCAAAACAACTTTCCCCCTCATATCAGGATGTTGTATGAGCAACTCCTCCATTGCCAAAAGCTTCAGACTGATTCCCTTAAAGATATCCATGTCATCAACCCCGAGCATGACAGTCTGACCACTAAATTGGCCCCTTAACTTTGCAACAAGAGATTCCGTCTCCGGAAGATTCATCACAGACTTGATCTGGCTCATGTGGATCCCAACTGGTAGAATCTTAATACTGACAGTTCTACCATAGTACTCGAGCCCTATGTACCCCCTCTTGGACTGATAAGACAGGCCAAGCATTCGACTGCAACAGGACAGAAAGTGCCTAGCATAGTCAAAAGTATGGAAACCGATGAGGTCAGAGTTCAATAGAGCTCGTAGCAGCTCATCTCTCACAGGGAGAGTCCTGTAGATCTCAGATGACGGAAATGGGCTATGAAGGAAGAACCCGAGCTTCACCCTATTGCACCGCTTCCTCAAGAACGTAGGCAAGACCATTAAGTGGTAGTCATGGACCCAGACGTAATCATCATCCGGGCTGAGCACTTCCATGACTTTATCAGCAAAGATCTTGTTGACCGAGACATAGGCCTGCCAAAGCGACCGGTCAAAGCGGCCACCGAGATCCGGGGAGAGAGGAAGCATGTAATGAAACAAAGGCCATAAGTGCTGCTTGCAGAACCCATGGTAGAATTTGCTGAAGAGATCAGGGGGTAGAAACGCCGGGACACACTTGAAGTTTTCGAACAAATCATGGGCAACGGCGTCTTGTTCACTAGGAGCAATCTCTTCCTTTAGGCAACCGACATAGACCACTTCCACGTCCTCTGATAGACCGCCTTTGAGCTGTAGAAGAAGTGAATCCTCATCCCAACTGAAGCTCCTGCCTCCTTCAGCCCCTGATCCATGGTGCACGCGAAGTGGAAGCTGGTTTCCCACAATGATGATTCGTTCTTGGCTGATTGTAGATGGAGCACCAGAGCTTAAGCCGTTTTCATCATCAAGCTCTGATAAAACACCAACAACGGTCTTCACCCTGGGAAACCTCTTCTCTGCTCGGCTGAGAGTCAGAGAATCACCAGATGCAAGATCCAGCAAGTTGGAATAAGACCTCGAAACCATGATAGCTTGAGCAAATTTCCTTCTCCTGAAAATAGAGTTGTATAAAAGCTCCTTATATGACATGCATCAATGGATTAAAAACCCATATGTGAAAAACAAGGAGATGATTCTAAATCAGGAAATCAAGTACCAAATACTACTAGATATGGGTGTGAAGTTAAGTGTAGCACCACTTCACAAGTTGTCCCTGGAATTAAATTGACAGTCCTAGCTATTTTCGGCATAACAGCTTGTACTACGTATAAAAAATGAAATTTCACTAGAAAAACATCATTTTAGACTTTTAGTGACTCTAACATCTCAGAGAAAGAGAAAGAACACAAAAGAGCAGCAGGGGCAATAGAAATCCATAAGAGCACTGAGCACAGAGAAATGGAGTGAGTGATTAACAAGAAAACTTGAAATCAAGCAAAGCAATAATAGATCAGAAACCAAAGCAAATAGGCCCAATGAAACTATTTGAGTAGAAATTAGCAAAAGCAAAGATGGATTTCGGAATGTAGGCAACTCCTGCAAACGGATTGTAATCTAGGCTATCTAATTACAAAAGGGGACAACAATGAATATGAAGAGCAAACACTCACTAATAAGATCCTGCTCACTAAAAGCAGTTACTTGTACACATCCATATCAATCAAAGCAGGAACCCCAGAAACCCCAACAGTAAATAGCTTGTATGGAGCAAAACCCTAAACAGATTTCCAACCAAACTTTCCAGAATCAAAAGGGCAAAGAGAAAAAAGTAGTCATATGAAGTGTTGAAGAGCAGATTATAACGCCAGTAGAGAGTAGCAGACACAATAAGCAAACTATCATTGTGGAGAAATACCCAGGAAAAAAAATAAAAGGAAATGAAAAAAGGAGGAGGAGAAAAAGGGTTTACCAGCAGAGAGAAAGTATCAGAGAACGAGGGGAAATGGCAACAAGGCGATTCTCAGCTTTGCTTTTCTGCTCTCCTCTTTTTTTCTTTTTCTTTTTCTTTTTGCTGACATTTGGAATCATTGAGATTCCCCCACTGCCCTCTGCCTTTCTTTCAACAAGGGTAGTAGTACGAGTACACTAGTATTAGTGGACAGACACCAATATCTGCATTTAATCACTAATAATAGTACTAATAACTCACATCAAATCAAATCATGTGCCACTCAATTGAGACCACACAAAAAAAGTTAACAACTGGAAATAATTATTTCCATATTTTCTAAAAAGTTATGAGTTAAAAATATTGTAATCATAAGTATAAAATATTACATTATACTCCATCCGTCCCGATTTGTTTGTACTGTTTTGACCGGGCACACTTGTCGAGGCGAATTTTGTATCGTTAATATCTCTAATTACATAATCCTAAAAATTATAATTTTTTGATATCATCAAAGTACTCGTTGAGACGAATCAAACAAGACCCCACATGACTATGTTTTTTCTTATATATTGGAAGAAATCTTAAAGATTCTCTTCAACCATGAACAGTGTCCAAAAGTCAAACAGGACAAACATTGTGGGACGGAGGGAGTATATAAGACCAAGAGACGATGGGAGTATGATATATACTAATGGTACATATTGTCTATTGAAGGTTAATTTGTACATAATATATTGAGTAAAATCTAAGTTGCAATTTTATGTAAAGTTCAAGATCGAATATTCGAAATCATTGCAAATGAGTTAAGAACAACACGACACCAAAACGTTTGACCAAAAAGTTGAAAGTTTTGTACAAATTTGTTGTATATATGCAACTCGGTCGATGTCACATTAGAGTAGTACGTACGGTAATAGTAGTAGTAGTTGGCAAGAGACGATGGCGTTAGCAAGTGTCCTCCTAACTTGTGGGAGCCTCTTTCGTTACAAATTCCGCATATGATCCAAATTTATAAGAGTTAGAAATGGGTGTTGAAATCATTTATGAGAAAATGGGTGCAAATGAATGAATTGTTAAAGACAATGACGCTTAGGTTGAAGGCTAATTGCAAGTTGCGATTTTTTATTTTTTGGAAAAATAAAAAATCAATCATGTGATGTGAGGTTTTTTTTTTATATAAGGTAAGAATTCGAGAACCGACTAAACAAAGTCGGAAAATTTGAGAGGCCGATAAATCGACAATCGGATAAATCAGTTAAAACAACAAAGACAAATAAACGAAAATACAACAGAGCAAAAGCGAGCAAAAAGAACTAAGGAGAAATGTGAGTCAAGCACAATCAACAGATAGTACCACCAGAAGACGGGTCAGGATCAATCCTGGGCAAGTGTTGAATGGACCATCATGACGTTGCCCCCACCTAAATGAGGGATCTTCAGGAGTCTCGACCACCATGATATTGCCTTCTAAGGGATCTTCAGGAGCCTCAAACACAACCATGACCATCACTGGAACAACTCGGTCTCCGCCTAGCTCAACTCAACAAAAGCAAAGGAGTACTAACACACAAGCTTGCAAAACAGAAATGCAAAAACCGAACCAATATCATGAAAAGCACACAAACGACTGTGGATCTCGCGTCGGCTCACCGCCTTGTTCAGATTTTGATATTTAGATTTGGGGTTGGGGTTTGGGTGCAGCCATGATGCTGACTGGGCCTCCTCGGCTTCGAGGTCTTCTACGCCAAAAAGCTTGTTGATGTCGGCGGCAGTTTGGTGCCTTCGGTGGGCTTGTCGACGACGTCGAGAGTGGCACCGGGGTTGAGGTCGGAGTAGGGGTCGCTAGAAAGCTCGTCACTAGCGACAGCAGCTCCATGGAAGCATTGGTCCGACGATGACGTAGATCTAAGAGTTGGGCGAGACGACTGAGGCGTCGATAGGCTGGGATGAAGGAATAGAGGGGATGGAGAGAATTTGGGGGTTAGAGTTAGGGTTTCAGATGATAAATCATTTAAAGGAGGAGGGGGATGTGGAGGTGGAGGTGGAGGTTGAGAAAGGATCTTCGATCCGAGGCCGGATTTATCGGTTTGAGATTAAAGGTCCGTAGTTGGTTCTCGTGTAATCAAGTCGTTGATTTGTAATCTATAGTTAAATCTCTCAAGATTCAATAAAGACGAATATTGTCGCGCTCTCTTTTAATAGTCAATGTCAAATAAATTTATATTTTTTTGACTCTATAAATTCAGAAACCATCATATATTAAATTACAGAAATGTAAATATGACAACAAACCTAATATCTATTTACATGCAATATATGTATTAAAGTCATTCTCATTGCTCAAAGTGCGCGCAAATTTCTCAAATAGAAAGATTGAGGTGCAACAAGTTGAAAATTGAAAATAAAAAATAAGCCATCACAACAATCACAGTCGTACTCATTCTTAACTGGAAGTAAGAATTTGTTCGATCACTTTCTCACCCCATACAACCTAGCTAGGCCACACATGCAACATGCAATTCTAAGGTCGATACTCATCTTTTTTCAGAAGGGCAACGAATCTCTCGATTGGACTAAGAACTTGCATTGAATTTCTACAGGATTTAAAGAGGTTGGCTGATGGACAGTGAGGACGGCCGTCCCTTAGCCCCGCCACTGTATCTGGTGCAGTAATGATGACGTATATAAGTTTGCGTACTACCCTTATGAAGCAATTTGACATCGGTTTTCCCTGTTTTTGCAAGCAACGACTCTAGAGCATACATTAGATGAAAACCTTTGTCATTTCTCTCTACCTCTATTGCTTGATAAGTGTATTTATAAATACTTTTTCATTTATAATATAATTTTTGATAAAAAAATACTTTTTTAAAATTTGGGTATTGTTGAAAAATGTAAAACAAGAGAATATATATATATATATATATATATACTAGTTTAAACTCTCGTGTCATGTACGATTAGATTATTAAGATTATATTAAACATAAGATGAAAGAAGAATTTTATAACGAATAAACGTTACATAATTAGAAATCAATGACTATGTGAATAATAAATATCATATATACGAAAAATGAGATTGACATGTAATTATATTATATTTTTTTGAAACATATACATATAAATAGAACAGAAGTGGATGAATTTATATATATAAACATTAAAGAGAGAAAAATCACTCTCAATATACCAAAATAATAATAATGATTGTATGATACGGGCAAACCCACAGGGCCCTGGTCCCGGACCATCGGGGTCGCTTGTGAACCCTTCCGTATTTAATCAGGGCTGCAGACCCATGTACTCCAACCCGGCCTATCTCAGGCTCAGGCCAAGGCACGATCAAGCCAAGGCCCATCTCCCAGGTTGGCCCAAAGCCAACCCAGACATGTTGTTGTCAGGGGGGGTCGAACCCCTGACCTTTGGCATATCTCCCAACACCCTGGGGGATATGCCAAAGGTCAGGGGTTCGATCCCCCCTGATAACAACTTGTCTGGGTTGGCTTTGGGCTAACTTGGGAGATGGGCCTTGGCTTGATCAGGCCTTGGCCTGAGATGGGCCGGGTTGCAGTGCGTGGGTCTGCAGCCCTGATTAAATACGGGAGGGTTCACAGACGATCCCGATGGTCCGGGACCAGGGCCCTGTGGGTTTGCCCGTATCATTGTACATATTACTTCACCAATTCTCAAACACAATGATTTTTGTATATTTAGAATGAAGTAGTACCCGAATTTGAAATATGAAATGGAATGTACTATTTTTTCTTCAATTTAATAGGTTAGTAAGATACTATCTTTCAACAACATCTTAATGATGATATGTTTAGATCTATATTTTGTTTAAACTTATTTAGTTTGTTGATAGAATATTACTTTTGTTAGTTTTTTTTACTGTTTATAATACGATTCAGACTTTAGACATTGAGATCATATTATTGAAAATAAAATCATATTAGTTTAATCATTGTTTTATTATTAAATGTATATATATGTTGGGGAGTTATATCTATTGTCAATTCTTAATATACTAAATTAACTTAACTGGATAATCAAATAATGCATAGTTCACTTTTTTTAATGGTATATTTATATTGTTATGCATAATTTTTTTATTCATCATTAATTATTTCAAGTTCATAAATAATTTGTATTTAAATCTTTAAAATATGAAATTTATCGATTAAAGATTTTGTTACTATAAGATTTACACGTGTTTATTTAAATTTTAAAGTGTGAATGCATTGTAAATAAAAAATCATTAAAAAGATATGCTATCTAAAGCGTTTACCAATCTTATTGCTATTTCAATATACTAATTAACTTATGTGGTTTTATTTAATTGGCTTAATAGTTTATCACTAATTCGTGATATTTACCAAAAAAATATTAGAAGATATGCTATCTCAATATATTGGGTTGAGTAACCTAATCTTAGATAATACTTTATATTTTATGTTAATTAACTAAATGATTTGTTGATGTTAAATATTCGTTAATATTATTCATGCATTAACAAAAATATAAGTATCACATTTCAAGTTGAAATTTATGTTAGAAGTTATTGTAAAAAGAAGTTACTTTGATGAGATTTTGTTGAAGATTTGATAAGATTTTAAAATTTAGAGCTAATTAATTTGAAAATAATAATAATAAAAAAAATTAACTACAAATTAACACCTCATTTATGTGAGCTCAAAATTATGTTCAATCTCAATCTACCCTTTTCAGAAAAATGTTATTAGTTTCAGTCTACCACTTAAGCATAATCTATGTTATTGATTAATGTTTTTTTTAGCCTTATCTGATTTTGATATCTTAACGATTAATATATCAGTCAAGTCAAATTGTTTGTGTAGCTTAATTTAATATTTGATATTTTAGTTACGTTCATAATAAATGAAAGAATGAAAAAAACTAAAAAATATTGCATCAACAACCTGCTAAAAACACTCTCATGGAACATTTTTGGAGAATTGAAATTGATTCATAGTATCATAATTATTAAAATAATATATTATAAATTCAGACCTATACTAATATAGGTATTAGTTAAACCTATATTATATAGTATTAGTATGAGCTGCTACATTACCGTAGAATTTTTTTATACGTTATATAAAGTATGAGTTATGTAGGAATTGGTATTTTATAATTTGTTAAGATTGGTATTTTGTAATTTGTTAAGATTTGTAAAGATAATTTTATAATTTGTCAAGTTTTTGTATATAAAGTGAATTAAAATTATGTAAATAGAAAAAGAGCGAATAAGAAAATGACATGTA
>WOAB01000844.1:0-42500 GCA_027886185.1 Rheum nobile
CATTTACTTGGCATTGTAACTCCTGATATCAGGAACCAAGCCCTTGATCTTTTCAAGCATCAGCTCCCCACGCCTTCTCCCCCATTGAGAACCCCTCTTTCTCATAAGCCACATCAGCAACCGTATTAAACGTCACCAAATTCGGCTCCACACCGTTATCCTTCATCTCATCCACCATGGAAATCGCCTCCTGCACCAAACCCAACTCCCCAAGCGCCTTGATCACAGAGTTGTAGGAAACAACGTCCGGCTTAACCCCCAACTCCGAAGGGTACTCGCGGAATATCCACAAGTCCGCTCAAATTCCAGGGCATGATTAGCAGCCCCAAGAAGGGCGTCAAAAGACATGACCGTCCTCGGGCATTTTAGCTCAGGCAATTCGTCGAACAGGTTCGCATGCCGAAACATCCCAGCCACCCCGTAGAGGCGCATAAGGCGCGCCGCGAAGCCTTCCTCCCTAATATTACCGTACTTCTTGTGCGATTCGAGAATGTCTTCAATGGAGGAGAAGCGCTTCTGCTCTGCCAGGCGTTTGATGATGTAATAGTAGATGCGATGCCTCTCACGAACTGAGAGGAAGAGGCGGCTGCTCGCAGGAAAGAGGAGGCAAGCACGTCCAGGTTTGGTTCTTTGAAGAGCTTCTTGATGGTGGAAACGGGTGGGGCAGAGGGTTTGGCGGCGGCTGGAGGCGGCTGAGCTGCGGTGGCAGGCCTGGGGCACAGTGCTTGGTTTTGCCATATGCGGCGGAGTCGGCTGCAGACACTAGACATGTTTTAGGAAGCAACCCTTCACTCGCTCGACCGATTACTAGACTACTAGTCTTACTCCCTGTTACAGGAAAATAATAGTTGGGCTAGTTTTGTAATAAAGGATAAAGTGAGGTTAAAATGTAAATTCTATTAATCGTAACAGAATATAACAGACGAGAAAGGTAGAGGGAAATTCATTCAATCTGTAAATCATTTTTCAATTGAAGTTGTTGGTTTCTGTTGTTTACAAAGAATATTAGAACCTTTTCTTTCCTATTCTTTTTATCATCTCTCTTGATATAGAAATTAGTATCAAATTAGTATCAGAGTTGTTGTCCTTGGGAGCTTTAATGAGATCTGAGGTGGCTCGGCTCTCGGGGCGGCCCGATCTAGGCAGGAAGCGGCCTATATTGCTTCTCGTGGGGTAGTCTGGATAAGTACGAACCATCAAAGTGATGGTTCGTGACTCTCTTGTGCTCGCTTTGGGCGAGGGCGGGGCGAAAGTTGCTCGAAGCGACGAGCTACGGAGATGTGGTAGCGTCCGCGGCGGAGGAAAGGGAAGAGATAAAGAGGGTTGACGTCCAGACCCAATAAGGAGAATAACTCGACTCTGACTTTAATTGGGTTTAACTTGAACGTGGGAAACAATGAGTACAATGAGGGTATTTAAAGGCAAGGGGCGCGGCCAAGAACCCTAATGGGCTTGGGCCGTGGCCATGCTAATGGGCTAGCTTTCTCTTGTGACACCCCGTATTTTTGTAAGGTTATTTTGGGAATTTGGAATTTTCCCGAGTACGCGTTTAGTACGTCGGATTTAATTCAGGTAGCTTAAGACATTCTGTAATGTGCTCTGTATCTGTAATATTTTTCTCAGTGAAATAAATACAGACGACGTGCTTCGGATGTTTTATACGCGTTCGCGTACGATAATTTTTATCTCGGGTTAATGTATTGCTCGTTCAAAAGCTGAATGGGCGGGAAAAGGCAAAAACGGCGACCGCCGTACAGTAACGGCGCCCGCCGTCGCTGGGCCCGAGGTGTCAGGCCGTCGTCTCCTACTCTGGGCTCGCCAGGGCTAGGAACGGCGACCGCCGTAATTACGGCGCCCGCCGTAGGCAAAGTTGTGGCGCCCGCCGTGATTACCCAGAGGTCATTACCCGTTGGTCGTCGGCGAGCTCTGGCCGCGCCGATGTAGCCCTGCTCGGCCTCGTCTAGGGTGATGACGATGTTCCCATTGCTTTGGCTATAAAAGGAGGTGTTGGGGGACGGGTTTTGAGCCATCCCAGCACCGAATCCCTGCCAAAATTTTGCCTCGTCGGAGTGTTAGTTTCACCGGATTTTGAAAGCTTCGTTGGTGTCGGTTGGTGGTGTTTCCAGAAGCCCTTGTGAAGCCTTTTGGTTGCCTTTGGAGGTTGGAACCCAGGCAAGGCAAAAAGGGGTCGAAACGCGCATCATTTGGGTGAGTTTTTCCCTCGTTCTGTCGTCGGAGTTCTTCACGGCGACCGTCGTGTTCTTTACGGCGCCCGCCGTGATGAATGCGGCGACCGCCGCCAGTGCCCAGAATGCCTTCGTGGCTTTGGCTTGGTCGGTTGTCGTCGTGGCGTCTTTCCTTTCGAATTCTTTCGCCGTTTTTAGATTCGTACTGTTGTTATGTCGGATCTAACTTAGGGTTCCTTTTATGGGTCGACTCGAAGGTGTTTGTGCTAGCGGAGCTATACCCGTGTCGAGCCCGGAATCTCGTCGTTGTCGTTAGGCTTGTTTCTATTCTGCGGATTAAGGCAAGTGGCGGTTCGCTCTTGCTCATCGTTTCCATATTTACATTGATTATCAGTTATTTCAATTGATTAGTTAATTTGGAACGATTATTACGGTGTTCTTCTGGAAGTGATTTATAAACTGTTTTGAAAATCATATAATAGGTTGTATATCTGTTAGAACAGCGCTATTATCTGTGATCGCCTTTCAGGCCTTTATGTGGATTTATCCTGTAACTGTTATTGTGCTGTATCTGTGTGGTTAGCACTGTTAGTTAGGAATGTACTCGGACTTCGTCCGGTCGTTTCTTTATAATCTGGTATCGGGGTGGCTCGTCTCCATCTGGTACTATTCTAAGATCATGATCGGTCTCTTTCACAAGTGTGTAGAGACAGGACACTTAGCTGGTGTCACAAACCTTCCGGTGTACGTCACTCTCGACGAAACGTATACTAAGATGTGTCGTCCCAATGGTGGGGTACACATATAAAAGTCTAATAATGTGATGTGTGGTTTATAATATAAACCAGATAAGTGCTACTCGACGCACATAATTAATAAACCTTCGGCGAGTAGTGCAGCTAAGTTATAGTGTAGCTAGGAAAACTCGTCTCGACTTTGATCATAGTACGTTCTCTTTCCAATCTGGACTTGCTGTATGCGGTGAGGTTGATCGTGAACCGAAGCATCTCAGTCAACTTTTAAATCATTGTTGTATGATTCTGTAAACATTCCAGATTTGTCATAATTCCTTAAAGACTCATTTCCGTTGGAGTCTTATTTCGAGTCGATTTCTGTGAAGATTCAGTCTTCCAGAATCTTCTCTTGTGCATACCTCTTGTTTATTCCAGTACGAGTATGATGGTTGACTATCGTCATCGGTTGTTATTCGAAAAGCGATGAGTCTAACCTAATACGACTGCTTCGAACCATTCTGCTTTGTACCCTTGCTAGTCTATTCAAGTAGACTAACCCACGAACTTTGTTCTCTACATGTGGGCTAGTGTCATCCGTTCGATTCGGCACATCAGATAGAAAGTAGCTCAGAAGGATAGAAGGACTATGGAGTCGACGGTGGTTTTCGAATGTTTGAGTTATTTCGTTAATCAGGTTGAGATCCTTTGGACAATGACTTTTGTTGTAATGTATTTTATAAGACTTCCGTTGTACACTACTTTATAAGACTTTCGCTGTATTTGGTTTAAACTCTGTATTAGCCTATCCGGGAATGGGTTGTAATCCCATAACTCATGTTTCCTTGACAATGTTATGTTTCGGAATTGAATGCTTTGATCATTATGTATCACTTGCATTTCCTAAATTGTATTTAAATGGTAAAGCCTTGGGTAATCTCGGTAAGGAATACTGGGGTCACTGGCGGTAATACCTTTCCAAAAGGGTTAAGTTTTGGGGGTGTTTCAGTTGTGGTATCAGAGCCAAAGGTTTTAAAAACGGGTTTGGGATTTTTATATCATTTATCCGTTTTTGAAAATGCTTTTAAAGGGCTCTGAATTGTCAAAGTAAAAAGAATTTCAAAACACCGTTCATAGTTGTGTCTTCTATATAGTCTGATGTAGTAAGCTTGCTTCTATGTCTAGAAAGACTAACTCCTTCCTCGTTATCCTATAGAATGGGTGCGTGCTTTTTCTAGATAGAGGGTCGGAGGACGTCAAGACGGACCCGCCGTCGCCAGGCAGGCTAGATTTTCCGGTTCCTCAGCGATGTTTCGAGGTTGGAGGCCCGAGTAGCCCGCCCGAAGACATCAAGTATGTGATTCCCGAGTCTGTTGTCCTTACGCCTAGGGATGCAGTGGTCATTGTAGCTGCACCTGTAGAGCCACTCAGGGAGGAAGCAGTGCAGGAAGTGGGTGAGTCGTCTAGATACGCCTTAGGGCATTACGATGACGATTACCAGATAGAGATAGATCCTGTCGAGGACGAGGATCTGATCGAGATTGATCCCGAGGATGAGGATCCCATCGAAGATGATCCTAAGGAGGACCCCGAGATGGACCTGGAAGAGCAGAGCCAGGAGCCAGACAAATTGAGGCACTTGTTAGTGGACGGTCAAGAGTCGGGGGTGCAGTTTATTCCCCCCAGCCCAGAACTATCACAGGTGTCGGCTTATGCACTCATGACTAATGTTGATTGGGAGGCACTGTACACTGAGCACGATATTAGGAGGAGATCAGAGGCTGAGTTGAGAGAGATCCTTCGCCAGAGCGAAATGAGCTCTCATATGGAGCAGCAGCAACAGATGGATCAGGCGATCGCTAGCGCTCAGAGGAGGGCTGGAATAGGAGGACCTCTTATGGACGATCCTTTCTTTTCCATGACTGAGATAGGGTCTGAGTCACCAGAGCCATGTGACCCACGACCGAGCAGGGTGCGAAACCCATCGCCAGAGCTCGATGGTGAGCCTAGTCCGATGAGACCTTGCATAGATAGTCGGTCTTAAAGGAGACGTCTTGGAGCGCCTTAGTGTGGTTTGGCGTTGCCTAGTGTCGTAGCTTCTTTTGCTAGTGTTCCAGTTGTATTTGTGTTTTGTTTCAGTGTTTCGGCTAGTGTCTGTGGATTTTCTAGATTTCCGAGCAAGTTCTGTTTTGATGCTCGAAGATTTGACTCATGTGTTGCTTGTGTAAAAGTTCGAAGGTTCATCTATAAAATGCCAAGTTGATCTATTCTGAGTAATTTATTTACGTTGGTATATTGCATAAGTATATTGCATAATATTAATGTATTGAATGCTTGGAATTGGATCGGTAAACAGATGGTGAACCCAAGAAGCACGAGAAACTCGACTCGAGCCGGTGGTGGGACTAGCCAAGATCCTAGGCCAGCAGGAAGAGGTGTTCAGGATGAGCACGAGTCAGAGTCTCGCGTTCAGCATAGGCGTGAAGGTCAGGATCAGACCCAAGCGTCGGAGCTGTTTGATGCCTTAGCTGTTGAGGCGATTCACGGGATTGTGATGCAGGCAATTGCAGATGTATTGAGACCCAGTGCGCCTCAAGCGCAAGAAGTGCCTACTTACCCAGCGGTTCCTGATGCTGTGGAGTCCGGAAACCCTGTGGTTCAGGAGAATGCCGTCAGGGCTAGAGACAGCTATGGTCGCGCTCTTAAGACCATCACTTCCATGAGGCCCGATTGCTGTAACGGGAAAGGGGAGCCAGTAGCAGTGACTCATTGGTTCTCCCATATGGAGAGGCTGTTTCGGAACGTGGAGTGTACTGAGGCCAAGAAGGTCCATATCGCTTCTCTTCAGTTGAAGGAGGAGGCTAGCGAGTGGTGGGAGAGCACAGGTTTGGCAGAGAGCCCAGTGTTGACTTGGTCGATGTTCAAGACCAAGATGGTTGATCGCTTTTTCTCTCGTGCTATGAGAGAGGAGAAGCATAAAGAGTTCTTGCACCCAAAGACGGATGGTCTGAAAGTGACCGAGTTGGCATCTAAGTTCAATCATCTTTTACAGTACGCCCCTGCCGAGATTACCAGCGAGGCCCAAAAGATCTGGTACTTCCACGAGTGGATGAGCCCAGATATCAAGCCGTTAATGGTGCACCACACATGCTCTACCTTGGAGCAGTATGTGGATTATGCCTATAAGCTGGAGGTAACTCTAGAGGAGTCGACCAAGAGGCGCAACCGACAGAAGTCGATGCAGAACCAGAAACAGGGAGGTGGCTTTAAGCGCTCTGCGCCACGGTCTAACTTTGCCAAGTCTGGCCGAGCTAAGATGGAGATGACGCATGGAGGATCGACTCAGTAGTCAGGGCAGACCAGGAGTTCAGTTCAGTGCTATAACTGTGGCGTTGCTGGCCACAAGAGCAATGAGTGTCAGAAGGAGAAGAGATCGTGCTTTGGGTGTGGACATGATGGTCATCTGCAGAAGTTCTGCAAGCAGGGGAAGCAAAAGGGAGTAGAGTCACAGCAGGGGTCGGTCAACCAGAGTAATCGGCCCAGGTTCAAGCCAGCTGAGGCTCCGAGCCCATCAGTACAGACTACCGCTCAGAACAGGAGAAAAGCCCCAGCTGTTTCTGGAAGTCAGGGCCAACGCTTGTATGAGATGCGTGAGGCTGATGGACCCAATTCTCCGATTGCCCAAGGTACTTTATACCTTCACTCTACTTCAGTGTGCATTCTATTTGATTTTGGTGCTATGCATTCCTTTATTTCGGATAGCTATGTTAGCAAGTTAGACTTAGTGTGCAACGATTCGTGCGACCCTTTCGTAGTTAGTCTTCCTAATGGAGAACGTTTGGTGGGAACCAAGCACCTGTCCGACTTTCCGATTACCATTCAGGGTAAAGAGTTTGAGGCAGATTTGATCTGTATAGCCATGGCTCCATACGACATTATCCTCGGTATGGATTGGCTGACGCGTCACAAGGCGGTGATCGACTTCAGTTCAAGAACGGTGACAGTGTCATCTGGGGGCCAGTTCGTGTGCAAGTTCAAAGGTCAGAATGACGCTGATAACGGCAAGCTGATCAATGCGATGGCTGCGTTTAAGCTACTACGACAAGGATGTGTCGGGTACCTTTGCTACTTGGATTCGCCCGCGAAGGATGGACCTGAGGTTCTTGATATTCCTGTGGTTAGGGAGTTTTCAGATGTCTTTCCGGAAGAAATTCCTGGATTACCCCCGAACCGTGACGTAGAGTTTTCAATTGATCTTGATCCTGGTACGACGCCGATTTCCAAATCACCGTATCGGATGGCTCCAGCTGAGATGCAAGAATTGAAGAATCAACTTGAAGATTTTCTTTACAAAGGTTATGTCAGGCCGAGTGCATCGCCGTGGGGTGCTCCGGTATTATTCGTCAAAAAGAAGGACGGATCGTTCCGACTTTGTATCGACTACCGAGAGTTGAACAAGGTGACGATCAAGAACAAGTATCCTCTGCCTAGGATTGATGACTTGTTGGACCAGTTGCAGGGAGCAAAGGTTTTCTCCAAGATCGACCTGAGATCGGGTTATCACCAGCTCAGAATTCGTGAGCAGGACATTCCTAGAACTGCGTTTAGGACCAGATATGGTCATTACGAGTTCGTAGTGATGCCTTTTGGGCTTACAAATGCTCCAGCTGTCTTTATGGATTTGATGAATCGATGTTTTCACCAGTACTTGGACAAGTTCGTAGTGGTCTTCATAGACGACATTCTGATCTACTCTCCGAGTGAAGAAGTCCACGAGGAATATCTGCGGATTGCTTTGTCAATCCTTAGACAACATCAGCTTTATGCTAAACTGTCCAAGTGTGAATTATGGATGAAAGAGGTGGCTTTCTTAGGCCACGTGATCAATGAAAATGGGGTTATGGTTGATCCCCAAAAGATTGAAGCGGTGGCTAATTGGACACAGCCCCAGAATGTGAAGGAAGTGCGCAGTTTTCTTGGACTTGCCGGGTATTACAGAAGGTTCATAGAAGGATTTTCAAAGATCGCTCTACCTATGACCAATCTGCTCCGCAAGGTTCATGAGAAGTTTGTCTGGAATGACAAGTGCGAGGCCAATTTCCAGAAGTTGAAGCAACGACTGACCTCGGCACCCGTGTTAGCACTCCCAGAGGGGAATGACGATTATGTGGTCTATAGTGATGCTTCAAAGTGTGGTCTTGGTTGTGTTTTGATGCAGAGGGGCAGAGTCATTGCTTATGCATCCAGGCAACTCAAGACGTACGAAGAAAACTATCTGACACATGATCTTGAGCTAGCAGCGGTTGTCTTTACGCTGAAGATTTGGAGGCATTACCTCTACGGTATAAGATGCCAATTCTTCACTGACCACAAAAGTCTCAAGTATATATTTACTCAAAAGGAGCTAAATATGAGACAACGCCGCTGGCTAGAGTTGCTCAAGGACTATGACATGGAGTTGTTGTATCATCCGGGCAAGGCTAATGTAGTAGCTGATGCACTGAGCCGGAAGACAACGCACGAGACTGTAGTTGCTCTACTTACTGCTCAGACCAAGCTAAACCAAGAGTCATGCGACGTTGAAGTCCTGTATGATCAGCGTAGATGTTACCTGAGTATGCTGGAAATTCAGGCTACACTGCTGGAACAGATCAAAGAAAAGCAAGTCGATGACATCATCTTGGTGAAGTTAAGCAGTGAAGTGATGGACGGGAAAGCTCCCAGTTTTGTGGTTCAGGATGATGGATCACTTTGGTTTCAGGATCGGATCTGTGTGCCAGACACAGAGAGTCTTTGTCAGTTGGTGATGAGAGAAGCTCATTCATCTGCTTATTCTGTGCATCCTGGTTCTAGCAAGATGTACAAGGATCTCAAGAAGAAGTTTTGGTGGCCAAACATGAAGTGGGATGTAGCAGACTTTGTGGAAAAGTGCTTAACTTGCCAGAAGGTCAAGATCGAACACCGCAGGCCAGGTGGTGAGTTGCTACATCTCCTAATGCCAGAATGGAAATGGGAGGACATCGCCATGGACTTCGTCACTGTGCTACCCAAGACTCGAAGTCAGAGAGATGCTATCTGGGTAATCGTGGATCGGCTTACGAAGAGTGCTCATTTCATAGCCATCAAGACCACATGGGAAACCCAGAAGTTAACAGAGGTCTATCAGAAGGAGATTGTCCATTTACATGGTATCCCTAAAACCATCGTATCGGATCGAGATGGCCGTTTCATGTCAAGATTCTGGCAAGAACTTCATAAGGCCATGGGGACCGAGTTAAGGTTCAGTATGGCTTTTCATCCTCAGACAGATGGCCAGTCTGAAAGGACCATCCAGACTCTGGAGGATATGCTTAGAGCTTGTGTGCTCAATCGTCCGACTAGTTGGGAGGACAGCTTGAGTCTGATTGAGTTCACATACAACAATAGCTGGCATGCTACAATCAAGATGGCTCCGTTTGAAGCTTTGTACGGTCACAGATGCAGATCTCCGATTTGTTGGGACGATAACGCCGACAAGATTCTGCTTGGACCAGAGTTGGTCGAGAGGACAGCTGCAGATATTGCTTTGATCAGGCAGAGAATGTTGACTGCTCAGAGTCGACAAAAATCTTACGCAGATAGGAAGCGTAGGAATGTCGAGTTCAAGGTTGGCGACAAGGTCTTCGTCAAGGTGTCGCCTTCCAAAGGAGTTTTCAGGTTTGGTAAGTGTGGGAAGCTTAACCCTCGCTACGTGGGACCATTCGAGATTCTGGATAGAGTGGGATCTCTAGCGTACCGCTTGGCATTGCCGCCATCGGCTCATCCAGTGCATAATGTGTTCCACGTCTCTTTGCTCAGGAAGTATGTACCAGATGAGTCTCATGTGCTGAGTTATGAGGACATCGAGATTCAAGCTAATGGTACTTATGAAGAGTTACATGTGCGCATTTTGGAGCGTCGGGAGAAGCGTTTGCGCAACAAGATCGTGCCGTTGGTACGAGTGATGTGGTCCAAGTCAGGGACCGAATAAGTTACTTGGGAGACGTGGGAAACCGAGTCAGATATGCTCATGCATTTTCCCGAGTTATTTTCGGCCAAAGTTTCGGGGTCAAAACTTCTTTTAAGGGGGGGGAGATGTGATACCCCGTATTTTTGTAAGGTTATTTTGGGAATTTTGGAATTTTCTCGAGTACCCGTTTAGTACGTCGGATTTAATTCAGGTAGCTTGAGACATTCTGTAATGTGCTCTGTATCTGTAATATTTTTCTCAGTGAAATAAAATAAAGACGACGTGCTTCGGATGTTTATACGCGTTCGTGTACGATAATTTTTATCCCGGGTTAATGTCTTGCTCGTTCAAAAGCTGAATGGGCAGGAAAAGGCAAAAACGGCGACCGCCGTACAGTAACGGCGCCCGCCGTCGCTGGGCCCGAGGTGTCTGGCCGTCGTCTCCTACTCTGGGCTCGCCAGGGCTAGGAACGGCGACCGCCGTAATTACGGCGCCCGCCGCGGCCCGCCGTAGGCAAAGTTGCGGCGCCCGCCGTGATTACCCAGAGGTCATTACCCGTTGGTCGTCGGCGAGCTCTGGCCGCGCCGATGTAGCCCTGCTCGGCCTCGTCTAGGGTGATGACGATGTTACCATTGCTTTGGCTATAAAATGAGGTGTTGGGGGAAGGGTTTTGAGCCATCCCAGCACCGAATCCCTGCCAAAATTTCGCCTCGTCGGAGTGTTAGTTTCGCCGGATTTCGGAAGCTTCGTTGGTGTCGGTTGGTGGTGTTTCCAAAAGTCCTTGTGAAGCCTTTTGGTTGCCTTTGGAGGTTGGAACCCAGGCAAGGCAAAAAGGGGTCGAAACGCGCCTCATTTGGGTGAGTTTTTCCCTCGTTCTGTCGTCGGAGTTCTTCACGGCGACCGCCGTGTTCTTTACGCCGCCCGCCGTGATGAATGCGGTGACCGCCGCCAAGAACGAGTACCGCCGCCAGTGCCCAGAATGCCTTCGTGGCTTTGGCTTGGTCGGTTGTCGTCGTGGCGTCTTTCCTTTCGAATTCTTTCGCCGTTTTTAGATTCGTACTGTTGTTATGTTGGATCTAACTTAGGGTTCCTTTTATGGATTGACTCGAAGGTGTTTGTGCTAGCGGAGCTATACCCGTGTCGAGCCCGGAATCTCGTCGTTGTCGTTAGGCTTGTTTCTATTCTGTGGATTAAGGCAAGTGGCGGTTCGCTCTTGCTCATCGTTTCCATATTTACATTGATTATCAGTTATTTCAATTGATTAATTAATTTGGAACGATTATTACGGTGTTCTTCTGGAAGTGATTTATAAACTGTTTTGAAAATCATATAATAGGTTGTATATCTGTTAGAACAGCGCTATTATCTGCGATCGCCTTTCGGGCCTTTATGTGGATTTATCCTGTAACTGTTATTGTGCTGTATCTGTGTGGTTAGCACTGTTAGTTAGGAATGTACTCGGACTTTGTTCGGTCGTTTCTTTATAATCTGGTATCGGGGTGGCTCGTCTCCATCTGGTACTATTCTAAGATCATGATCGGTCTCTTTCACAAGTGTGTAGAGACAGGACACTTAGCTGGTGTCACAAACCTTCCGGTGTACGTCACTCTCGACGAAACGTATACTAAGATGTGTCATCCCAATGGTGGGGTACACATGTAAAAGTCTAATAATGTGATGTGTGGTTTGTAATATAAACCAGATAAGTGCTACTCGATGCACATAATTAATAAACCTTCGGCGAGTAGTGCAGCTAAGTTATAGTGCAGCTACGAAAACTCGTCTCGACTTTGATCATAGTACGTTCTCTTTCCAATCTGGACTCGCTGTATGCGGTGAGTTTGGTCGTGAACCGAAGCATCTCAGTCAACTTTTAAATCATTGTTGTATGATTCTGTAAACATTCCAGATTTGTCATAATTCATTACAGACTCATTTCCGTTGGAGTCTTATTTCGAGTCGATTTCTGTGAAGATTCAGTCTTCCAGAATCTTCTGTTGTGCATACCTCTTGTTTATTCCAGTAGGAGTATGATGGTTGACTATCGTCATCGGTTGTTATTCGAAAAGTGATGAGTCTAACCTAATACGACTGCTTCGAACCATTCTGCTTTGTACCCTTGCTACTCTATTCAAGTAGACTAACCCATGAACTTTATTCTCTGCATGTGGGCTGGTGTCATTCGTTCGATTCGGCACATCGGATAGAAAGTAGCTCAAAAGGATAGAAGGACTATGGAGTCGACGGTGGTTTTCGAATGTTTGAGTTATTTCGTTAATCAGGTTGAGATCCTTTGGACAATGACTTTTGTTGTAATGTATTTTATAAGACTTCCGCTATACACTACTTTATAAGACTTTCGCTGTATTTGGTTTAAACAATGTATTAGCCTATCCGGGATTGGGTTGTAATCCCATAACTCATGTTTCCTTGACAATGTTATGTTTCGGAATTGAATGCTTTGATCATTATGTATCACTTGCATTTCCTAAATTGTATTTAAATGGTAAAGCCTTGGGTGATCTCGGTAAGGAACACTGGGGTCACTGGCGGTAATACCTTTCCAAAAGGGTTAAGTTTTGGGGGTGTTACAGTTGTGGTATCAGAGCCAAAGGTTTTTAAACGGGTTTGGGATTTTTATATCATTTATCCGTTTTTGAAAATGCTTTTAAAGGGCTCTGAATTTTCAAAGTAAAAAGAATTTCAAAACACCGTTCATAGTCGTGTCTTCTATATAGTCTGATGTAGTAAGCTTGCTTCTATGTCTAGAAAGACTAACTCCTTCCTCGTTATCCTGTAGAATGGGTGCGTGCTTTTCTCTAGATAGAGGGTCGGAGGAAGCCAAGACGGACCCGCCGTCGCCAGGCAGGCTAGATTTTTCGGTTCCTCAGCGATGTTTCGAGGTTGGAGGCCCGAGTAGCCCGCCCGAAGACATCAAGTATGTGATTCCCGAGTCTGTTGTCCTTATGCCTAGGGATGCAGTGGTCATTGTAGCTGCATCTGTAGAGCCACTCAGGAAGGAAGCAGTGCAGGAAGTGGGTGAGTCGTCTAGATACGCCTTAGGGCATTACGATGACGATTACCAGATAGAGATAGATCCTGTCGAGGACGAGGATCTGATCGAGATTGATCCCGAAGATGAGGATCCCATCGAAGATAATCCTGAGGAGGACCCCAAGATGGACCTGGAAGAGCAGAGCCAGGAGCCAGACAAATTGATGCACTTGTTAGTGGACAGTCAGGAGCCGGGGGTGCAGTTTATTCCCCCCAGCCCAGAACTATCACCAGTGTCGGCTTATGCACTCATGACTGATGCTGATTGGGAGGCACTGTACACTGAGCACGGTATTAGGAGGAGATCAGAGGCTGAGTTGAGAGAGATCCTTCGCTAGAGCGAAATGAGCTCTCATATGGAGCAGCAGCAGCAGATGGATCAGGCGATCGCTAGCGCTCAGAGGAGGGCTGGAATAGGAGGACTTCTTATGGACGATCCTTTCTTTTCCACGACTGAGATAGGGTCTGAGTCACCAGAGCCATGTGACCCAGGACCGAGCAGGGTGCGAAACCCATCGCCAGAGCTCGATGGTGAGCCTAGTCCGATGAGACCTTGCATGGATAGCCGGTCTTAAAGGAGACGTCTTGGAGCGCCTTAGTGTGGTTTGGCGTTGCCTTGTGTCGTAGCTTCTTTTGCTAGTGTTTCAGTTGTGTTTGTGTTTTGTTTCAGTGTTTCGGCCAGTGTCTGTGGATTTTCTAGATTTTCGAGCAAGTTCTGTTTTGATGCTCGAAGATTTGACTCATGTGTTGCTTGTGTAAAAGTTCGAAGGTTCATCTATAAAATGTCAAGTTGATCTATTCTGAGTAATTTATTTACATTGGTATATTGCATAATATTAATGTATTGAATGCTTGGAATTGGATCATTAAACAGATGGTGAACCCAAGAAGCACGAGGAACTCGACTCGAGCCGGTGGTGGGACTAGCCAAGATCCTAGGCCAGCAGGAAGAGGTGTTCAGGATGAGCACGAGTCAGAGTCTCGCGTTCAGCATAGGCGTGAAGGTCAGGAACAGACCCAAGCGCCGACGCTGTTTGATGCCGCAGCTGTTGAGGCGATTCGCGAGATTGTGATGCAGGCAATTGCAGATGTATTGAGACCCAGTGCGCCTCAAGCGCAAGAAGTGCCTACTCACCCAGCGGTTCCTGATGCTGTGGAGTCCGGAAACCCTGTGGTTCAGGAGAATGCCGTCAGGGGTAGAGACAGCTATGGTCGCGCTCTTAAGACCATCACTTCCATGAGGCCCGATTGCTATAACGGGAAAGGGGAGCCAGTAGCAGTGACTCATTGGTTCTCCCATATGGAGAGGTTGTTTCGGAACGTGGAGTGTACTGAGGCCGAGAAGGTCCATATCGCTTCTCTTCAGCTGAAGGAGGAGGCTAGCGAGTGGTGGGAGAGCACAGGTTTGGCAGATACGGATGGTCTGAAAGTGACTGAGTTGGCATCTAAGTTCAATCATCTTTTACAGTACGCCCCTGCCGAGATTACCAGTGAGGCCCAAAAGATCTGGTACTTCCACGAGTGGATGAGCCCGGATATCAAGCCGTTAATGGTGCACCACACATGCTCTACCTTGGAGCAGTATGTGGATTGTGCCTATAAGCTGGAGGTAACTCTAGAGGAGTCGACCAAGAGGCGCAACCGACAGAAGTCGATGCAGAACCAGAACCAGGGAGGTGGCTTTAAGCGCCCTGCGCCACCGTCTAACTTTGCCAAGTCCGGCCGAGCTAAGACGGAGATGACGGATGGAGGATCGACTCAACAGTCAGGGCAGACCAGGAGTTCAGTTCAGTGCTATAACTGTGGCGTTGCTGGCCACAAGAGCAATGAGTGTCAGAAGGAGAAGAGATCGTGCTTTGGGTGTGGACGTGATGGTCATCTGCAGAAGTTCTGCAAGCAGGGGAAGCAGAAGGGAGTAGAGTCACAGCAGGGGTCGGTCAACCAGAGTAATCGGCCCAGGTTCAAGCCAGCTGAGGCTCCAAGCCCATCAGTACAGACTACCGCTCAGAACAGGGGAAAAGCCCCAGCTGTTTCTGGAAGTCAGGGCCAACGCTTGTATGAGATGCGCGAGGCTGATGGACCCAATGCTCCGATTGCCCAAGGTACTTTATACCTTCACTCTACTTCAGTGTGCATTCTATTTGATTTTGGTGCTACGCATTCCTTTATTTCGGATAGCTGTTTTAGCAAGTTAGACTTAGTGTGCAACGATTCGTGCGACCCTTTCATCGTTAGTCTTTCTAATGGAGAACGTTTGGTGGGAACCAAGCATCTGTTCGACTTTCCGATTACCATTCAGGGTAAGGAGTTTGAGGCAGATCTGATCTGTATAGCCATGGCTCCATACGACATTATCCTCGGTATGGATTGGCTGACGCGTCACAAGGCGGTGATCGACATCAGTTCAAGAACGGTGACAGTGTCATCTGGGGGCCAGTTCGTGTGCAAGTTCAAAGGTCAGAATGACACTGATAACGGCAAGCTGATCAATGAGATGGCTGCGTTTAAGCTACTACGACAAGGATGTGTCGGGTACCTTTGCTACTTGGATTCGCCAGCGAAGGATGGACCTGAGGTTCTTGATATTCCTGTGGTTAGGGAGTTTTCAGATGTCTTTCCGGAAGAAATTCCTAGATTACCCCCGAACCGTGACGTAGAGTTTTCAATTGATCTTGAGCCTGGTACAGCGCCAATTTCCAAATCACCGTATCGGATGGCTCCAGCTGAGATGCAAGAATTGAAGAATCAACTTGAAGATCTTCTTCACAAAGGTTATGTCAGGCCGAGTGCATCGCCGTGGGGTGCTCCGGTATTGTTTGTCAAAAAGAAGGACGGATCATTCCGACTTTGTATCGACTACCGAGAGTTGAACAAGGTGACGATCAAGAATAAGTATCCTCTGCCTAGGATTGATGACTTGTTGGACCAGTTGCAGGGAGCAAAGGTTTTCTCCAAGATCGACCTGAGATCGGGTTATCACCAGCTCAGAATTCGTGAGCAGGACATTCCTAGAACTGCGTTTAGGATCAGATATGGTCATTACGAGTTCATAGTGATGCCTTTTGGGCTTACAAATGCTCCAGCTGTCTTTATGGATTTGATGAATCGATGTTTTCACCAGTACTTGGACAAGTTCGTAGTGGTCTTCATAGACGACATTCTGATCTACTCTCCGAGTGAAGAAGTCCACGAGGAACATCTGCGGATTGCTTTGTCAATCCTTAGACAACATCAGCTTTATGCTAAACTGTCCAAGTGTGAATTATGGATGAAAGAGGTGGCTTTCTTAGGCCACGTGATCAATGAAAATGGGGTTATGGTTGATCCCCAAAAGATTGAAGCGGTGGCTAATTGGACACAGCCCCAGAATGTGAAGGAAGTGCGCAGTTTTCTTGGACTTGCCGGGTATTACAGAAGGTTCATAGAAGGATTTTCAAAGATCGCTCTACCTATGACCAATCTGCTCCACAAGGTTCACAAGAAGTTTGTCTGGAATGACAAGTGCGAGGCCAATTTCCATAAGTTGAAGCAACGACTGACCTCGGCACCCGTGTTAGCACTCCCACAGGGGAATGACGATTATGTGGTCTATAGTGATTCTTCAAAGTGTGGTCTTGGTTGTGTTTTGATGTAGAGGGGCAGAGTCATTGCTTATGCATCCAGGCAACTCAAGACGTACGAAGAAAACTATCCGACACATGATCTTGAGCTAGCAGCGGTTGTCTCTACGCTGAAGATTTGGAGGCATTACCTCTACGGTATAAGATGCCAAGTCTTCACTGACCACAAAAGTCTCAAGTATATATTTACTCAAAAGGAGCTAAATATGAGACAACGCCGCTGGCTAGAGTTGCTCAAGGACTACGACATGGAGTTGTTGTATCATCCGGGCAAGGCTAATGTAGTAGCTGATGCACTGAGCCGGAAGACAACGCACGAGACTGGAGTTGCTCTACTTACTGCTCAGACCAAGCTAAACCAAGAGTCATGCGACGTTGAAGTCCTGTATGATCAGCGTAGATGTTACTTGAGTATGCTGGAAATTTAGGCTACACTGCTGGATCAGATCAAAGAAAAGCAAGTCGATGACATCATCTTGGTAAAGTTAAGTAGTGAAGTGATGGACGGGAAAGCTCCCAGTTTTATGGTTCAGGATGATGGATCACTTTGGTTTCAGGATCAGATCTGTGTGCCAAACACAGTGAGTCTTTGTCAGTTGGTGATGAGAGAAGTTCATTCATCTGCTTATTCTGTGCATCCTGGTTCTAGCAAGATGTACAAGGATCTCAGGAAGAAGTTTTGGTGGCCAAACATGAAGTGGGATGTAGCAGACTTTGTGGAAAAGTGCTTAACTTGCCAAAAGGTCAAGATCGAACACCGAAGGCCAGGTGGTGAGTTGCTACCTCTCCTAGTGCCATAATGGAAATGGGAGGACATCGCCATGGACTTCCTCACTGGGCTACCCAAGACTCGAAGTCAGAGAGATGCTATCTGGGTAATCGTGGATCGGCTTACGAAGAGTGCTCATTTCATAGCCATCAAGACCACATGGGAAACCTAGAAGTTAGCAGAGGTCTATCAGAAGGAGATTGTCCGTTTACATGGTATCCCTAAAACCATCGTATCGGATCGAGATGGGCGTTTCATGTCAAGGTTCTAGCAAGAACTTCATAAGGCCATGGGGACCGAGTTAAGGTTCAGTATGGCTTTTCATCCTCAGACAGATGGCCAGTCTGAAAGGACCATCCAGACTCTAGAGGATATGCTTAGAGCTTGTGTGCTCGATCGTCCGACTAGCTGGGAGGACAGCTTGAGTCTGATTGAGTTCACATACAACAATAGCTGGCATGCTACAATCAAGATGGCTCCGTTTGAAGCTTTGTACGGTCGCAGATGCAGATCTCCGATTTGTTGGGACGATAACGCCGACAAGATTCTGCTTGGACCAGAGTTGGTCGAGAGGACAGCTGCAGATATTGCTTTGATCAGGCAGAGAATGTTGACTGCTCAGAGTCGACAAAAATCTTACGCAGATAAGAAGCGTAGGAATGTCGAGTTCAAGGTTGGCGACAAGGTCTTCGTCAAGGTGTCGCCTTCCAAAGGAGTTTTCAGGTTTGGTAAGCGTGGGAAGCTTAACCCTCGCTACGTGGAACCATTCGAGATTCTGGATAGAGTGGGATCTCTAGCGTACCGCTTGGAGTTGCCGCCATCGGCTCATCCAGTGCATAATGTGTTCCACGTCTCTTTGCTCAGGAAGTATGTGCCAGATGAGTCTCATGTGCTGAGTTATAAGGACATCGAGATTCAAGCTAATGGTACTTATGAAGAGTTGACCGTGTGCATTTTGGAGCATCGGTAGAAGCGTTTGCACAACAAGATTGTGCCGTTGGTACGAGTGATGTGGTCCAAGTCAGGGACCGAATAAGTTACTTGGGAGACGTGGGAAACCGAGTCAGATATGCTCAGGCGTTTTCCCGAGTTATTTTCGGCCTAAGTTTCGGGGTCGAAACTTCTTTTAAGGGGGGGAGATGTGATACCCCGTATTTTTGTAAGGTTATTTTGGGAATTTTGGAATTTTCCCGAGTACCCGTTTAGTACGTCGGATTTAATTCAGGTAGCTTGAGACATTCTGTAATGTGCTCTTATCTGTAATATTTTACTCAGTGTAATAAAATACAGACGATGTGCTTCAGATGTTTATACGCGTTCGCGTACGATAATTTTTATCCCGGGTTAATGTCTTGCTCGTTCAAAAGCTGAATGGGCGGGAAAAGGCAAAAAGGGCGACCGTCGAACAGTAACGGCACCCGCCGTCGCTGGGCCCGAGGTGTCAGGCCGTTGTCTCCTACTCTGGGCTCGCCAAGGCTAGGAACGGTGACCGCCGTAATTACGGCGCCCGCCGCGGCCCGCCGTAGGCAAAGTTGCGGCAACCACCGTGATTACCCAGAGGTCATTACCCGTTGGTCGTCGGCGAGCTTTGGCCGCGCCGATGTAGCCCTGCTCGGCCTCGTCTAGGGTGATGACGATGTTCCCATTGCTTTGGCTATAAAAGGAGGTGTTAGGGGAAGGGTTTTGAGCCATCCCAGCACCGAATCCCTGCTAAAATTTCGCCTCATCGGAGTGTTAGTTTCGCCGGATTTCGGAAGTTTCGTTGGTGTCGGTTGGTGGTGTTTCCAGAAGCCCTTGTGAAGCCTTTTGGTTGCCTTTGGAGGTTGGAACCCAGGCAAGGCAAAAAGGGGTCGAAACGTGCATCATTTGGGTGAGTTTTTCCCTCGTTCTGTCGTCGGAGTTCTTCACGGCGACCGCCGTGTTCTTTACGGCGCCCGCCGTGATGAATGCGGCGACCGCCGCCAAGAACGGCGACCGCCACGAGTGCCCAGAATGCCTTCGTGGCTTTGGCTTGGTCGGTTGTCATCGTGGCGTCTTTCCTTTTGAATTCTTTCGCCGTTTTTAGATTCGTACTGTTGTTATGTCGGATCTAACTTAGGGTTCCTTTTATGGGTCGACTCGAAGGTGTTTGTGCTAGCGGAGCTATACCCGTGTCGAGCCCGGAATCTCGTCGTTGTCATTAGGCTTGTTTCTATTTTGCGGATTAAGGCAAGTGGTTGTTCGCTCTTGCTCATCGTTTCCATATTTACATTGATTATCAGTTATTTCAATTGATTAATTAATTTGGAACGATTATTACGGTGTTCTTCTGGAAGTGATTTATAAACTGTTTTGAAAATCATATAATAGGTTTTATATCTGTTAGAACATCGCTATTATCTGTGATCGCCTTTCGGGCCTTTATGTGGATTTATCATGTAACTGTTATTGTGCTGTATCTGTTAGTTAGGAATGTACTCGGACTTCGTCCGGTCGTTTCTTTATAATCTGGTATCGGGGTGGCTCGTCTCCATCTGGTACTATTCTAAGATCATGATCGGTCTCTTTCACAAGTGTGTAGAGACAGGATACTTAGCTGGTGTCACAAACCTTTCGGTGTATGTCACTCTCGACGAAACGTATACTAAGATGTGTCGTCCCAATGGTGGGGTACACATGTAAAATTCTAATAATGTGATGTGTGGTTTGTAATATAAACCAGATAAGTGCTACTCGACGCACATAATTAATAAACCTTCGGCGAGTAGTGCAGCTAGGAAAACTCGTCTTGACTTTGATCATAGTACGTTCTCTTTCCAATCTAGACTCGTTGTATGCGGTGAGGTTGGTCGTGAACCGAAGCATCTCAGTCAACTTTTAAATCATTGTTGTATGATTCTATAAACATTCCAGATTTGTCATAATTCCTTACAGACTCATTTCCGTTGGAGTCTTATTTCGAGTCGATTTCTGTGAAGTTTCAGTCTTCCAGAATCTTCTCTTGTGCATACCTCTTGTTTATTCCAGTAGGAGTATGATGGTTGACTATCGTCATCGGTTGTTATTCAAAAAGCGATGAGTCTAACCTAATACGACTGCTTCGAACCATTCTGCTTTGTACCCTTGCTAGTCTATTCAAGTAGACTAACCCACGAACTTTGTTCTCTGCATGTGGGCTGGTGTCATCCGTTCGATTCGGCACATCAGATAGAAAGTAGCTCAGAAGGATAGAAGGACTATGGAGTCGATGGTGGTTTTCGAATGTTTGAGTTATTTCATTAATCAGGTTGAGATCCTTTGGACAATGACTTTTGTTGTAATGTATTTTATAAGACTTCTGCTGTACACTACTTTATAAGACTTCCGTTGTATTTGGTTTAAACTCTGTGTTAGCCTATCCGGGATTGGGTTGTAATCCCGTAACTCATGTTTCCTTGACAATGTTATGTTTCGGAATTGAATGCTTTGATCATTATGTATCACTTGTATTTCCTAAATTGTATTTAAATGGTAAAGCCTTAGGTGATCTCGGTAAGAAACACTGGGGTCATTGGCGGTAATACATTTCCAAAAGGGTTAAGTTTTGGGGGTGTTACATCTCTAGCAAGAGAAAGGCACACGCCCGAAATAGAAACTGCGGAAATAGAAATGCTAAAACGGAAACTTGCTAAATAGGGAAATAACATAAAAATAGCCTAAATATGACTAAGTCCTATGCCAAGGGGGACGCCACGGTCTTGGTCGCCTTGGCCTCGCCGTAGCCCGGCTTGGGTCGATGCCGGGGCGCATCACTTAGTGTCGATGGCAGAGACGAGAGCACAGGCGGTGATTCGCGAGTCGACAGTTCGCGAGGTAGAGGAATTGTTGGATGCAAGAATCACAGCTATGGATGCGAAGTTTAACAGCAAGTTGGTGATGGTCGATGAGATCGATGACAGGCTGGCGAAGATTGATGAGAAACTGGACAGCCAAATCTCGGAGATGTTCAAAGCAATAGGCATGGTCACAAGGAACTTGGGATCATCAAGCCTAGGTATTTCGCCGGCGCCTAACTTAGAGAATCTACGAGCATCACCGATCGGCCCTACACTGCCAAATCAGGTTCATGGACCTGAGAATCGATTCAGACAAGGGAATTTTGGTAGCAGTTCCAATGGAATTGGAGCTAATGGTTACTCTGGTATTACTAGGTTATCTCGATTGGATTTTCCCAGATTTGGGGGTGAAATGGTAAAGGAATGGATATTCGAGTGTGAGCAGTTTTTCTTGATCGATAGGACGCCAAAAGATATCAAAGTGAATTTGGCTTCTATCCATCTGGATGATCAAGCAGCGAGATGGCACCAATCGATGGTTCAGAATGAAGAAAATAGAGGTATGATTCTTGATTGGAATTTTTACAAAGTTTTGCTGCTGGAAAGGTTGGGTGAGGTGCTAGATGATCCTATCATGGAATTGAAAAACTTGCAAGAAACTGATGGTATTATGGATTATCATTGCAAATTTGAGGCAATAAGAAATAGAGTGAAATTGCCTGAGGACTATCTTGTGAGTGCGTACTTGGCTGGATTGAGGAATGACACTCAAATGCATGTTCGGATGTTTCAACCTCAAACTCTGAGGCAATGTTTGTCATTGGCCAAATTGTATGAATCGGCTCATCCAAAAATGTGGAGTAATGCTGGTGCTGGGAAGATTCAGAGCAATGGATTTCAGGCCAGATCACTGAATTCTACCAGAAGAGAGCCAAGTGCAATACAAAAGTTGCCATTTCAGTCCAAGAACTATGAAAATTCTAGGGGGAATCAAGGAAGGAAGTTCTTGACTACTGAGGAGATGAATGAAAGAAGAGCTAAGGGATTGTGTTACTATTGTGATGAGAAGTACACTCCAGATCATTACAAGACACACAAAATAGGCCAGTTATATGTGATGGAATATGAGGATGAGGACCATGATTGTATTAGGGATGAGGTACTGTCTGAGAGGGAAGAAGAAACAGCTCAAATTTCTATTAATGTTATGGCTGGTATCTCTGCATACAGAACTATGAGGGTCAAAGGAATGATGGGGAAGAAGGCTTTGTTCATATTGATTGATTCAAGAAGCACTCATAACTTTGTGGATAAGGCTGCAAATTTTCTTCTACAGGGTTGTCTAAGGTGGTAGTAGCTGATGGTAGCACCTTGGATGTCTCAGCTAAGGTGGAAGGGTTTCAATGGAGCTTTCGGAACACTCCTTTTAAAGCTGATGTTATGGTTATTCCTTTAGGCTGATGTGACATGGTTTTGGGATTTTAATGGCTTGAAACATTGGGGCCAGTAATGTGGGATTTCAAGAGATTAACTATGGAGTTCAGGGTAGATAACAAGACGATGTTGTTACAAGGAATTACTCAGGGTTCTGTCAGGGAACTGGAGGCTAAGCACGTCAACAAGCTGTTGGATGCATAGTTGACCATGATTTGTGTTCAAGAAGTTAGTGAGAGAGGTGAGCTTTGTGCAGTGGAAGGTGAAGCCAATCAATGGGCAGTTCCAGTTGGAATTGTACAGTTGTTATGCAGGTTTGAGGATATTTTCCATGAACCAAAGGAATTGCCTCCTTTTAGAGTTGGCCATGACCATAAAATTCCTCTATTGGAAGGTTCTAATCCAGTTAACCAAAGACCTTATAGATATGCAGTGCATCAAAAGAATGAGATTGACAAAATTGTCCAAGACATGTTGAAATCTGGTACTATACAAGCAAGTTCCAGTTCTTATGCTTCTCCTATGATTTTGGTTAAGAAGAAGGATGGGTCTTGGAGGTTATGTGTTGATTATAGAGCTTTGAACAACTTGACAGTCAAAGATAGATTCTCTATTCCCTTAATTGAAGATCTCATGGATGAATTAGGGGGGTCTAAGATCTACTCTAAAATTGATCTTAGAGTAGGGTATCATCAGGTAAGAATGAACAAAGAGGATGTTCACAAAACTGCATTCAAGACTCACAATGGTCATTATGAGTATTTAGTAATGTCATTTGGGCTAACTAATGCTCCAGCTACATTCCAATACCTAATAAATTCAGTTTTCAGAGGAAGTTTGTTCTCGTATTTTTTGATGACATTGATTTACAGCTCATCATTGGAGGAACACATCCATCATTTGTCTATGGTCTTTGGTCTCATGAGGAAACATTTGTTGTTTGCTAAAAGGAGCAAGTGTGCTTTTGCTGTTGAGAAGGTGGAATATTTAGGACATTATATTTCTGCACAGGGCATTTCTACTGATCCATAGAAGGTTTTGGTAGTCTCTCAGTGGCCTATTCCAAAGACATTGAAGCAGCTGAGAGGATTTTTGGGGTTAGCAGGGTATTACAGAAGATTTGTGCAGAATTATGGGGCTATTGCTAGGCCATTAAGTTTGCTGTTAAAGAAGGACAATTTTCTATGGTCAGAGGAGGTTGATGGAGCTTTTGAGACTCTTAAGGTTGCTTTGTGTAATGCACCAGTTGTAGCTCTTCCATACTTTACTAAGGAATTTGTTGTTGAGACAGATGCTTGTGGGCATGGCATTGGAGCTGTTTTAATGCAAGAGGGTCACCCATTAGCATATATCAACAGGCATCTTAAAGGAAGACAGCTCAACTTATCCATTTATGAGAAGGAATTGATGGCTGTTGTGTTTGCTTTGCAAAAATGGAGGCATTACTTGCTTGTGGGACACTTCACCATTAAGACTGATCAAAGAAGTCTTAAATATTTGTTAGAGCAAAGGTTGAACACACCAATTCAACAACAGTGGCTACCTAAGCTCTTGGAATTTGATTATGAGATTCAGTACAAACAAGGAAAAGAGAATCTAGTGGCTGATGCCTTGTCAAGAGTGGAAGGCTCTGAGATCTTGTCTATGGCATTGAAAGTGGTGGAGTCTGATTTGCTTAAGGAAATCCAACAGTGTTATGAATCTGATGGGCATTTGAAGCAGATTATTGTTGACTTAAAGGTTGATGTGAAGGCTAGGAAGTATTACACTTGGTTTCATGGACAGTTGAGAAGGAGAGGTAAGCTTGTCATTGGTAATAATGTGGCACTTAAGAACAAAATTCTTTTATAGCTGCATAGTTCTAGGGTTTATGGACATTCTGGGAGAGATGTGACAGTTTTAAGGGTGAAGAGTCTTTTTTATTGGAAAGGGTTGGCTAAGGATGTTCAGTCCTTCATCAGGAGTTGTGTGACCTATCAAAGAAACAAGTATGACCCAGCTGCTTACCCTGGATTACTTCAACCATTGCCCATTCCTTCAGCTGTATGGACTGACATCTCTATGGATTTCATTGATGGATTGCCAAATTCTCACGGGAAGTCAGTCATTTTTGTAGTAGTGGATAGGTTGAGTAAGGCTGCTCATTTTATGGCTCTCTCTCATCCATATACAGCTTTGTCAGTAGCTCAGTGTTTCCTAGATAATGTCTTTAAGCTACATGGATTTCCAAGGTCTATTGTCAGTGATAGAGATGTTGTATTTGTTAGTGAATTCTAGAAGGAGTTGTTCACAGTTCAAGGAGTTGACTTGAACCTATCTACTGCTTATCATCCTCAAACAAACGGACAAACTAAGGTTGTGAATAGATGCTTGGAGAATTATTTGAGGTGTATGTGTGGAGATAAACCATCTTTGTGGAGCAAATGGCTACCACTGGCTGAATTTTGGTATAACACATCCTCTCACTCTGCTACTCATTTTACCCCATATGAGATAGTTTATAGCCAACCACCTCCTGTGTACTTGCCTTACTTACCAAGGTAATCCAAAGTGGATGTTGTGGCTAGGTGTTTACAGGATAGAGAAGATATGGTTCAGCTTCTCAAGTTTCACCTAACTAGAGCTCAACACAGGATGGAGCAGATTGCTAATAGGCATAGAAGTGATAGGAATTTTGATATTGGTGATCTGGTTTATGTTAAGCTACAGACATATAGACAACAGAGCTTGATCTCCAGGAGTAACCAGAAGCTTTCTCCTAAGTATTTTGGTCCTTACAAGGTGATTGACAAGTGTGGAAAGGTTGCTTATAAGCTAGAGCTTCCTACTTCTTCCAGAGTACACCCTGTATTCCATGTCTCTCAATTGAAGAAGCACATTGGCAATGCAGTTCCTTCCACTAATTTTCCTTCTATTGTACCTGATGTGACTATCAAGCAACCTGAGCTAATTTTGGACAGGAAAATGGTAAATAGACAAGGTCGGGCTGCAACAAAAGTGTTAGTGAAGTGGTTGAACAAGCCTGCGGAAGAAGCTACCTGGGAGTTCTTTTATGATCTACTGCAAAAGTTTCCAGACTTCCAACCTTGAGGTCAAGGTTGTTCGATTGGGGAGGATTTGTTACAGGAAAATAATAGTTGGGCTAGTTTTGTAATAAAGGATAAAGTGAGGGTTAAAATGTAAATTCTGTTAATTGTAACAGAATATAACAGGAGAAAGGGAGAGGGAAATTCCTTCAATATGTAAATCATTTGTTCAATTGAAGTTGTTGGTTTTTGTTGTTTACAAAGAACATTAGAACCTTTTCTTTCCTATTCTTTCTATCATCTCTCTTGATACAGAAATTCTGTATCACTCCCAGAACCAGTCGCGTTGGTCGGACGGGTCTTTCGTCTTGCTTCCTGTTCGGGTCAATGACATGTAAGTTGGAATGTCGCTTATGGTCGGGTCACATTTTGATTAATCGGGTAAGTCAAGTTACTGGATCAAGTTTGATTGGATTATTTCGAATTTCCATTTGAGTTTTGGTTAAGTCGGTTTTTTGTTGAGTCAGATTTTTTCATTTCGGGTTGGATCGAGTTTTAGTTGAATTTTCAATTAAATCGGTTTTTGATTCAATCGAGTTTTGGTTCAATTGAATTTCAGTTGAATCGATGTCAGTTGGATCATATTTCAGTTCAATTTTACTTCGATTGAATCGGATTTCAAGTAATGCAACTTTTATTTCCATAGTGTGACTATGTAAGCATGCAAAAATTTCTACCACTACTAAATATTGCAAAGTAACCATGATAATACCCTCATACTTGGCTTAAAATTAATATAGATATAGATTATCTAAATATAAAAGGTTAAGTTATGACATCCCTAATAAATTGCATCGAATCAAACTCATAAAAAATATGAAATATGAAATGCACTATATAACACATAGTTGAAATTGATCACCGTAAATTTACAAGGGATTAATGGGGTTCGGGTTGTTTCGGGTGTCAGTCATGTATACTCTTGTTCGTTTTGGGCTTGGGTGTGATCGAGTTCGGGTGTCAGTTATGATCATATTTGGGTTGCATGGGTATTGTTTGACACCTTGTTGGTGGATTCAGATGTAACCAAATTAAGATTGTTTCTTAACTCGGTTGTTTTTGTGCTCGAGTCGGTTTTAGAATAATTTTTCAAGTTTTTGGTTGTCGGTCAAGTCTCGAGTCGGACGAGGTATCGGTTTTCTCGAACCGGCGCAACAAAATATCAAGCTTGTTGCAACGGCTCAAAACTATTACAATAAGGCCATAAATTATTACCATAGACCTATTGTAAGACATGTCAATGCGTTGCAGTAGTGGCCATTGCAGTAAGTCTTTTGCGATGGTACATTCTTTATTGTAACGGTTAAAGAAAGTTTAAAATTATTAGTAAACAACTAGTACAATAGATATCTGATGTAACACATGGTACAAATAGAAGGACCTGTTACATTTGGTAAATCTCGTATTACATTGTATAGCTTTTGTAACACAAGTAGTATAAGTGTAACGGTAGTTTTTTACCTACACCTTTAGAGGTCCGGGCTATAAAGTCCATAAGGCTTTTTCTTAAAAAATTACAGCCCTACCATGCCACCACCACCACCCATATTAGCAAATATGCAAATAAATTAAAAGCTTTAAAATGGCAATTGATATGTACACTACGAAATTTGCCTTTTCGCACTACAATTTGCTACGCCATATATTGACGTAAGCCAAATACATGCGCAGAAGGCAAAATACGTAGAATTTTTTTAAAACAAAATACTTTTTAGTTCTACGCCAGGATTTGGCGTACAGAACCATTTTTTTAAAAAAAAATGCAATTTCTATGTACACTACGAAATTTGCCTTTTCGCACTACAATTTGCTACGCCAGATATTGGTGTAAGCCAAATACATGCACAGAAGGGAAAATACGTAGAAATTTTAAAAAAATACTTTGTATTTCTACGCCAGGATTTGGCGCCATATTTTTTAAAAAAATAATAAATTCTACGCCAAAATCTGGCATACGCCACGTAGGTTAAGAGGAGCGGGAGCCGCTCCTTTTCTTCTTCTTCCATCTTCTTCTCCCTCCTTTACGCGTAGCGGCGGCAACCCGACCCCCCCCCCCCCAAATCCTTCCAAATTTCCCCAAATTCCCCCCAAATCTCCCTAAAACCTTGAATTCCCTCAAATTTCATCCAAAAAATTGCATTTGGCGGTGGCGATGGCGACTGTGGCGGCGATGGCAGCGGACCGGCAACTGGCGGTGGCGACGCCGAAGAGACGGTGGTGGCCGGTGTTGGAGGTCCTCCAACAGTGGTGGCGGTGGTCGGTGGTGGTGATCAGTCGGGAGTCGGAGTAGAGGATGCGGCGGTCGAGGTTGCGGTCCGGGTCGTCAGACCGGTGGTGCTCGTACTCGTGGCGCGGCCACTTCGGTTTCAGACGATACTCCCGTCGGGGCAGGACGATGAGGAGGTTTGCGAAAGGTAACAAAATCAATTTTGTATAATTATTTTGGTTCAAATGATAATTTCGGTAACAAAATCAATTTTGCGCCGAAGAGACGGTGGTGGCTGGTGTTGGAGGTCCTCCAACAGTGGTGGCGGTGGCCGGTGGTGGTGATCAGTCAGGAGTCGGAGCAGAGGACGCCGGCGGTCGAGGTCGCAGTCGGGGTCGTCGGACCGATGGCGCTCGTACTCATGGCGCGGCCACTTCGGTTTCAGACGATACTCCCGTCGGGGCAGGACGGTGAGGAGGTTTGCGAAAGGTAACAAAATCAATTTTGTATAATTATTTCGGTTCAAATGATAATTTCCGTTTCGATTAAATAGCGAATAAATATGAAATGTTTAGATTAGATTATACAGTGAATTTGGATATGCATGAAATGTTTAGATTAAATTGAAGTAGATATTTAATTAAAATTTTCAATTAGATTAAATCAATGCATCAATTTTTTTAGATTACGAATTTATGCAATAATAGTATATTCTTGTTGTAATTCTAAAATACTGTATCAAATAATTAACGGAATTGAAAATGTTAAGAAAATTAAAAAATTAGGAATTCTTATAATAAATTAGAAATTAGAATTAAATATATAAAAATAGAAATGAAATAATAACGTTTATATTATATTAGATGAGGGAGTTTCACATACATTTGGTCCTTATTGTACAACATGAGAAATATTATGGGCCATTGGATCAAGGAGATGGAGGGATGAGATTAAAAGAGGCAAAAAAGAGTGAATAGTGATGCGGTGGCATAACCGTAAATACGGTGAACTTTTTTTCTTCTTTTTTTTCGGTCAACAACTTTTTTTGTTATATATTTTCGTCTCTGATCGTTTGGAATAGACGATTATTGACGTTCACATGTAAGTACTACATGTTCATTTTTCTATGCGGTAAGGTTCACATGTAACATGTTCATGTTCAAACACATGTCTTTGTGCATTTAGAGCTTATTTGTGAACTTCAGTGCACAAATAAATGAACGTTAAGAGCTTATTTGTGAACCTTCTAAATATGTTATTCCAGAATGATCAGGGGACGTTAAGAGCTTTTTTTATTATTTTTCGTCTCTGATCGTTCTAGAATAGACAATTATTGACGTTCACATATAAGTACTAAATGTTCATTATTCTATGCCGTAAGGTTCACATATAACATGGTCATGTTCAAACACATGTCTGTGCACATTTAGAGCTTATTTGTGAACTTTAGTGCACAAATAAATGAACGTTAATAGCTTATTTGTGAACCTTCTATATAGGTTATTCCATAATGATCAGGGGGCGAAAAAAAAATGTTGACAAAAAAAACGACGACTGAGATTGCTTCGCACGTTGTACTATACTAAATAAATAATTTATTTTTTCAAATTTCTTAAAAAAGGCGATACAACAGTCGTGCATTCAGTGCGACAACCGTACAGAGGGTCCTGTCGGCTGGGACAGCGGCGGGTCACAGGATCGGCCCGACGGAGGTGCGGCGGATTTGGGTCTGCGATTGGATGCTGCTCAGGAGGGCGGCACGGGAGACGATGCATCTATGTCGGATCCTGGGGACGACAACAGCGACGCGTCCATGCCCGACGCCGACGCCGTCGACGAGCAGGGCCTGATAGCGGCTTTGGAGCGGGATTACGTTGAGGGCATCGAGGCCCCTGACGTTTCAACGGTCGAGGATTTAGGGAGGGACAATACGCCTTCCTCCCACGTTCGAGATACAGCGGGACCCGTTCTCGAGGCAGCGGGACCCGTACCCGAGCCAACGGCCCCCCTCCTCCCGTGCCAGTTGCGGCTCCCGAGGGGGATGAGCCGGAAGAGGCGTGGATGCCAGGAGGTCCCCGGTCGTGCAGTCTCCTGGTGTCATACCCGACACACGTGGCTCGCGTTATTTGGACGCATACGGAGCGGCTTACACACGACCCTCCCCTGTCACCCGTGCATCCCGATCTGGTACTATTTTTTATCAAATATTTAATCAATATTTGTAGTTTTCATTTTTTTTATTGGGTTTCAGTTGAGGAAGATACTGAAGTCGTACACCCGCCACCCGCATTTCTCCACGATCCACCGGTTTCAGAGGCACGATCCAGATTCGTGGTGGCCGCTGGCGCAGCAGAGCGACATCACATCCCTGGGGTCCCTGGAGTTTCGTCGGATGGACCCCGTGCTGATATCGGCGTTCGTGGAGCAGTGGCATCCAGAGACGAACTCCTTCCATTTTCCGTGGGGGGAGATCACGATCACACTCCACGACGTCTTTCACATTTTGGAGATCCCCATCGATGGGACGGCGATGGTATATGATATGCCCAACGCCGAGCTATTTGTCGCTGCATCGGAGATGCTTGGGGTCGATGTAGCTGTCGTCTCACAAATGGCATCAAGTAATAATTTTTATACCTATTTATTATTTATTTAATATATTTTAATTAAAATGTTATTGATAAACTTATTAGGTTTTATTTCTTTTTTCAGCTGGCGGCTTTGCAATCAACACAACGTTGAAGAATCGTTGTACCTTATTATGTCAAGCGGTCTAGAGGTGATATATCTGTAGTTTTATTAATAATAGGGTTTTTAATTGATTTTTTATACATTTTATTATAAAATTAATGTTACTAATTTCAGGGACGAGAGTCATATTGCTTTGATGTACTTGTTCATGCTGTTGGTCAATACCGTCTTCACAGACAAGTTGGGGCAGAAGGTGAAGGTGAAGTATATGTCGCTCCTACTCGACCACGACAGCACCGGCCGTTATGCCTGGGTGTTGGTGTCCTGGCCAACCTGTACCGGAATTTGGGTCAGGCATCGCGGGCCCAGGCACAGGGATTGGCCGGATGTCCGCTGCTTCTGAGGGTAATAATTTAATTTTTCGGGTTTTATGATTTATAAGTATAAATGCTAACAATTATATGATTTTTTGCAGACGTGGATTTGGTCCTACTTTCATGCCTCAGGGTCACGTGTCACCCGACTTGGAGCACATGGTGGATACACGGGCGGCAGCCCGTGACGGGAGGGAGGCTCCTCAGGGCAGTGACTCGGATCGCCTTATCTCCCTGCGTCGAGTTCTCGACGCCATGAAGTTTTCAGAGGTAATCCCAAAGCATTACGTTCGAATTTCGGGTTTTTCGATTATTTTTCGTCTTCTGACTCTGTTTTATTTTATTTCAGGTGCGGTGGCAACCGTGGGGCAAGCTAAACTTCAGCGATCAGAGGTACGCTTCGCCGCTATATCGAGGTGTCATCGAGTGTTTTGACGTGCGAGAGCCGTACTTGCCCGACAGTTGCCTCCGCCAGTTCGGGTACAGGCAGTGCATCCCGCAGGCGCCACCGGAGCCGAATAGAGTTGTCCGACATGCAGCCATGCGGTCGTATATAGTGGAGTACGGGGATGAGCATTGTCTATGGGATGCGGACCCGAGGCCTCTGATCGAGCTGCATGATCTTATCACGTCCACCTTCGCGTAGGATTGTGACGAGACATACCAGTCTGGTTTGATCGGCTGTCTCATCCATATATGGATTTCCGGTCCGCCAGACAGGACCCACATGTAGTAGATCCTGTCCCTCCACCTCTACCAGCTTCCGCTGTTACAGTATGTAATTTTCTTATGTTTACGGTAATTTATTTATGTTTATCTTCTAATGTTCTTTTTAATACAGTGCTCACAACTTGTGGTCGGCGAGATAACTGTTTATCTGGCCTAGTACGACGGTATGCCTCCCCGTCTTACAGATCGGATGATCCGTTGGATCGAGTATCTGATGGGTGACGTGACGCCTTCGGCCCCTCCCATTCCACGAGCGTCCCAGATATTCCACGACTCGGTTCACGAGGAGGGATTTGGCAGCAAGCGACAGCCAGACGAGGACTAGTTATGGTACGATATGTATATTACCTAAACTGTTACGTTACGGATATTTGAACAATATGGAATTTTGTGGATGTTTATGGTATTTTGTTGATGTTTATGGATTTGATTTTCAAAAATATAGTAAATAATCCAAAATGGCAATTTCTATAAGTATAGCATATAGGGATGGAAATGGATCGGGTGGTGGATGGATGTACCCATACCACCATCCGATCCGCTAAATAATTTATCCATCCGCTCCATCCATCATCCGTGAAATCTTCAATCCGCATCCAATCCACCATCATCCGTCGGTTATGTGGATGGATCGGGTGAAATATACGGATTTTTATATTTTTACATTTTAACTTGAAAAAAACAACATACTATGACAATAACGACATAAAAATATATATAAAATACAAATAAAAGTCGTTAATAATCCATATGGATTCAATATTCCATATATAATAAAACAACATAATTCAGAAACTTGATGAACAACTTGACAAAATACAGTTCCGACTACAGAAATCGACAAACATAAATTGCAAAGCGATTCTTCTTCAATAGTTGAGATAACGATCCACTTCAACGTCCTAGCAAAGTAGAACACAAGAAATAAAACAAAATAATAATAATTAGTAGTCCTCTTTCACTTGTTTATGCGGTAAAAAGATGAAGATGAACTTTAACGTAATATAATTTAGAGAAAATGCATACTCTTTCACTTAATAAATTATACGGATTAATCGGGTCGGGTGGTCGGGTGGATGATGGATCGGGTGGTGGATTGGATGAACCTTCATCCGTATCCGATCCGTCAACCATCCGTTAATCCATTCACCCGGTTATCATCCACTTATCTTCGGGTTTTCGTCCATAAATTCCGGGTGGATGATCGGGTGGATCGGGCATCCGCGATCCATTTCCATCCCTAATAGCATATAAGTATAGTATATAAGTATATAATATATGTATATTTATAAGTATAGTATATAAACATAACGAAAAACTATAGTATATAAGTATATAATATATGTATATTTATAAGATATCAATGAAAACTATATTACATAAGTATATAATATATGTATAAATAATATAAGTATATAACATATCAGTATAACGAAAAACTAGAATATATAAGTATATAATATACGTAGACTACAAAAGATATAAAGGAAAACTATAGTATATAAGTATATTTATATGAGATATAAAGGAAAACTATAGTATATAAGTATATTATGTGAGATATAAGGAAAACTATAGTATATAGTATATGTATGTGAGATATACAGGAAAACTATAGTATATAATATATTTATGTGAGATATAAAGGAAAACATATTATATAGTATATTTACATGAGATATAAGAAAAAACTATAGTATATAAATATATTTATGTGAGATATAAAGGAAACCTATAGTATATAAGTATAATTATATAAATATACTTATATACTATATTATTTAAGTATAACTATATGAGATATAAAGGAAAACTATAGTATATAAGTATATTTATATGAGACATAAAAGAAAACTATAGTATATAAGTATAACTATATGAGATATAAAGAAAAACTATAGTATATAAGTATAACTATATGAGATATAAAGAAAAACTATAGTATATAAGTATAACTATATGAGACATAAAAAAACTATATTATATAAGTATAACTATATGAGATATAAAGAAAAACTATAGTATATAAGTATATTTATGTGAGATATAATGGAAAATTATAGTATATAAGTATATTTATATGAGACATAAATATACTTATATACTATAGTCCTTCTTTATATCTCATATTGTTATACTTATATACTATAGTTTTCCTTTATATCTCACATAAATATACTTATATAATATAGTTTTTCTTTATGTCTCATATAAATATACTTATATACTATAGCCTTCCTTTATAACTCATATTGTTATAATTATATACTATGTTTTCCTTTATATCTCATATAAATATACTTATATACTATTGTTTCATTTATATCTCATATAGTTATACTTATATAATATAGTTTTTTTTATGTCTCATATAAATATACTTATATATTATAGTCTTCTTTTATATCGCATATAGCTATACATATATATTATTGTTTTCCTTTATGTCTCATATAAATATACTTATATAATATAGTTTTTCTTTATTACGATAATTGCCTAGAACTTTTGTTTTGTGGCAAAAATGTCATTCACAACTTTCATAAATTACGATAAATGCCCTTCATAACTTTTGTTTTATGGCAAAAATGTCCTCCACAACTTTTCATAAATTACGATAATTGCATGAGACTTTTGTTTTGTGGCAAAAATGTCCTCCACAACTTTTCATAAATTACGATAATGCCCTCCACAAGTTTTATTTTGTGGCAAAAATGCCCTCCATAAATTTCATAAATTACGATAATTGCACGGAACTTTTGTGGCAAAAATGTCCTCCATAACTTTTCATAAATTACGATAATTGCTCGAAACTTTTGCTTTTGTGGAAAAAATGCCCTCTACAACTTTTCATAAATTACGATAATTGTCCATAACTTTTGTTTTGTGGTAAAAATGCCATCCACAACTTTTCATAAATTACGATAGTTGCTCGGAACTTTTATTTTGTGACAAAAATGCCCTCCACAACTTTTTATAAATTACGATAAATGCCCTCTACAACTTTTGTTTTATGGCAAAAATTCCATCCACAACTTTTCATAAATTGCGATAATTACCAGAAAATTTTGTTTGTGGAAAAAAGCCCTTCACAACTTTTCATAAACTACAATAATTGCCCAGAACTTTTGTTTTGTGGCAAAAATGCCCTCTACAACTTTTATAAATTATGATAATTGCCCGAAACTTTTGTTTTGTGGCAAAAATGCCCTCCACAATTGTTCATAAAGTACAATAATTGCCCGAAACTTTTGTTTTTGTGGCAAAATACCCTCCACAACTTTTCATAAATTATAATAATTGCCCAAAACTTTTGTTTTATGGCATAAATGCCTTCCACAACTTTTTATAAATTACAATAATTACCTGAAACTTTTGTTTTGTGGCAAAAATGCCCTCTACAACTTTTCATATTTTTGGAAAAATGCTAGCATATTACAATGCTAACCTGCTAGAATTTTACAATGAAAGTATATTACAATCCCTAAATGTAAATCATTACACTGGAGGATCGGGTGGACGGTTACATCTCGTGTGATAATCCTGAAACATTTGAAACCTCGAGTGAAACTGATCATCCCAGCCATCTACACTTCGGTCTTTGAAACGACGCCAAGCATACGGAGGAGGGGGTACTAGACAATCATCATTGAGCCACACCTATATACAAACACAAACTTGATTGCGCATAGACTCGTATAGTTTAGTAAGTTATTTAGAAATAATAAGCTTTACCGGCATGAAGTGGTTCGGGTTTCCTACGTGGGCCATCGTCAATATCTTTGTTGGAGGGCCGAGGCTTGTATCAGACGCCTCCATTGGTAGGCACAAGTAGGGACCATCCCAAGCTAAGAAGACTAGCGCAACTTGATACGCCGTGGCAAACACCAAACCAATTAGAGGCATGTCGAGCCAATATTGCGTGGAGCAAGGACTTATGACATAGTTCACTCGGAATATAAGATCTTTGTATCTCATTCTCGGTTGTAGTCTAGGCAGTATTTTTCTGTATACATTACAGTTGTCCAACAACTCTGCCGCCAGATGCATTCGAACCATAGGGTAATCATGCTCTTCGTACCCCAACAATACAGCTAGTGATCGATATCCACAATGCCCGCCCGGAATTACATCTCTCGCCTCTTTAATGTATGGGAACCAAAAGTAATCTACATTCTTAACCCCGAAGTTCACCCCCATATAAATAATGGGTTGTTCAGGAAATTGCAATCCAGACCCTTCACATTGACCACCAATGTCCGGCAAAACTCCACTTTTATCCTTTTTAGGACGGCCACGGCCCTACCTTGGATACCTTGGGTCCCATTCTCATTCTCATTCTCATTCTCCTTCTTTATCTCATTCTCCTTCTCATACTCCTCTAACTCGGCCCTTCTGTGCTCAAACAAGCTCGACTCCCTCTTGGTGGAATACTTTGTGGAACCCTTCGGCCTTTCTTTGGCAACGATACCCATCGGCTCCAACAGCGAAGATTCACACGGATGCTCCAAGTCATAGAACAACTCAGTGACTTGCGATAACGTGGATTTATCAAGGATCCCATCTTTCTCATTCTTGTACAATTCCTCAAGTCTCAACTGTGGAATAGACATTGCCGCATGCTCCTCAGTGGTGTTGTTACGATAAATCTTATCCCATTCCAGCTGCCTCCAAAAGCGGTGGATCTCACTCTGCATGATCTGCCTCTTATCAACAATAGCCTCCCCAATCTCATGGATGCACGGCAGCCTTGGCATTCTTTCATCAAGTAATCGTCACACTCCTCCGTGAAATCATCTCTCTCTAGTTGCTTATACATATCGAACAACTTCCTCAAGCCCATTTCCGACACTTTGTAGAACAACTTCGTAAACACCCTTCTCATTTTTAGTGGCACCTCGTTGAAATAATTTGGTTTTTTGATCCGTGACATCTCCATGTTCGCCCTCACCTGCCCGATTTGACCTTTGATTGCATGGTGGATTCTCACTGTCATCTTGTTAAAACCGCCAATACTAGAATCCACAATATCCTTCAACACCTTATGCATACCCTCAACCCTATCAAAAAAAAAAAAATGAATCGTGCTAGAAAGAAAGTATGACACTGAGCCCTATGCCCAATAAACAACCAAGAAAATGAAAAAGGGATACATACATGTTTGAAGTCCTCGTGAAGAAGTGAAGATGATGATCCGTCCACGCTCTGACTATGTTTTCCTTGTAAGGATTCAACCATTGTTTCTCAAGGTATCCAATGAGGCCGCTCTTCCACGATTTCCTCAGTTTTGGAGCCTCTCTTCGTAGCTTGCCTCCGTGGTTGAACACCAAAGTCCCCAGCATTGGCCGCAAAAGTCCCTGACTCTTTTTGAATCCTTCAAGATTGGATTAGCATATGCCTCGTGTTGTGTTTGATATGCACCCATTACAAAAGGTGTTTAACCCGATCTTTAAAAACTACCCGAATTGCATTGATGAGGGCCTTCTCTCGATCAGCCATTATGGCTGTCGGCATTACTCCCGCCTCTTGAAACAAATGTAGAAGCTTTCGTATTATGAATTTGTAATGCAAACCATCTTCCTCCCGCGTAAATGCATAGGCGGTGTTGAACGTCTTGTTAGTGCATGTAAGACCGACAATCTCCACCAGAGGCATGTTATACCTAAGGATGAATGTAAGAAAACAAAAGAGTTTAAGCAATTTTAGATCATGGATATTACGACTATATTAAATTATAATAAACAGAAGGCCATTATATACCTATTTGTCTTGTATATGGCGTCGATAACTACCACGTACGGGAACAACTTCAACAGGTGCATTGAGTGAGGGTGAGCGAAAAATAGGATATCAATCTGAGACGTAGACAGCTTCCTAAGAGGATTCACTCTGTACCTATTTTCTTTGAAGAAATTTAGGGTCCATTGGATAACCGTCATTTCCTCACTATCCTCGTAGTGCAATTTTTGTAGATAGTTGGAAACTTGTTTCGGTGATGTTACATTTCCGGGGAAGTAGCTTCTCAACTCCGCAACAATAACACTCGACGGATTGAACCTCTCGCCGAACCTCCTGACAATACGCTGCTCATCGAGGTCATTTGGCCCATGTATGCATGCCCAAGGAAGGTAGTCGGAAGCTTATGGTTGTGTTGTCCGCTCAACACATTCAAGATCCATTTCTGAGTCTCTACTCCCACTTCTTCTTCATTCGAACACCGTACAACTCAAATGTGCACCCGGACTTCTTCAATCTAGTTTCACAAAGTACCACATCAGCCTCATTCGGATCTTCTTCACTAACTTTCTTCCTCCCCGATCTATATTCACCAAAGTTCTCGCACGTCAAACTAACATGTATTTCATTACTTCGGCAAATGACTAGAACCATCATCAAATCGTTGCCCCTTTTCTCAGCCCAATCAACCAACTCCTCTCGGCTATCCCACTTTTGATTCGTACGAAATTCAGATCCATAATTTTTACCCTATTAATGTAAATAATAATGTTATTCATTTGCATTTAATGACATAACAATATCTCAATCTCCAAACTTAAAGAACTACTATTTCTAACTACACATGCAATATCAAAATACCGCTAAATTTTAATAAATGCTAACAAAACTACAATAGTAGTACTAAAACAAAACCATATCTTCCCATTTCTAAACAAGTACTACTTCATAACATACAATATCTCCATACCCCTAAAATATACTAACAAACTAAACTATAATATCTTCATTTAGAAACTTAAAGAACTATTACTTCATAACTACACATACAATATCTAGATCTCTTCACCACTTTACTAATCTCTCAATACATATCTTATGATTTATACGACAAGTAAACATATATACTTTTATTCCTCTATACCTAAACTAATTCATACAATATCGTATACAATATTACCATACAATATCTCCATACCCCTAAAATATACTAACAAAACTAAACTATAATATCTCTATTTACAAACCTATGATTTATACGATAAACACTTGAGTAAAACTATATATACTTTTATTCCTCTATACCTGAACTAATTCACAATATCGCATGCAATATTACCATAACATACATATCTATATAACGCAAATATCAAGCTTTTTACGAATTATGGAATGCTAACCGCGAAATTGTTGGGGTTGAATTCTTCACCACTGCTCAAATATTCGTTTTTGCTACTCCAATAGTCGTTTTCGCTATTTTGCACTGTGATAAGATTGTATTCGTGTGTGAAAAAAATGGATGAATGAGTTTGAGTATATATAGAGGGGTAATTCGACTGTTGGAATTATAGATGTTGGGCTACGCAAGAAGTTGGCGTACGCAAGGATGTTGCGTAGGAGCCAAATGGCAAAAAAAAACCCAACGGCCATATTTTTGCTCTACGCATGATTCTTGCGTACGCAAGATTCATGCGTAGAGCAATCTCTCCAACGGCCATATTTTCAAATCTCCAACGGCCCTATTTCTTGCTCTACGCGGTATCTTGCGTACGCAAGAATCCTACATACTGGTATCTTGCATACGCAAGATACCTGCGTAAAGGAATGTAGTACAAAACGCCAAATATTGTAGTGTATATAGCGACTTCGTTTAAAATTCTATCCACTAATCTCCAATCAATACAAGCAAACTTCTTAATAATTTTCAATATCCAAACATACAAGTATATATGTACAAAAAATATATCCGGTCAAAAACACACATTCATAGATACAGCACGACCTTGTAATAATTGATGAGGTGTTCTTTACAACTTGCAAGCCAATTCTTTGGAATCTAAATCCTTCATGATATTTCTCATCCTCTTGCAAGTCGGGATAATTTTCTGCAATAAACAAATATCACAAAATCACATGAGCACGCCTAACCATTTTTTACCTTAACTTTCGTACTTATATTGATAAAGATAATTGTATACAATATATAAGGAGTATCATTCTTGCACATGAACTATTTGTTTTTTTATTTGATTGTTTAGACTTTCTTAAAGTGACATTTTTAGTAAACTTATTCAAAGTACTAACATATAGCTTTGAAACTAACTTGTTAAGGAATGTCCATCATTACTTGCAACCTATGCTTGTTCTTTTTGTTCTTCTCTTTACCTAAACTAATGCTTCTATCTAATCTGCAACCTATAAAACACACACAAAACTCATAAAATCAGTTGAAAGAGTTCAATGGAGCCTTTTGAATAAACTAGACCATAGAGTAGAGCTATCAATAAAACTTGTCACTGAAAAAAGAACTAGCAACATTTACTGAAATGTTAATAAAATCAAGTCTACTACATGCTATTATAATATTATCAACATTATTGATGTAAGTCTTGAATTACATTCACATTCACTAACTAGGAATAGGTATATATATACTATTACATACTATCCAGAATTTGTGTCAAGAATACAAATAGGTGTTCAAATTAATTACATTCACATTCACTAACTTGGATAGGTATATAATACTATTATATACTAATTAGTATCCAGAAAATTGTGTCAAGACGATACAACTAAGTGTTCAAATTTCAAGCATCACTAAAGCATAGTATGATTAAAGTATCTAGCCCTAAAATAAAATAAGATTGGATACTCAAAACATTCCTATCACCAATAAACAAAAGATAACAACCACTTATAACATGTCATTATATTATCGATCACATTCTTGAGAAGTTTGAGTCACCTTGGTCATGCCGTGTGAAAAAGGATTGAACTCACTAGACAAACTAGTATAACTAACCTTATCGTATTCAAGGGTATCTCCAGGAGCCTTTCAAACATTCAACCATGTAGCTATTAAGTATTAACTAAGTAAAACATGCTCCTTTACATTTACAAATTGAATAGATTAAGTCAATCCCAATTTAAGAATTATACCTGATAGCAAATCACAAGGAACAAAATGATTACAGACAACTCCAAAGAAACATTATCTTATATACAATATGCATGCTCATTAATAAAATAACTTCATGATTTATGTCCACAATATGACACCATTGGCAAGAATACATATTGCAGAGCATTATTTTTCAAACATAAAGAAATTGTGCGAAACTTCAAGCTATTTTACAAACCTGTAGTTGACTACTAAATTCCACTATGACAAAAACTTGAAGTAATGAAACTGATAACATTACATCAAAAAGAATGATAATATAAGTCAAAACAAATTGTAATCCTTCTCAAAAATTGAAGGGGGGGCTTAAAAGAAAAAAAAACATACATTACTAATTGGATGACTTGGCAGAAATTATTAATTTTATCATGGTTGGTCAATAGCATCAACAAAGAGGAATGATGGATCTAATAGCTCAATCCAAATTGAATAATTTGGTCTCATTGCCCCTTTTCTTAGCTGATATCTGAAAAATACCCCACTAAATTTTAGGTTTAGACTTTTGACCCATATCCTCTTCTCATATCACCAGCTAACACATTTGGGCTCATTTTCTCTCTCTTGCTCACGGTTCCCAATCTTAATTTTGAGCGCTCACATCGTTCTCCGATCTTCAGCTCCGACCTCCGTCTCAGACCTCTCTCTGACCTCCATCTCCTTTCCAGTTGACTTGATCGCCATATCCGAAACCTAGATGATTCATTGTTTTTTTCCCTAAGATCTCTGACTTTCATCTTCGTCTTCCGACGCAAGGCTCGTCCTCCACCCTAGGCTCCTCTACAGATTCCGATGACGACAAGTTGTCGCCACTGCCGACAAGACGATAGCGAGGAGCAGAAGCGCTAACAAGGGTGGACTGTGTGGATTTCGACTCAGGTTCGTTTATGTTTTCTCATGGCTTGTGATTTTAGGTGGATCCTTGAATTCAAGTCAAAATTGCAACAAAAGAAGTGTTTGATGCTTGGATTTTGTTATTGAAAACTAGGTTCACTAAATTTGAAATTGTGCAAGTGCAGATTCTATTCACTACAGATCAGGTTATTAACAGTTTAGTCAAGCCGAAAGTTGGCTCCCCTTTATGATGTCAAGTGTCTATGCTAGAAACCTTATATATGAGAGAGTGAGCTACTTTTTTCCATAATGCTCATCTAAAGGACCTCAAATATGCTAGGACAAAGCTTACTTGGAACAATATGAGGTGTGGTTATAACCAAATTTATTGTAAGCTAGATAAAGTCTCAGTGAATGAATTATTGAATGATATCCTTCCACAGTCCAATGCTTACTTTGTCTCTCCTAGGCATTAGATCATTCCTCAGGTATGGTGGTGATTAAAGAGGATGGGATTCGCAGGAAATTCTCTTTACAGATGAAGAGATGTCAAAGGGGCTTCTTCTGACTTCCCAAAGGGAGACTCTATATAAACGCGGGTTTAGCAAGAAACCGAAAGAAAAGTACTTCGAATTTTTTATTAATCGCCAGAGACGGAGACGGCTTCGAACCATTAGTTCATTATGTAATAGATCTTTCCGTTCTAATATTCAATCCGCGAGTTATCAGTACTTATCAAACCTGTTCCTATCTAACGGAAGGCTGTTGGATCAAATGACAAAGACATTGTTTAGAAAAAGATGGATTTTCCCGGATGAACTGAAAATTGGATTCATGTAACAGGAGAAAGATTTCCCATTCCGTAGTCGTAAAGATATGTGGCCATGAAAGAGGGATTAAGTGGAACAGAATTGACTGGGCGGTAGAGTCGTGGAAATACTTGTTTTTTCCATATTTCGGACCTTAGCTCCACGGAACAATATGCTACTGCTGAAACATGGAAGAATTGAAATCTTAGATCAAAACACTATGTATGGATGGTAAGAACGGCCTAAACAAGAATTCTTGAACAGCGAACAACCAGAGC
>WOAB01000845.1:0-26032 GCA_027886185.1 Rheum nobile
TGATTGAGTTCACATACAACAATAGCTGGCATGCTACAATCAAGATGGCTCCGTTTGAAGCTTTGTACGGTCGCAGATGCAGATCTCCGATTTGTTGGGACGATAACGCCGACAAGATTCTGCTTGGACCAGAGTTGGTCGAGAGGACAGCTGCAGATATTGCTTTGATCAGGCAGAGAATGTTGACTGCTCAGAGTCGACAAAAATCTTACGCAGATAAGAAGCGTAGGAATGTCGAGTTCAAGGTTGGCGACAAGGTCTTCGTCAAGGTGTCGCCTTCCAAAGGAGTTTTCAGGTTTGGTAAGCGTGGGAAGCTTAACCCTCGCTACGTGGAACCATTCGAGATTCTGGATAGAGTGGGATCTCTAGCGTACCGCTTGGAGTTGCCGCCATCGGCTCATCCAGTGCATAATGTGTTCCACGTCTCTTTGCTCAGGAAGTATGTGCCAGATGAGTCTCATGTGCTGAGTTATAAGGACATCGAGATTCAAGCTAATGGTACTTATGAAGAGTTGACCGTGTGCATTTTGGAGCATCGGTAGAAGCGTTTGCACAACAAGATTGTGCCGTTGGTACGAGTGATGTGGTCCAAGTCAGGGACCGAATAAGTTACTTGGGAGACGTGGGAAACCGAGTCAGATATGCTCAGGCGTTTTCCCGAGTTATTTTCGGCCTAAGTTTCGGGGTCGAAACTTCTTTTAAGGGGGGGAGATGTGATACCCCGTATTTTTGTAAGGTTATTTTGGGAATTTTGGAATTTTCCCGAGTACCCGTTTAGTACGTCGGATTTAATTCAGGTAGCTTGAGACATTCTGTAATGTGCTCTTATCTGTAATATTTTACTCAGTGTAATAAAATACAGACGATGTGCTTCAGATGTTTATACGCGTTCGCGTACGATAATTTTTATCCGGGTTAATGTCTTGCTCGTTCAAAAGCTGAATGGGCGGGAAAAGGCAAAAAGGGCGACCGTCGAACAGTAACGGCACCCGCCGTCGCTGGGCCCGAGGTGTCAGGCCGTTGTCTCCTACTCTGGGCTCGCCAAGGCTAGGAACGGTGACCGCCGTAATTACGGCGCCCGCCGCGGCCCGCCGTAGGCAAAGTTGCGGCAACCACCGTGATTACCCAGAGGTCATTACCCGTTGGTCGTCGGCGAGCTTTGGCCGCGCCGATGTAGCCCTGCTCGCCTCGTCTAGGGTGATGACGATGTTCCCATTGCTTTGGCTATAAAAGGAGGTGTTAGGGGAAGGGTTTTGAGCCATCCCAGCACCGAATCCCTGCTAAAATTTCGCCTCATCGGAGTGTTAGTTTCGCCGGATTTCGGAAGTTTCGTTGGTGTCGGTTGGTGGTGTTTCCAGAAGCCCTTGTGAAGCCTTTTGGTTGCCTTTGGAGGTTGGAACCCAGGCAAGGCAAAAAGGGGTCGAAACGTGCATCATTTGGGTGAGTTTTTCCCTCGTTCTGTCGTCGGAGTTCTTCACGGCGACCGCCGTGTTCTTTACGGCGCCCGCCGTGATGAATGCGGCGACCGCCGCCAAGAACGGCGACCGCCACGAGTGCCCAGAATGCCTTCGTGGCTTTGGCTTGGTCGGTTGTCATCGTGGCGTCTTTCCTTTTGAATTCTTTCGCCGTTTTTAGATTCGTACTGTTGTTATGTCGGATCTAACTTAGGGTTCCTTTTATGGGTCGACTCGAAGGTGTTTGTGCTAGCGGAGCTATACCCGTGTCGAGCCCGGAATCTCGTCGTTGTCATTAGGCTTGTTTCTATTTTGCGGATTAAGGCAAGTGGTTGTTCGCTCTTGCTCATCGTTTCCATATTTACATTGATTATCAGTTATTTCAATTGATTAATTAATTTGGAACGATTATTACGGTGTTCTTCTGGAAGTGATTTATAAACTGTTTTGAAAATCATATAATAGGTTTTATATCTGTTAGAACATCGCTATTATCTGTGATCGCCTTTCGGGCCTTTATGTGGATTTATCATGTAACTGTTATTGTGCTGTATCTGTTAGTTAGGAATGTACTCGGACTTCGTCCGGTCGTTTCTTTATAATCTGGTATCGGGGTGGCTCGTCTCCATCTGGTACTATTCTAAGATCATGATCGGTCTCTTTCACAAGTGTGTAGAGACAGGATACTTAGCTGGTGTCACAAACCTTTCGGTGTATGTCACTCTCGACGAAACGTATACTAAGATGTGTCGTCCCAATGGTGGGGTACACATGTAAAATTCTAATAATGTGATGTGTGGTTTGTAATATAAACCAGATAAGTGCTACTCGACGCACATAATTAATAAACCTTCGGCGAGTAGTGCAGCTAGGAAAACTCGTCTTGACTTTGATCATAGTACGTTCTCTTTCCAATCTAGACTCGTTGTATGCGGTGAGGTTGGTCGTGAACCGAAGCATCTCAGTCAACTTTTAAATCATTGTTGTATGATTCTATAAACATTCCAGATTTGTCATAATTCCTTACAGACTCATTTCCGTTGGAGTCTTATTTCGAGTCGATTTCTGTGAAGTTTCAGTCTTCCAGAATCTTCTCTTGTGCATACCTCTTGTTTATTCCAGTAGGAGTATGATGGTTGACTATCGTCATCGGTTGTTATTCAAAAAGCGATGAGTCTAACCTAATACGACTGCTTCGAACCATTCTGCTTTGTACCCTTGCTAGTCTATTCAAGTAGACTAACCCACGAACTTTGTTCTCTGCATGTGGGCTGGTGTCATCCGTTCGATTCGGCACATCAGATAGAAAGTAGCTCAGAAGGATAGAAGGACTATGGAGTCGATGGTGGTTTTCGAATGTTTGAGTTATTTCATTAATCAGGTTGAGATCCTTTGGACAATGACTTTTGTTGTAATGTATTTTATAAGACTTCTGCTGTACACTACTTTATAAGACTTCCGTTGTATTTGGTTTAAACTCTGTGTTAGCCTATCCGGGATTGGGTTGTAATCCCGTAACTCATGTTTCCTTGACAATGTTATGTTTCGGAATTGAATGCTTTGATCATTATGTATCACTTGTATTTCCTAAATTGTATTTAAATGGTAAAGCCTTAGGTGATCTCGGTAAGAAACACTGGGGTCATTGGCGGTAATACATTTCCAAAAGGGTTAAGTTTTGGGGGTGTTACATCTCTAGCAAGAGAAAGGCACACGCCCGAAATAGAAACTGCGGAAATAGAAATGCTAAAACGGAAACTTGCTAAATAGGGAAATAACATAAAAATAGCCTAAATATGACTAAGTCCTATGCCAAGGGGGACGCCACGGTCTTGGTCGCCTTGGCCTCGCCGTAGCCCGGCTTGGGTCGATGCCGGGGCGCATCACTTAGTGTCGATGGCAGAGACGAGAGCACAGGCGGTGATTCGCGAGTCGACAGTTCGCGAGGTAGAGGAATTGTTGGATGCAAGAATCACAGCTATGGATGCGAAGTTTAACAGCAAGTTGGTGATGGTCGATGAGATCGATGACAGGCTGGCGAAGATTGATGAGAAACTGGACAGCCAAATCTCGGAGATGTTCAAAGCAATAGGCATGGTCACAAGGAACTTGGGATCATCAAGCCTAGGTATTTCGCCGGCGCCTAACTTAGAGAATCTACGAGCATCACCGATCGGCCCTACACTGCCAAATCAGGTTCATGGACCTGAGAATCGATTCAGACAAGGGAATTTTGGTAGCAGTTCCAATGGAATTGGAGCTAATGGTTACTCTGGTATTACTAGGTTATCTCGATTGGATTTTCCCAGATTTGGGGGTGAAATGGTAAAGGAATGGATATTCGAGTGTGAGCAGTTTTTCTTGATCGATAGGACGCCAAAAGATATCAAAGTGAATTTGGCTTCTATCCATCTGGATGATCAAGCAGCGAGATGGCACCAATCGATGGTTCAGAATGAAGAAAATAGAGGTATGATTCTTGATTGGAATTTTTACAAAGTTTTGCTGCTGGAAAGGTTGGGTGAGGTGCTAGATGATCCTATCATGGAATTGAAAAACTTGCAAGAAACTGATGGTATTATGGATTATCATTGCAAATTTGAGGCAATAAGAAATAGAGTGAAATTGCCTGAGGACTATCTTGTGAGTGCGTACTTGGCTGGATTGAGGAATGACACTCAAATGCATGTTCGGATGTTTCAACCTCAAACTCTGAGGCAATGTTTGTCATTGGCCAAATTGTATGAATCGGCTCATCCAAAAATGTGGAGTAATGCTGGTGCTGGGAAGATTCAGAGCAATGGATTTCAGGCCAGATCACTGAATTCTACCAGAAGAGAGCCAAGTGCAATACAAAAGTTGCCATTTCAGTCCAAGAACTATGAAAATTCTAGGGGGAATCAAGGAAGGAAGTTCTTGACTACTGAGGAGATGAATGAAAGAAGAGCTAAGGGATTGTGTTACTATTGTGATGAGAAGTACACTCCAGATCATTACAAGACACACAAAATAGGCCAGTTATATGTGATGGAATATGAGGATGAGGACCATGATTGTATTAGGGATGAGGTACTGTCTGAGAGGGAAGAAGAAACAGCTCAAATTTCTATTAATGTTATGGCTGGTATCTCTGCATACAGAACTATGAGGGTCAAAGGAATGATGGGGAAGAAGGCTTTGTTCATATTGATTGATTCAAGAAGCACTCATAACTTTGTGGATAAGGCTGCAAATTTTCTTCTACAGGGTTGTCTAAGGTGGTAGTAGCTGATGGTAGCACCTTGGATGTCTCAGCTAAGGTGGAAGGGTTTCAATGGAGCTTTCGGAACACTCCTTTTAAAGCTGATGTTATGGTTATTCCTTTAGGCTGATGTGACATGGTTTTGGGATTTTAATGGCTTGAAACATTGGGGCCAGTAATGTGGGATTTCAAGAGATTAACTATGGAGTTCAGGGTAGATAACAAGACGATGTTGTTACAAGGAATTACTCAGGGTTCTGTCAGGGAACTGGAGGCTAAGCACGTCAACAAGCTGTTGGATGCATAGTTGACCATGATTTGTGTTCAAGAAGTTAGTGAGAGAGGTGAGCTTTGTGCAGTGGAAGGTGAAGCCAATCAATGGGCAGTTCCAGTTGGAATTGTACAGTTGTTATGCAGGTTTGAGGATATTTTCCATGAACCAAAGGAATTGCCTCCTTTTAGAGTTGGCCATGACCATAAAATTCCTCTATTGGAAGGTTCTAATCCAGTTAACCAAAGACCTTATAGATATGCAGTGCATCAAAAGAATGAGATTGACAAAATTGTCCAAGACATGTTGAAATCTGGTACTATACAAGCAAGTTCCAGTTCTTATGCTTCTCCTATGATTTTGGTTAAGAAGAAGGATGGGTCTTGGAGGTTATGTGTTGATTATAGAGCTTTGAACAACTTGACAGTCAAAGATAGATTCTCTATTCCCTTAATTGAAGATCTCATGGATGAATTAGGGGGGTCTAAGATCTACTCTAAAATTGATCTTAGAGTAGGGTATCATCAGGTAAGAATGAACAAAGAGGATGTTCACAAAACTGCATTCAAGACTCACAATGGTCATTATGAGTATTTAGTAATGTCATTTGGGCTAACTAATGCTCCAGCTACATTCCAATACCTAATAAATTCAGTTTTCAGAGGAAGTTTGTTCTCGTATTTTTTGATGACATTGATTTACAGCTCATCATTGGAGGAACACATCCATCATTTGTCTATGGTCTTTGGTCTCATGAGGAAACATTTGTTGTTTGCTAAAAGGAGCAAGTGTGCTTTTGCTGTTGAGAAGGTGGAATATTTAGGACATTATATTTCTGCACAGGGCATTTCTACTGATCCATAGAAGGTTTTGGTAGTCTCTCAGTGGCCTATTCCAAAGACATTGAAGCAGCTGAGAGGATTTTTGGGGTTAGCAGGGTATTACAGAAGATTTGTGCAGAATTATGGGGCTATTGCTAGGCCATTAAGTTTGCTGTTAAAGAAGGACAATTTTCTATGGTCAGAGGAGGTTGATGGAGCTTTTGAGACTCTTAAGGTTGCTTTGTGTAATGCACCAGTTGTAGCTCTTCCATACTTTACTAAGGAATTTGTTGTTGAGACAGATGCTTGTGGGCATGGCATTGGAGCTGTTTTAATGCAAGAGGGTCACCCATTAGCATATATCAACAGGCATCTTAAAGGAAGACAGCTCAACTTATCCATTTATGAGAAGGAATTGATGGCTGTTGTGTTTGCTTTGCAAAAATGGAGGCATTACTTGCTTGTGGGACACTTCACCATTAAGACTGATCAAAGAAGTCTTAAATATTTGTTAGAGCAAAGGTTGAACACACCAATTCAACAACAGTGGCTACCTAAGCTCTTGGAATTTGATTATGAGATTCAGTACAAACAAGGAAAAGAGAATCTAGTGGCTGATGCCTTGTCAAGAGTGGAAGGCTCTGAGATCTTGTCTATGGCATTGAAAGTGGTGGAGTCTGATTTGCTTAAGGAAATCCAACAGTGTTATGAATCTGATGGGCATTTGAAGCAGATTATTGTTGACTTAAAGGTTGATGTGAAGGCTAGGAAGTATTACACTTGGTTTCATGGACAGTTGAGAAGGAGAGGTAAGCTTGTCATTGGTAATAATGTGGCACTTAAGAACAAAATTCTTTTATAGCTGCATAGTTCTAGGGTTTATGGACATTCTGGGAGAGATGTGACAGTTTTAAGGGTGAAGAGTCTTTTTTATTGGAAAGGGTTGGCTAAGGATGTTCAGTCCTTCATCAGGAGTTGTGTGACCTATCAAAGAAACAAGTATGACCCAGCTGCTTACCCTGGATTACTTCAACCATTGCCCATTCCTTCAGCTGTATGGACTGACATCTCTATGGATTTCATTGATGGATTGCCAAATTCTCACGGGAAGTCAGTCATTTTTGTAGTAGTGGATAGGTTGAGTAAGGCTGCTCATTTTATGGCTCTCTCTCATCCATATACAGCTTTGTCAGTAGCTCAGTGTTTCCTAGATAATGTCTTTAAGCTACATGGATTTCCAAGGTCTATTGTCAGTGATAGAGATGTTGTATTTGTTAGTGAATTCTAGAAGGAGTTGTTCACAGTTCAAGGAGTTGACTTGAACCTATCTACTGCTTATCATCCTCAAACAAACGGACAAACTAAGGTTGTGAATAGATGCTTGGAGAATTATTTGAGGTGTATGTGTGGAGATAAACCATCTTTGTGGAGCAAATGGCTACCACTGGCTGAATTTTGGTATAACACATCCTCTCACTCTGCTACTCATTTTACCCCTATGAGATAGTTTATAGCCAACCACCTCCTGTGTACTTGCCTTACTTACCAAGGTAATCCAAAGTGGATGTTGTGGCTAGGTGTTTACAGGATAGAGAAGATATGGTTCAGCTTCTCAAGTTTCACCTAACTAGAGCTCAACACAGGATGGAGCAGATTGCTAATAGGCATAGAAGTGATAGGAATTTTGATATTGGTGATCTGGTTTATGTTAAGCTACAGACATATAGACAACAGAGCTTGATCTCCAGGAGTAACCAGAAGCTTTCTCCTAAGTATTTTGGTCCTTACAAGGTGATTGACAAGTGTGGAAAGGTTGCTTATAAGCTAGAGCTTCCTACTTCTTCCAGAGTACACCCTGTATTCCATGTCTCTCAATTGAAGAAGCACATTGGCAATGCAGTTCCTTCCACTAATTTTCCTTCTATTGTACCTGATGTGACTATCAAGCAACCTGAGCTAATTTTGGACAGGAAAATGGTAAATAGACAAGGTCGGGCTGCAACAAAAGTGTTAGTGAAGTGGTTGAACAAGCCTGCGGAAGAAGCTACCTGGGAGTTCTTTTATGATCTACTGCAAAAGTTTCCAGACTTCCAACCTTGAGGTCAAGGTTGTTCGATTGGGGAGGATTTGTTACAGGAAAATAATAGTTGGGCTAGTTTTGTAATAAAGGATAAAGTGAGGGTTAAAATGTAAATTCTGTTAATTGTAACAGAATATAACAGGAGAAAGGGAGAGGGAAATTCCTTCAATATGTAAATCATTTGTTCAATTGAAGTTGTTGGTTTTTGTTGTTTACAAAGAACATTAGAACCTTTTCTTTCCTATTCTTTCTATCATCTCTCTTGATACAGAAATTCTGTATCACTCCCAGAACCAGTCGCGTTGGTCGGACGGGTCTTTCGTCTTGCTTCCTGTTCGGGTCAATGACATGTAAGTTGGAATGTCGCTTATGGTCGGGTCACATTTTGATTAATCGGGTAAGTCAAGTTACTGGATCAAGTTTGATTGGATTATTTCGAATTTCCATTTGAGTTTTGGTTAAGTCGGTTTTTTGTTGAGTCAGATTTTTTCATTTCGGGTTGGATCGAGTTTTAGTTGAATTTTCAATTAAATCGGTTTTTGATTCAATCGAGTTTTGGTTCAATTGAATTTCAGTTGAATCGATGTCAGTTGGATCATATTTCAGTTCAATTTTACTTCGATTGAATCGGATTTCAAGTAATGCAACTTTTATTTCCATAGTGTGACTATGTAAGCATGCAAAAATTTCTACCACTACTAAATATTGCAAAGTAACCATGATAATACCCTCATACTTGGCTTAAAATTAATATAGATATAGATTATCTAAATATAAAAGGTTAAGTTATGACATCCCTAATAAATTGCATCGAATCAAACTCATAAAAAATATGAAATATGAAATGCACTATATAACACATAGTTGAAATTGATCACCGTAAATTTACAAGGGATTAATGGGGTTCGGGTTGTTTCGGGTGTCAGTCATGTATACTCTTGTTCGTTTTGGGCTTGGGTGTGATCGAGTTCGGGTGTCAGTTATGATCATATTTGGGTTGCATGGGTATTGTTTGACACCTTGTTGGTGGATTCAGATGTAACCAAATTAAGATTGTTTCTTAACTCGGTTGTTTTTGTGCTCGAGTCGGTTTTAGAATAATTTTTCAAGTTTTTGGTTGTCGGTCAAGTCTCGAGTCGGACGAGGTATCGGTTTTCTCGAACCGGCGCAACAAAATATCAAGCTTGTTGCAACGGCTCAAAACTATTACAATAAGGCCATAAATTATTACCATAGACCTATTGTAAGACATGTCAATGCGTTGCAGTAGTGGCCATTGCAGTAAGTCTTTTGCGATGGTACATTCTTTATTGTAACGGTTAAAGAAAGTTTAAAATTATTAGTAAACAACTAGTACAATAGATATCTGATGTAACACATGGTACAAATAGAAGGACCTGTTACATTTGGTAAATCTCGTATTACATTGTATAGCTTTTGTAACACAAGTAGTATAAGTGTAACGGTAGTTTTTTACCTACACCTTTAGAGGTCCGGGCTATAAAGTCCATAAGGCTTTTTCTTAAAAAATTACAGCCCTACCATGCCACCACCACCACCCATATTAGCAAATATGCAAATAAATTAAAAGCTTTAAAATGGCAATTGATATGTACACTACGAAATTTGCCTTTTCGCACTACAATTTGCTACGCCATATATTGACGTAAGCCAAATACATGCGCAGAAGGCAAAATACGTAGAATTTTTTTAAAACAAAATACTTTTTAGTTCTACGCCAGGATTTGGCGTACAGAACCATTTTTTAAAAAAAAATGCAATTTCTATGTACACTACGAAATTTGCCTTTTCGCACTACAATTTGCTACGCCAGATATTGGTGTAAGCCAAATACATGCACAGAAGGGAAAATACGTAGAAATTTTAAAAAAATACTTTGTATTTCTACGCCAGGATTTGGCGCCATATTTTTTAAAAAAATAATAAATTCTACGCCAAAATCTGGCATACGCCACGTAGGTTAAGAGGAGCGGGAGCCGCTCCTTTTCTTCTTCTTCCATCTTCTTCTCCCTCCTTTACGCGTAGCGGCGGCAACCCGACCCCCCCCCCCCCAAATCCTTCCAAATTTCCCCAAATTCCCCCAAATCTCCCTAAAACCTTGAATTCCCTCAAATTTCATCCAAAAATTGCATTTGGCGGTGGCGATGGCGACTGTGGCGGCGATGGCAGCGGACCGGCAACTGGCGGTGGCGACGCCGAAGAGACGGTGGTGGCCGGTGTTGGAGGTCCTCCAACAGTGGTGGCGGTGGTCGGTGGTGGTGATCAGTCGGGAGTCGGAGTAGAGGATGCGGCGGTCGAGGTTGCGGTCCGGGTCGTCAGACCGGTGGTGCTCGTACTCGTGGCGCGGCCACTTCGGTTTCAGACGATACTCCCGTCGGGGCAGGACGATGAGGAGGTTTGCGAAAGGTAACAAAATCAATTTTGTATAATTATTTTGGTTCAAATGATAATTTCGGTAACAAAATCAATTTTGCGCCGAAGAGACGGTGGTGGCTGGTGTTGGAGGTCCTCCAACAGTGGTGGCGGTGGCCGGTGGTGGTGATCAGTCAGGAGTCGGAGCAGAGGACGCCGGCGGTCGAGGTCGCAGTCGGGGTCGTCGGACCGATGGCGCTCGTACTCATGGCGCGGCCACTTCGGTTTCAGACGATACTCCCGTCGGGGCAGGACGGTGAGGAGGTTTGCGAAAGGTAACAAAATCAATTTTGTATAATTATTTCGGTTCAAATGATAATTTCCGTTTCGATTAAATAGCGAATAAATATGAAATGTTTAGATTAGATTATACAGTGAATTTGGATATGCATGAAATGTTTAGATTAAATTGAAGTAGATATTTAATTAAAATTTTCAATTAGATTAAATCAATGCATCAATTTTTTTAGATTACGAATTTATGCAATAATAGTATATTCTTGTTGTAATTCTAAAATACTGTATCAAATAATTAACGGAATTGAAAATGTTAAGAAAATTAAAAAATTAGGAATTCTTATAATAAATTAGAAATTAGAATTAAATATATAAAAATAGAAATGAAATAATAACGTTTATATTATATTAGATGAGGGAGTTTCACATACATTTGGTCCTTATTGTACAACATGAGAAATATTATGGGCCATTGGATCAAGGAGATGGAGGGATGAGATTAAAAGAGGCAAAAAAGAGTGAATAGTGATGCGGTGGCATAACCGTAAATACGGTGAACTTTTTTTCTTCTTTTTTTTCGGTCAACAACTTTTTTTGTTATATATTTTCGTCTCTGATCGTTTTGGAATAGACGATTATTGACGTTCACATGTAAGTACTACATGTTCATTTTTCTATGCGGTAAGGTTCACATGTAACATGTTCATGTTCAAACACATGTCTTTGTGCATTTAGAGCTTATTTGTGAACTTCAGTGCACAAATAAATGAACGTTAAGAGCTTATTTGTGAACCTTCTAAATATGTTATTCCAGAATGATCAGGGGACGTTAAGAGCTTTTTTTATTATTTTTCGTCTCTGATCGTTCTAGAATAGACAATTATTGACGTTCACATATAAGTACTAAATGTTCATTATTCTATGCCGTAAGGTTCACATATAACATGGTCATGTTCAAACACATGTCTGTGCACATTTAGAGCTTATTTGTGAACTTTAGTGCACAAATAAATGAACGTTAATAGCTTATTTGTGAACCTTCTATATAGGTTATTCCATAATGATCAGGGGGCGAAAAAAAAATGTTGACAAAAAAAACGACGACTGAGATTGCTTCGCACGTTGTACTATACTAAATAAATAATTTATTTTTTCAAATTTCTTAAAAAAGGCGATACAACAGTCGTGCATTCAGTGCGACAACCGTACAGAGGGTCCTGTCGGCTGGGACAGCGGCGGGTCACAGGATCGGCCCGACGGAGGTGCGGCGGATTTGGGTCTGCGATTGGATGCTGCTCAGGAGGGCGGCACGGGAGACGATGCATCTATGTCGGATCCTGGGGACGACAACAGCGACGCGTCCATGCCCGACGCCGACGCCGTCGACGAGCAGGGCCTGATAGCGGCTTTGGAGCGGGATTACGTTGAGGGCATCGAGGCCCCTGACGTTTCAACGGTCGAGGATTTAGGGAGGGACAATACGCCTTCCTCCCACGTTCGAGATACAGCGGGACCCGTTCTCGAGGCAGCGGGACCCGTACCCGAGCCAACGGCCCCCCTCCTCCCGTGCCAGTTGCGGCTCCCGAGGGGGATGAGCCGGAAGAGGCGTGGATGCCAGGAGGTCCCCGGTCGTGCAGTCTCCTGGTGTCATACCCGACACACGTGGCTCGCGTTATTTGGACGCATACGGAGCGGCTTACACACGACCCTCCCCTGTCACCCGTGCATCCCGATCTGGTACTATTTTTTATCAAATATTTAATCAATATTTGTAGTTTTCATTTTTTTTATTGGGTTTCAGTTGAGGAAGATACTGAAGTCGTACACCCGCCACCCGCATTTCTCCACGATCCACCGGTTTCAGAGGCACGATCCAGATTCGTGGTGGCCGCTGGCGCAGCAGAGCGACATCACATCCCTGGGGTCCCTGGAGTTTCGTCGGATGGACCCCGTGCTGATATCGGCGTTCGTGGAGCAGTGGCATCCAGAGACGAACTCCTTCCATTTTCCGTGGGGGGAGATCACGATCACACTCCACGACGTCTTTCACATTTTGGAGATCCCCATCGATGGGACGGCGATGGTATATGATATGCCCAACGCCGAGCTATTTGTCGCTGCATCGGAGATGCTTGGGGTCGATGTAGCTGTCGTCTCACAAATGGCATCAAGTAATAATTTTTATACCTATTTATTATTTATTTAATATATTTTAATTAAAATGTTATTGATAAACTTATTAGGTTTTATTTCTTTTTTCAGCTGGCGGCTTTGCAATCAACACAACGTTGAAGAATCGTTGTACCTTATTATGTCAAGCGGTCTAGAGGTGATATATCTGTAGTTTTATTAATAATAGGGTTTTTAATTGATTTTTTATACATTTTATTATAAAATTAATGTTACTAATTTCAGGGACGAGAGTCATATTGCTTTGATGTACTTGTTCATGCTGTTGGTCAATACCGTCTTCACAGACAAGTTGGGGCAGAAGGTGAAGGTGAAGTATATGTCGCTCCTACTCGACCACGACAGCACCGGCCGTTATGCCTGGGTGTTGGTGTCCTGGCCAACCTGTACCGGAATTTGGGTCAGGCATCGCGGGCCCAGGCACAGGGATTGGCCGGATGTCCGCTGCTTCTGAGGGTAATAATTTAATTTTTCGGGTTTTATGATTTATAAGTATAAATGCTAACAATTATATGATTTTTTGCAGACGTGGATTTGGTCCTACTTTCATGCCTCAGGGTCACGTGTCACCCGACTTGGAGCACATGGTGGATACACGGGCGGCAGCCCGTGACGGGAGGGAGGCTCCTCAGGGCAGTGACTCGGATCGCCTTATCTCCCTGCGTCGAGTTCTCGACGCCATGAAGTTTTCAGAGGTAATCCCAAAGCATTACGTTCGAATTTCGGGTTTTTCGATTATTTTTTCGTCTTCTGACTCTGTTTTTATTTTATTTCAGGTGCGGTGGCAACCGTGGGGCAAGCTAAACTTCAGCGATCAGAGGTACGCTTCGCCGCTATATCGAGGTGTCATCGAGTGTTTTGACGTGCGAGAGCCGTACTTGCCCGACAGTTGCCTCCGCCAGTTCGGGTACAGGCAGTGCATCCCGCAGGCGCCACCGGAGCCGAATAGAGTTGTCCGACATGCAGCCATGCGGTCGTATATAGTGGAGTACGGGGATGAGCATTGTCTATGGGATGCGGACCCGAGGCCTCTGATCGAGCTGCATGATCTTATCACGTCCACCTTCGCGTAGGATTGTGACGAGACATACCAGTCTGGTTTGATCGGCTGTCTCATCCATATATGGATTTCCGGTCCGCCAGACAGGACCCACATGTAGTAGATCCTGTCCCTCCACCTCTACCAGCTTCCGCTGTTACAGTATGTAATTTTCTTATGTTTACGGTAATTTATTTATGTTTATCTTCTAATGTTCTTTTTAATACAGTGCTCACAACTTGTGGTCGGCGAGATAACTGTTTATCTGGCCTAGTACGACGGTATGCCTCCCCGTCTTACAGATCGGATGATCCGTTGGATCGAGTATCTGATGGGTGACGTGACGCCTTCGGCCCCTCCCATTCCACGAGCGTCCCAGATATTCCACGACTCGGTTCACGAGGAGGGATTTGGCAGCAAGCGACAGCCAGACGAGGACTAGTTATGGTACGATATGTATATTACCTAAACTGTTACGTTACGGATATTTGAACAATATGGAATTTTGTGGATGTTTATGGTATTTTGTTGATGTTTATGGATTTGATTTTCAAAAATATAGTAAATAATCCAAAATGGCAATTTCTATAAGTATAGCATATAGGGATGGAAATGGATCGGGTGGTGGATGGATGTACCCATACCACCATCCGATCCGCTAAATAATTTATCCATCCGCTCCATCCATCATCCGTGAAATCTTCAATCCGCATCCAATCCACCATCATCCGTCGGTTATGTGGATGGATCGGGTGAAATATACGGATTTTTATATTTTTACATTTTAACTTGAAAAAAACAACATACTATGACAATAACGACATAAAAAATATATATAAAATACAAATAAAAGTCGTTAATAATCCATATGGATTCAATATTCCATATATAATAAAACAACATAATTCAGAAACTTGATGAACAACTTGACAAAATACAGTTCCGACTACAGAAATCGACAAACATAAATTGCAAAGCGATTCTTCTTCAATAGTTGAGATAACGATCCACTTCAACGTCCTAGCAAAGTAGAACACAAGAAATAAAACAAAATAATAATAATTAGTAGTCCTCTTTCACTTGTTTATGCGGTAAAAAGATGAAGATGAACTTTAACGTAATATAATTTAGAGAAAATGCATACTCTTTCACTTAATAAATTATACGGATTAATCGGGTCGGGTGGTCGGGTGGATGATGGATCGGGTGGTGGATTGGATGAACCTTCATCCGTATCCGATCCGTCAACCATCCGTTAATCCATTCACCCGGTTATCATCCACTTATCTTCGGGTTTTCGTCCATAAATTCCGGGTGGATGATCGGGTGGATCGGGCATCCGCGATCCATTTCCATCCCTAATAGCATATAAGTATAGTATATAAGTATATAATATATGTATATTTATAAGTATAGTATATAAACATAACGAAAAACTATAGTATATAAGTATATAATATATGTATATTTATAAGATATCAATGAAAACTATATTACATAAGTATATAATATATGTATAAATAATATAAGTATATAACATATCTATAACGAAAAACTAGAATATATAAGTATATAATATAAGTATGACTACAAAAGATATAAAGGAAAACTATAGTATATAAGTATATTTATATGAGATATAAAGGAAAACTATAGTATATAAGTATATTTATGTGAGATATAAAGGAAAACTATAGTATATAAGTATATTTATGTGAGATATACAGGAAAACTATAGTATATAAATATATTTATGTGAGATATAAAGGAAAACCATATTATATTAGTATATTTACATGAGATATAAGAAAAAACTATAGTATATAAATATATTTATGTGAGATATAAAGGAAACCTATAGTATATAAGTATAATTATATAAATATACTTATATACTATATTATTTAAGTATAACTATATGAGATATAAAGGAAAACGATAGTATATAAGTATATTTATATGAGACATAAAAGAAAACTATAGTATATAAGTATAACTATATGAGATATAAAGAAAAACTATAGTATATAAGTATAACTATATGAGATATAAAGAAAACTATATATAAGTATAACTATATGAGACATAAAAAAACTATATTATATAAGTATAACTATATGAGATATAAAGAAAAACTATAGTATATAAGTATATTTATGTGAGATATAATGGAAAATTATAGTATATAAGTATATTTATATGAGACATAAATATACTTATATACTATATTCCTTCTTTATATCTCATATTGTTATACTTATATACTATAGTTTTCCTTTATATCTCACATAAATATACTTATATAATATAGTTTTTCTTTATGTCTCATATAAATATACTTATATACTATAGCCTTCCTTTATAACTCATATTGTTATAATTATATACTATTGTTTTCCTTATATCTCATATAAATATACTTATATACTATTGTTTCATTTATATCTCATATAGTTATACTTATATAATATAGTTTTTTTTATGTCTCATATAAATATACTTATATATTATAGTCTTCTTTTATATCGCATATAGCTATACATATATATTATTGTTTTCCTTTATGTCTCATATAAATATACTTATATAATATAGTTTTTCTTTATTACGATAATTGCCTAGAACTTTTGTTTTGTGGCAAAAATGTCATTCACAACTTTTCATAAATTACGATAAATGCCCTTCATAACTTTTGTTTTATGGCAAAAATGTCCTCCACAACTTTTCATAAATTACGATAATTGCATGAGACTTTTGTTTTGTGGCAAAAATGTCCTCCACAACTTTTCATAAATTACGATAAATGCCCTCCACAAGTTTTTTTGTGGCAAAAATGCCCTCCATAAATTTCATAAATTACGATAATTGCACGGAACTTTTGTGGCAAAAATGTCCTCCATAACTTTTCATAAATTACGATAATTGCTCGAAACTTTTGCTTTTGTGGAAAAAATGCCCTCTAAACTTTTCATAAATTACGATAATTGTCCATAACTTTTGTTTTGTGGTAAAAATGCCATCCACAACTTTTCATAAATTACGATAGTTGCTCGGAACTTTTATTTTGTGACAAAAATGCCCTCCACAACTTTTTATAAATTACGATAAATGCCCTCTACAACTTTTGTTTTATGGCAAAAATTCCATCCACAACTTTTCATAAATTGCGATAATTACCAGAAACTTTTGTTTGTGGAAAAAAGCCCTTCACAACTTTTCATAAACTACAATAATTGCCCAGAACTTTTGTTTTGTGGCAAAAATGCCCTCTACAACTTTTATAAATTATGATAATTGCCCGAAACTTTTGTTTTGTGGCAAAAATGCCCTCCACAATTGTTCATAAAGTACAATAATTGCCCGAAACTTTTGTTTTTGTGGCAAAATACCCTCCACAACTTTTCATAAATTATAATAATTGCCCAAAACTTTTGTTTTATGGCATAAATGCCTTCCACAACTTTTTATAAATTACAATAATTACCTGAAACTTTTGTTTTGTGGCAAAAATGCCCTCTACAACTTTTCATATTTTTGGAAAAATGCTAGCATATTACAATGCTAACCTGCTAGAATTTTACAATGAAAGTATATTACAATCCCTAAATGTAAATCATTACACTGGAGGATCGGGTGGACGGTTACATCTCGTGTGATAATCCTGAAACATTTGAAACCTCGAGTGAAACTGATCATCCCAGCCATCTACACTTCGGTCTTTGAAACGACGCCAAGCATACGGAGGAGGGGGTACTAGACAATCATCATTGAGCCACACCTATATACAAACACAAACTTGATTGCGCATAGACTCGTATAGTTTAGTAAGTTATTTAGAAATAATAAGCTTTACCGGCATGAAGTGGTTCGGGTTTCCTACGTGGGCCATCGTCAATATCTTTGTTGGAGGGCCGAGGCTTGTATCAGACGCCTCCATTGGTAGGCACAAGTAGGGACCATCCCAAGCTAAGAAGACTAGCGCAACTTGATACGCCGTGGCAAACACCAAACCAATTAGAGGCATGTCGAGCCAATATTGCGTGGAGCAAGGACTTATGACATAGTTCACTCGGAATATAAGATCTTTGTATCTCATTCTCGGTTGTAGTCTAGGCAGTATTTTTCTGTATACATTACAGTTGTCCAACAACTCTGCCGCCAGATGCATTCGAACCATAGGGTAATCATGCTCTTCGTACCCCAACAATACAGCTAGTGATCGATATCCACAATGCCCGCCCGGAATTACATCTCTCGCCTCTTTAATGTATGGGAACCAAAAGTAATCTACATTCTTAACCCCGAAGTTCACCCCCATATAAATAATGGGTTGTTCAGGAAATTGCAATCCAGACCCTTCACATTGACCACCAATGTCCGGCAAAACTCCACTTTTATCCTTTTTAGGACGGCCACGGCCCTACCTTGGATACCTTGGGTCCCATTCTCATTCTCATTCTCATTCTCCTTCTTTATCTCATTCTCCTTCTCATACTCCTCTAACTCGGCCCTTCTGTGCTCAAACAAGCTCGACTCCCTCTTGGTGGAATACTTTGTGGAACCCTTCGGCCTTTCTTTGGCAACGATACCCATCGGCTCCAACAGCGAAGATTCACACGGATGCTCCAAGTCATAGAACAACTCAGTGACTTGCGATAACGTGGATTTATCAAGGATCCCATCTTTCTCATTCTTGTACAATTCCTCAAGTCTCAACTGTGGAATAGACATTGCCGCATGCTCCTCAGTGGTGTTGTTACGATAAATCTTATCCCATTCCAGCTGCCTCCAAAAGCGGTGGATCTCACTCTGCATGATCTGCCTCTTATCAACAATAGCCTCCCCAATCTCATGGATGCACGGCAGGCCTTGGCATTCTTTCATCAAGTAATCGTCACACTCCTCCGTGAAATCATCTCTCTCTAGTTGCTTATACATATCGAACAACTTCCTCAAGCCCATTTCCGACACTTTGTAGAACAACTTCGTAAACACCCTTCTCATTTTTAGTGGCACCTCGTTGAAATAATTTGGTTTTTTGATCCGTGACATCTCCATGTTCGCCCTCACCTGCCCGATTTGACCTTTGATTGCATGGTGGATTCTCACTGTCATCTTGTTAAAACCGCCAATACTAGAATCCACAATATCCTTCAACACCTTATGCATACCCTCAACCCTATCAAAAAAAAAAAAATGAATCGTGCTAGAAAGAAAGTATGACACTGAGCCCTATGCCCAATAAACAACCAAGAAAATGAAAAAGGGATACATACATGTTTGAAGTCCTCGTGAAGAAGTGAAGATGATGATCCGTCCACGCTCTGACTATGTTTTCCTTGTAAGGATTCAACCATTGTTTCTCAAGGTATCCAATGAGGCCGCTCTTCCACGATTTCCTCAGTTTTGGAGCCTCTCTTCGTAGCTTGCCTCCGTGGTTGAACACCAAAGTCCCCAGCATTGGCCGCAAAAGTCCCTGACTCTTTTTGAATCCTTCAAGATTGGATTAGCATATGCCTCGATGTTGTGTTTGATATGCACCCATTACAAAAGGTGTTTAACCCGATCTTTAAAAACTACCCGAATTGCATTGATGAGGGCCTTCTCTCGATCAGCCATTATGGTTGTCGGCATTACTCCCGCCTCTTGAAACAAATGTAGAAGCTTTCGTATTATGAATTTGTAATGCAAACCATCTTCCTCCCGCGTAAATGCATAGGCGGTGTTGAACGTCTTGTTAGTGCATGTAAGACCGACAATCTCCACCAGAGGCATGTTATACCTAAGGATGAATGTAAGAAAACAAAAGAGTTTAAGCAATTTTAGATCATGGATATTACGACTATATTAAATTGTAATAAACAGAAGGCCATTATATACCTATTTGTCTTGTATATGGCGTCGATAACTACCACGTACGGGAACAACTTCAACAGGTGCATTGAGTGAGGGTGAGCGAAAAATAGGATATCAATCTGAGACGTAGACAGCTTCCTAAGAGGATTCACTCTGTACCTATTTTCTTTGAAGAAATTTAGGGTCCATTGGATAACCGTCATTTCCTCACTATCCTCGTAGTGCAATTTTTGTAGATAGTTGGAAACTTGTTTCGGTGATGTTACATTTCCGGGGAAGTAGCTTCTCAACTCCGCAACAATAACACTCGACGGATTGAACCTCTCGCCGAACCTCCTGACAATACGCTGCTCATCCGAGGTCATTTGGCCCATGTATGCATGCCCAAGGAAGGTAGTCGGAAGCTTATGGTTGTGTTGTCCGCTCAACACATTCAAGATCCATTTCTGAGTCTCTACTCCCAACTTCTTCTTCATTCGAACACCGTACAACTCAAATGTGCACCCGGACTTCTTCAATCTAGTTTCACAAAGTACCACATCAGCCTCATTCGGATCTTCTTCACTAACTTTCTTCCTCCCCGATCTATATTCACCAAAGTTCTCGCACGTCAAACTAACATGTATTTCATTACTTCGGCAAATGACTAGAACCATCATCAAATCGTTGCCCCTTTTCTCAGCCCAATCAACCAACTCCTCTCGGCTATCCCACTTTTGATTCGTACGAAATTCAGATCCATAATTTTTACCCTATTAATGTAAATAATAATGTTATTCATTTGCATTTAATGACATAACAATATCTCAATCTCCAAACTTAAAGAACTACTATTTCTAACTACACATGCAATATCAAAATACCGCTAAATATTTAATAAATGCTAACAAAACTACAATAGTAGTACTAAAACAAAACCATATCTTCCCATTTCTAAACAAGTACTACTTCATAACATACAATATCTCCATACCCCTAAAATATACTAACAAAACTAAACTATAATATCTTCATTTAGAAACTTAAAGAACTATTACTTCATAACTACACATACAATATCTAGATCTCTTCACCACTTTACTAATCTCTCAATACATATCTTATGATTTATACGACAAGTAAAACTATATATACTTTTATTCCTCTATACCTAAACTAATTCATACAATATCGTATACAATATTACCATACAATATCTCCATACCCCTAAAATATACTAACAAAACTAAACTATAATATCTCTATTTACAAACCTATGATTTATACGATAAACACTTGAGTAAAACTATATATACTTTTATTCCTCTATACCTGAACTAATTCACAATATCGCATGCAATATTACCATAACATACATATCTATATAACGCAAATATCAAGCTTTTTACGAATTATGGAATGCTAACCGCGAAATTGTTGGGGTTGAATTCTTCACCACTGCTCAAATATTCGTTTTTGCTACTCCAATAGTCGTTTTCGCTATTTTGCACTGTGATAAGATTGTATTCGTGTGTGAAAAAAATGGATGAATGAGTTTGAGTATATATAGAGGGGTAATTCGACTGTTGGAATTATAGATGTTGGGCTACGCAAGAAGTTGGCGTACGCAAGGATGTTGCGTAGGAGCCAAATGGCAAAAAAAAACCCAACGGCCATATTTTTGCTCTACGCATGATTCTTGCGTACGCAAGATTCATGCGTAGAGCAATCTCTCCAACGGCCATATTTTCAAATCTCCAACGGCCCTATTTCTTGCTCTACGCGGGTATCTTGCGTACGCAAGAATCCTACATACTGGTATCTTGCATACGCAAGATACCTGCGTAAAGGAATGTAGTACAAAACGCCAAATATTGTAGTGTATATAGCGACTTCGTTTAAAATTCTATCCACTAATCTCCAATCAATACAAGCAAACTTCTTAATAATTTTCAATATCCAAACATACAAGTATATATGTACAAAAATATATCCGGTCAAAAACACACATTCATAGATACAGCACGACCTTGTAATAATTGATGAGGTGTTCTTTACAACTTGCAAGCCAATTCTTTGGAATCTAAATCCTTCATGATATTTCTCATCCTCTTGCAAGTCGGGATAATTTTCTGCAATAAACAAATATCACAAAATCACATGAGCACGCCTAACCATTTTTTACCTTAACTTTCGTACTTATATTGATAAAGATAATTGTATACAATATATAAGGAGTATCATTCTTGCACATGAACTATTTGTTTTTTTATTTGATTGTTTAGACTTTCTTAAAGTGACATTTTTAGTAAACTTATTCAAAGTACTAAACATATAGCTTTGAAACTAACTTGTTAAGGAATGTCCATCATTACTTGCAACCTATGCTTGTTCTTTTTGTTCTTCTCTTTACCTAAACTAATGCTTCTATCTAATCTGCAACCTATAAAACACACACAAAACTCATAAAATCAGTTGAAAGAGTTCAATGGAGCCTTTTGAATAAACTAGACCATAGAGTAGAGCTATCAATAAAACTTGTCACTGAAAAAAGAACTAGCAACATTTACTGAAATGTTAATAAAATCAAGTCTACTACATGCTATTATAATATTATCAACATTATTGATGTAAGTCTTGAATTACATTCACATTCACTAACTAGGAATAGGTATATATATACTATTACATACTATCCAGAATTTGTGTCAAGAATACAAATAGGTGTTCAAATTAATTACATTCACATTCACTAACTTGGAATAGGTATATAATACTATTATATACTAATTAGTATCCAGAAAATTGTGTCAAGACGATACAACTAAGTGTTCAAATTTCAAGCATCACTAAAGCATAGTATGATTAAAGTATCTAGCCCTAAAATAAAATAAGATTGGATACTCAAAACATTCCTATCACCAATAAACAAAAGAACAACCACTTATAACATGTCATTATATTATCGATCACATTCTTGAGAAGTTTGAGTCACCTTGGTCATGCCGTGTGAAAAAGGATTGAACTCACTAGACAAACTAGTATAACTAACCTTATCGTATTCAAGGGTATCTCCAGGAGCCTTTCAAACATTCAACCATGTAGCTATTAAGTATTAACTAAGTAAAACATGCTCCTTTACATTTACAAATTGAATAGATTAAGTCAATCCCAATTTAAGAATTATACCTGATAGCAAATCACAAGGAACAAAATGATTACAGACAACTCCAAAGAAACATTATCTTATATACAATATGCATGCTCATTAATAAAATAACTTCATGATTTATGTCCACAATATGACACCATTGGCAAGAATACATATTGCAGAGCATTATTTTTCAAACATAAAGAAATTGTGCGAAACTTCAAGCTATTTTACAAACCTGTAGTTGACTACTAAATTCCACTATGACAAAAACTTGAAGTAATGAAACTGATAACATTACATCAAAAAGAATGATAATATAAGTCAAAACAAATTGTAATCCTTCTCAAAAATTGAAGGGGGGGCTTAAAAAGAAAAAAAAACATACATTACTAATTGGATGACTTGGCAGAAATTATTAATTTTATCATGGTTGGTCAATAGCATCAACAAAGAGGAATGATGGATCTAATAGCTCAATCCAAATTGAATAATTTGGTCTCATTGCCCCTTTTCTTAGCTGATATCTGAAAAATACCCCACTAAATTTTAGGTTTAGACTTTTGACCCATATCCTCTTCTCATATCACCAGCTAACACATTTGGGCTCATTTTCTCTCTCTTGCTCACGGTTCCCAATCTTAATTTTGAGCGCTCACATCGTTCTCCGATCTTCAGCTCCGACCTCCGTCTCAGACCTCTCTCTGACCTCCATCTCCTTTCCAGTTGACTTGATCGCCATATCCGAAACCTAGATGATTCATTGTTTTTTTCCCTAAGATCTCTGACTTTCATCTTCGTCTTCCGACGCAAGGCTCGTCCTCCACCCTAGGCTCCTCTACAGATTCCGATGACGACAAGTTGTCGCCACTGCCGACAAGACGATAGCGAGGAGCAGAAGCGCTAACAAGGGTGGACTGTGTGGATTTCGACTCAGGTTCGTTTATGTTTTCTCATGGCTTGTGATTTTAGGTGGATCCTTGAATTCAAGTCAAAATTGCAACAAAAGAAGTGTTTGATGCTTGGATTTTGTTATTGAAAACTAGGTTCACTAAATTTGAAATTGTGCAAGTGCAGATTCTATTCACTACAGATCAGGTTATTAACAGTTTAGTCAAGCCGAAAGTTGGCTCCCCTTTATGATGTCAAGTGTCTATGCTAGAAACCTTATATATGAGAGAGTGAGCTACTTTTTTCCATAATGCTCATCTAAAGGACCTCAAATATGCTAGGACAAAGCTTACTTGGAACAATATGAGGTGTGGTTATAACCAAATTTATTGTAAGCTAGATAAAGTCTCAGTGAATGAATTATTGAATGATATCCTTCCACAGTCCAATGCTTACTTTGTCTCTCCTAGGCATTAGATCATTCCTCAGGTATGGTGGTGATTAAAGAGGATGGGATTCGCAGGAAATTCTCTTTAGATGAAGAGATGTCAAAGGGGCTTCTTCTGACTTCCCAAGGGAGACTCTATATAAACGCGGGTTTAGCAAGAAACCGAAAGAAAAGTACTTCGAATTTTTTATCGCCAGAGACGGAGACGGCTTCGAACCATTAGTTCATTATGTAATAGATCTTTCCGTTCTAATATTCAATCCGCGAGTTATCAGTACTTATCAAACCTGTTCCTATCTAACGGAAGGCTGTTGGATCAAATGACAAAGACATTGTTTAGAAAAAGATGGATTTTCCCGGATGAACTGAAAATTGGATTCATGTAACAGGAGAAAGATTTCCCATCCGTAGTCGTAATATGTGGCCATGAAAGAGGATTAAGTGGAACAGAATTGACTGGGCGGTAGAGTCGTGGAAATACTTGTTTTTTCCATATTTCGGACCTTAGCTCCACGGAACAATATGCTACTGCTGAAACATGGAAGAATTGAAATCTTAGATCAAAACACTATGTATGGATGGTATGAACGGCCTAAACAAGAATTCTTGAACAGCGAACAACCAGAGCCTATTACTCACTACATAAAAAAATTTCCATTAATGAAAGATGTAAATCCATTGTAAAATAAAAAATACGCATGTCTGATGAAAGTTGCTATCTGTTCCAATAACGAATCATTGGTTTTACTCTAACTAAAAAAATACCCTATAGGGATAATACACATTCCAGTTGACCGAATTGTTTTGTTCCGAAGCAAAGGTATCCACGGGGTCGTTCGTCCTATTCATTCAGATATTCACGACCAAGAAGTACTGGATTCTCTTTCGAATAGGCCCCGAAAGGAGAAGGGAGGCTGGAATGCCAACATGCGTCTATCTTGAATTCACCCGACCCGATAGTACCCATTTTGGGGGGAAACGTCCAGTGCCAAAGTCACTGAATGGGTAAGTCGCCAATCCCTAAAACGGACTATGTAATTTCTCTGCTGAGTTACGTTACGGGCGGGCATTTACCAGAGGTTTCTATTGTATCAATCTACCCTTGTGTGATTCCTGTTGAAGCATATACTCGGGGGGGTTCAGGGCGGACGATTTCAAAGCGGACTCCCCCCTCATTAGATAGAGAAGATCACCAATATTCGTGATCCGCTGTCGAACTTATTCCAATTCCAAGATCTCTTATTGAATTGCTCATTCAATGAGCATTCTCTATGACTTGAAGAGGACTCGAACCTCCACGCTCTTTAGCACGAGATTTTAGTCTCGCGTGTCTACCATTTCACCACCAAGGCATCTTGAAAGTGATTCGTATTCCATGAATATGATATCTATCTAGTGTGATGTATGGAATATATGACAAAGTGGGCTGTTGGAGTATTGCTATTGATCGGTCATGTCATATAGGCCTGAGTCGGACATCCAATTGCTTCGATTTTCATTTTCCGGAGGATGCCCTATACTTATATATGCCTATACTTATATATATCAAAAAGATGGACAATCAAACTTATTTCTCGATTCAATAGAAGCCCAAATGGATGATAGGGTCCCAAATCAAATAACAAGAGATATGTAAAAAGAAGGTCCGATTACGCCTATTCCTAATCCTAAATGGAATGTAAGTACGTAGGGATCCATATGGAAATCTAGTCTTTATTTAGATAGGCTCGAATGACCCCTTCTCATAATGATAATTTATAGAACCCTCTCCCGGCCTAGTCCGGTATGGAATGAACTTATAATCATGGAATCGACTCGATCATCAGATTCTAGATTATAAGTTCATAACCCTAGCCCATTCCCGGGGTGGCTTGTTTTGGTTTTGGCGCATTTCATGTAACAGTCTTGTATGGTCCTGGAATATGGGTGTCTGATCCTTAT
>WOAB01000846.1:5000-7500 GCA_027886185.1 Rheum nobile
AGAACTTAGCGGTGAAGCCGTCGGGGCCGGGAGACTTGTCGTCACCCATGGACCATAAAGCCGCCTTGATCTCCGCATTGGATACGGCCATCACAAGTGAAGCACCCTCCTCCACGGACAGCCGGGGGCCCTGAGCAAAGTCACTAGGCACCGGCAAGGCCACCGGCACCTCCTCACCAAATAAGCCCTTGAAGAAGCCCTTGAACTCAGCCGCCACCTCCTCCATGGACGTAGAACGACTCCCATCACTTTTGATGATGAAGGGAATGATGTTCCGACGCCCATTAGCACGCATCAAAGAGTGAAAGTACTTGGAGCAACGATCACTCTTCAATACGTACTTGGCTTTGGCCTGTTGCCCAAGAAAGCTCGCCTCCGCATCGTTCAACCTCTTGGCCTTTATCTTGGAATCCTCCACCAACCACCTAGCCTCCGGGGAGCCCGGATTCAGCCGGAGATCCTCAAGGGCACGGGAGACAACAAGGTTAGCCTCGGACGCCCTCGAAGAGATGTGGCTAAACTCCTTCTTATTGAGAATCTTCAACGGCGCCTTCAACCCATGGAGGAGTTTGACAAGCCGGTATTGGTAAGTGCCACGGAGATGCGACACCCACCCTTCCCGGATAACCTCCATGAACTTAGGATGCTCAGCCCACATGTTGAAAAACTTGAAATACTTTCTACCATTCGTGGGAGCCCTGCACAATGAAACAACGCCCGGCTTGTGGTCCGAAAGGTGCCACAAATCCGGGAAGTGAGAGTGACAATAATAATCAAGATTAAGCCAAGAGGGACTAACCAAGACACGATCGATACGGCTCCAAACGGTGTTGTTGGTCCAAGTGAAGGGATTGTCACTTGAAAAAGGCGCATCCACAAGCCCATGACGCCTGCACGCGTCCACCATATCCTTGCTCTCGTACATAGAAACCGGCTCCCCATTGATCCTCTCCTCCTCAGCCATAACACTATTAAAGTCACCCAAGACGAGCCAAGGCAACTCATAGGCCTCAAATAACTCATCAACGTGACTCCATATCATACGGCGCGCCACGACACTATGCAGCCCATAAACAAAGCAAATACCGTACTTCACCCCGGAAGTCTTACAAGTAAGACGACAAGCAATGTGTTGCACCGACACACCAATAATCTCAACATCAACACAAGAAGGATCCCACAAAACAAGAATGCGGCCGCGAGCATCAAGATGAAAATTAGAAGTAAAATCCCACCCCGGGGCCACGCGGTGCACCAATAAACTAGTATCAAGCCTAGCACATTTAGTCTCAAAAATACCACAAACCTTAGCCTCGAAGTCGCGAATCACACCAAGCAAGCCATTTTGTTTCCGGGCTTGGCCAAGCCCTTGGATATTCCAAGCGAGGACCTTCATGAGGACACCTTATTGTTGTGTCCCCGGGTTCTCTCGGACTTCCGGGTAGGGTTCGTCCCCTTTGGCCAATTGGAATGAGCTTCAAGGCCGATCACCATGGGCCGAGCACCCACCGCCTTACACTTCTTCTTGTGGGATCTAGGCACAACCGGGACGAAAGGAGTCTCCGCCACCGCACAGTCACCACCATCATCCGAGGGCCCACCACAACTAGGGGACGACACATCAACCTTCTCCGTGCTAGAGACATCCTCCTCATCGGAATAGGTCTCACGGCTTTGTTGCTCCTCATCATCACTTGAGGACTCATGAGAGTCACTCTCATCACCACTACGGGCAGCAATGGTATCATCAAATTCCTCCTCCATAATATTATCCTCATCAAGAATAAAGCCTTCCTTGCCACGGCGCTCGGCATCCAATGCCTTGGCATCCGAGGAGGCCTTGAGCCCATTAGATTCCGGGGCCACAACAACCTTAGGCACCATGGTCTCAGCCGATGCATAGTCCTGAGGGAGCTTAGGAGGCCTCCTAGCCTTGACACCCACGGCCGTCTTCTTCTCCTTAAAAGTGCAAGCTTCATCATTGTGCCCAAAGGAGCAACAACCCTTACAATACAAGGGCTCATTCTCAACAAGGAAAGAGCAATCCACCGATTCCCCATCATCAAAATCAACCGATACTTCTCTAACAATATCCTCGGCAAAGTTAATTTCCACCAAGACACGAGCATAAGCACCTCTCTTCCGACTTTCGGTCACGGGGTCCGTGAATAGAGGCTTGCCAACATAAGAGGCGATCCGACCAAGAATCTCCGAGGTCCAAAACTTCTTAGAGAGCCCAAATATACGGACCCAAAGGGGGATAGTAGCAATGTCGCGACGGTTGAAGGCGAACTTGTCCGGAATATGCTTGAGAATTAAAGGTTTTCCGTGGATAAAGTAAGGGCCACCACGTAGCACCTTAACTTGGTCTTCTTCGGACTCAAATGAAAAGATCATCCAGCCCTCCTCAATGCGGTATCTAGCCTTGACACCCCACGACTTAATCATAGCAACAATCAAAAAGTGCCCCGGGTGAAAGCCAACGTATTGGCCGAGAAGC
>WOAB01000846.1:20000-30000 GCA_027886185.1 Rheum nobile
GCTCAAGATATGCCAAAAGTGCTTAAGCATAAAGCAATTGTTCCAAGCTTTAAGGTCCAAGAGCCCAAGCCCTCCTTCTTCTCTCGGTACACAAATATCCACCCAACGAACGCGAGGCCGCTTCCAAAGGAAACCCCGACAAATGCCAATCAAACTATTAAGGACGCCAAAGGGCATTGGCAAGATGGATAGCCAAAACCCTTCGCATCCTTGGAGCACCGACGCAATCAACTCTCTTCTCCCGGCAAAGGAGATGCTCTTCTTAGCCCAAGCATTGAGGTACCCACTGATCTTATCAAGGAGGGGTTTGTAGTCCATAACCCGGAGGCCGTGAGGGCTAATAGGAATACCCAAGTAGCGGAAAGGAAACACACCAACCTTGAACCCGGTGGAAGCGAGAATGGGCCCTCTCTCAATGTCCGGAACCGAGGCAAGAAAGATGGAAGACTTCTCCACATTAATACTTAAGCCGGACATAAGCTTGAATTGCTTCAAGCAATCCATGAGCACACCAACCGAGCCCATATCCCCACGGCAAAAGAGCACAACATCATCGGCAAAGATCAAGTGGGAGAGCCTCAAACTTTCACAATGTTGGTGGAAGTGAAAGCCACTCCGGGCGGTCTCCTTTCTTAGGAGGCGAGAGAGAAGTTCCATACAAATCACAAAAAGGAGAGGAGAGAGAGGGTCACCTTGCCTAAGGCCCCGTTTGCCCGGGAAGAGTCCATGGATGCCTTTGTTGATCTTGATAGAATAAGAGGCCGAGCTAACACACTCCATGATCCAAGCCATAAACTTGGGAGGGAAGCCAAGGTGAACAAGCGCAAACCGAAGGAAATCCCAAGAGACCGTGTCATAAGCTTTGGCCAGATCCACATTCAAGAAGCAACGCCGGGTGTCTCTCTTAACACTGTACTTCCTCAGGAGCTCTTGGACCAAAAATATGTTGTCCGACATCAACCGGCCTTCCACAAAAGCACTTTGAGCTGGATCAATGAGGGGGCCAAGAAACTTTCCAAGTCGAAGGGTCATGATCTTAGAGATGAGCTTGTAGATCACATTGCAACACGAAATAGGCCGGAAATGTTCCACACGGGTCGGCGAATCCACTTTGGGGATGAGGGAAACAATTGCATGATTGAATTGCCGGAGAAGCTTACCATTGACAAAGAACTCCTTAACCGCCGCACACACCTCGGGTCCGATAGTGTCCCAAGAAGTCTTGAAGAATTTGGCGGTGAAGCCGTCGGGACCGGGCGATTTGTCATCTCCCATGGACCAAAGAGCCTCCTTAATCTCCGAGTTAGACACCGGGGCCTCAAGCAAGGCACCCTCTTCCTCGGACAAAGTAGGCCCACTAGCAAACACACTCGACGCCGGAAGGGCCACCGAAGCCTCCGAGCCAAACAAACCCTTGAAGAAGGTCACAAATTCGCCCACCACCTCCTCCATGGCTGAAGACCGGGTCCCATCATTTTTGGTGATGAAAGGAATATGGTTCCGACGCCCATTAGCTCTCATCAAAGAGTGAAAATACTTGGAACACCGGTCGCTGTTGAGGACATACTTGGCTTTGGCTTGTTGTCCAAGGAAACTAGCCTCAGCTTCATTCAATCTTGATGCCTTCATTTTGGAAGCCTCCACCAACCGCCTAGCCTCCGGGGAATCCGGATTCAACCGATACTCCTCAAGGGCGCGGGAGAAGTCGAGGTTGGCCTCGGTCGCCCTAGAGGAGATGTGGCTAAACTCCGACTTGTTGAGGTTCTTCAGGGGATTCTTCAAGCCAAGGAGGAGTTTGGCAAGCCGGAATTGGTAGGAGCCTCGATGATGAGTCACCCACCCTTCCCGGATAACCTCCTTGAACTTCGGATGATCGGCCCACATGTTGAAAAACTTGAAACACTTCTTGCCATTCCCGGCGACCCTACGCAAGGACACAATACCCGGTTTGTGGTCCGAGAGATGCCACATATCCGGAAAGTTAGAATGACAATAAAATTCAGAATTTAGCCAAGAAGGATTTACCAAGACACGGTCAATTTTGCTCCACACGGTGTTGTTGGTCCAAGTGAAGGGGTTGCCACTTGTGCTTGGTGCGTCCACAAGCCCTAGGCGCCGACAAGCATCAACCATGTCCTTGCTCTCATACATAGAAACCGGGGCCCCATTGAACCTCTCCTCCTCGGCCATCACACAATTGAAATCTCCCATCACAAGCCAAGGTAAGTCATGAGCCTCAAAAAGCTCATCCACATGTCCCCAAATTGCCCGGCGAGCCACCACACTATGCAAGCCATACACAAAGCAAACACCAAATTTCTCCCCGGTTGTCTTGCACATAAGAAGGCAACCAACATGTTGGGTAGACATGCCAACAATCTCAACATCATACCAACTAGCATCCCACATGACAAGGATACGCCCACGAGAATCAAGATGGAAATTTGAAGCAAACTCCCAACCCGGTGCCACAAGGCGCCCTAACTTAGCAATATTAAGACCACCACATTTAGTTTCAAAAATACCACAAATCTTTACCTCGAAATCACGAAGCACTCCAAGCAAGCCATTTTGTTTCCGGGCTTGGCCAAGCCCTTGGATGTTCCATGCGAGGACCTTCATGAGGACACCTTGTTGTTGTGTCCCCGGGTTCTTCTTGAGCTTCGGAGAGGAGCCGAATCCTTAGGCCATTTTGGGGCAGCCGGGAGCCCAATCACCAAGGGCCTAGATTCCGCCAACTTAGCCTTTTTCTTTTGTGATCTAGACATAACCATCTCAAAGGGGGTGTCCACCTTCTCCATACGCGTTCCACAACTTCCATCCCCGGAATGTTTGGATAGCTCAACCTCCCCACGGTCATCACCTTCATCCGAAGACTCATCACCACTAGGGGACACCACATCATCACAATAGTTCAAAAGAGATTCACTCACACTTTCATTAGAGGACTCACACTCATCGTCGGCGTCCAAGGACAAGGCTTCCGAAGCCTTGGCATCCTCCACAATGACATTGTCCTCATCATCCGAGATATTGGCTTCCGAGACGCCTTGCCCATGGGCATTCTCCACGGCCTCCGAGGGCAAACCATTCCCGGCCTTAGCATTCACCACGCCCCTCACATTGGCCATCATGTTGGCACCCGCGGCCTTGACAACGGAGGCATCAACAACATTCCCCTTAGTGACATTGATATTCACCTTGGCCTTGCCCTTAGGCTCTTTGGAAGCCCTTTTGGCTTTGACTCCCACGGCCTCCTTTTTCTCTTTGAAAGGGCACCCCAAGTCATCATGTCCGAAAGAACAACAACCCTTGCAATACAACGGCTCATTTTCAACAAGGAAAGTGCATTTCACCGAATCCCCATCATCAAAGTCAAGCGACACTTCCCTAACAATATCCTCGGCAAAATTGATTTCCACTAACACCCGGGCATACGAGCCTCTCTTCCTACTATCGGTTACGGGATCCATGAAGAGAGGCTTTCCCACATGAGAAGCAATTCGGCCAAGCACTTCCGAAGTCCAAAAAATCTTAGAAAGGCCAAAGATACGTACCCAAAGCGGGATGGTGGCAATGTCACGGCGGTTGAAGGCAAACTTCTCCGGGATGTGCTTGAGGATCAACGGCTTGCCAAAGATGAAGTAAGGGCCTCCTTTGAGGACCTTGTCTTGATCCTCTTCGGACTCAAATTGGAAGATCATCCAACCCTCTTCTACACGATATCTTGCCTTGACACCCCAAGCTTTCATCATGTCAACGATCAAGAAATGGCTCGGTTGATAGCCCACATATTGGCCAAGGAGAGACCACCCCCATACGGCTTGCATAGGGAGGCCCTCGGCGACTTTGATGGCCACACGGTTGGATGAAGGTGGCGTGAAGGCTAGCTTCCCTCCAAGGCCAGAATTCATGAAAATCTTCTTGGAGCCAGAAGTCCAAGCATTCGGTCTAGCGTGGCCGGCATCGGCCCGAGCGGCGGCGGTGGGTGCTTTGGCTACGGCGGCAAAGGTCTTCGGCGCGGAGGCGCTAGCGCCGGCACGGCCGGCCATCTTCAAAGGGGGGTGCATACCAGCCGAGGGGCCATTGGGGGTGTCATGGGCCAAGGCACCATCGGAAGCCATGGTGCCCTTGGCACCGTGGGTCTCGGCGCCGGTGGCTTCGGTTGTGGCATTGTTCTTGGCCTTCTTGACATTCCCCATGCCTTTGCCATTTGCTTGATCATTTTCACCGGCCAAGGGGCCAATGGCCGGCTCACCACCAATCCTAGGTACCGGTCCCATCTTAGGAGCAACATCGGTCGCCGGAAACACTTCGCCGGCCTCGGAATCTTCCTCGGAAAGGACATCACCATCATTACCCACCACCTCTTCAAAGCCAAGGCCGATTAGTCCTCCTAGCTCCACCGATTTTTTGCTAGTATCAACCATCTTGGGATCCACGGCCGTGGCCAAAATCACCTTCTTTGCACCACCGCCGGAGCCACCCTTGGCCACCACCGCCGGAGCCACCATCGAATACTGAGAGCTCTTTCTTTTTTTTGGTGTAATGGTAAATTCGATTAAGTAAGACCCTACAAAGAGGGAAAATGAAGCGAAGCAAAGAACAAAAGCACAAATGGACAAGCACGCAGGCCTTCCAAACTATGCCAAAGCGAGCAACAGAGGATAAACCCCACGGCCAGGGCTGCAGCTATAAGAGCAGGGTAAGAATTACCCCGGGCCTCATTAAAACCTCTATGTTGGAAAACCCCAAGGGAAAAACCAGACATAGAGGAAAAAGAGCACCCCTGCAACCCCATTATCGGAATCCAGGCCAAACAAAACAAAGGCAAACATAATACTGGCAAACGCGGAGAGACATGCAAGTCTTCCACACAATGCCGAAAAGGTGTTACTGGAAAGGCACGCAGGCCATCCAAACAACACCAACAATCCATGAGAATCAGAAAGGGAGTGCCCATGGGAAAGCATGCAAGCCCCCCATACCACACTACCCAACAGGTGGAGCGAGCTACAAAGAGCCAACCATACAAGGAGGAAATCTGTCATGGAGTAAACGGTAAACATGAGTGAGAATCAATCGGGATACAACCTCACGGGGGACGAGGTTAGCATCAAAAATGCGGGCATTCCGGGCATGCCATATGAAGTAGACCGTCGCCGAGAGAGCAAACACACGAGCCCGGGCCAGGCACTCACGACCACGGGCATGACTCCGAAGCCAACTCAAAGCACGGCGAATCGAAGACACCTCGGCAGGAATCATGAAGCGAACCCGAACCTCACGCCATATGTCACTAGAGAAAGGGCACGTGAAGAACAAGTGGTCATGGGTCTCCAACTCCGCCCCACACAAGCGACACCCCGGCTCAACATCAAGGAACAAGAGCCTGTCATAAGTGGATAGCTTACCGAGGTTAGCTAGCCAAAGAATGAACATGTGCTTAGGAGTATTATGCGCCGGCCACACCTCCTTGGACCAATTCACAACCGGTCTTCTATCCCGAATAGCCTCATAAGCCAAAGCCACTTTGAAACGCCCCATCATGCACCAATCCTCGAGAGTTTCCTCAGTGCTCACCTCCCTACCATCAAGCTCATCGATCAAGTCCCTAGCATGGAGAATGCCTTTAATCAAAGGCGAATCCCGCTTGTGAGGCACCCACTCAAGAGGTTCCACCACACCAAGATACCGGTGATGAACCCATCTCACCCAAAGGCTATCACGCCGGCTCAAGATATGCCAAAAGTGCTTAAGCATAAAGCAATTGTTCCAAGCTTTAAGGTCCAAGAGCCCAAGCCCCCCTTCTTCTCTCGGTACACAAATATCCACCCAACGAACGCGAGGCCGCTTCCAAAGGAAACCCCGACAAATGCCAATCAAACTATTAAGGACGCCAAAGGGCATTGGCAAGATGGATAGCCAAAACCCTTCGCATCCTTGGAGCACCGACGCAATCAACTCTCTTCTCCCGGCAAAGGAGATGCTCTTCTTAGCCCAAGCATTGAGGTACCCACTAATCTTATCAAGGAGGGGTTTGTAGTCCATAACCCGGAGGCCGTGAGGGCTAATAGGAATACCCAAGTAGCGGAAAGGAAACACACCAACCTTGAACCCGGTGGACGCGAGAATGGGCCCTCTCTCAATGTCCGGAACCGAGGCAAGAAAGATGGAAGACTTCTCCACATTAATACATAAGCCGGACATAAGCTTGAATTTCTTCAAGCAATCCATGAGCACACCAACCGAGCCCATATCCCCACGGCAAAAGAGCACAACATCATCGGCAAAGATCAAGTGGGAGAGCCTCAAACTTTCACAATGTTGGTGGAAGTGAAAGCCACCCCGGGCGGTCTCCTTTCTAAGGAGGCGAGAGAGAAGTTCCATACAAATCACAAAAAGGAGAGGAGAGAGAGGGTCACCTTGCCTAAGGCCCCGTTTGCCCGGGAAGAGTCCATGGATGCCTTTGTTGATCTTGATAGAATAAGAGGCCGAGCTAACACACTCCATGATCCAAGCCATAAACTTGGGAGGGAAGCCAAGGTGAACAAGCGCAAACCGAAGGAAATCCCAAGAGACCGTGTCATAAGCTTTGGCCAGATCCACATTCAAGAAGCAATGCCGGGTGTCTCTCTTAACACTGTACTTCCTCAGGAGCTCTTGGACCAAAAAAATGTTGTCCGACATCAACCGGCCTTCCACAAAAGCACTTTGAGCTGGATCAATGAGGGGGCCAAGAAACTTTCCAAGTCGAAGGGTCATGATCTTAGAGATGAGCTTGTAGATCACATTGCAACACGAAATAGGCCGGAAATGTTCCACACGGGTCGGCGAATCCACTTTGGGGATGAGGGAAACAATTGCATGATTGAATTGCCGGAGAAGCTTACCATTGACAAAGAACTCCTTAACCGCCGCACACACCTCGGGTCCGATAGTGTCCCAAGAAGTCTTGAAGAATTTGGCGGTGAAGCCGTCGGGACCGGGCGATTTGTCATCTCCCATGGACCAAAGAGCCTCCTTAATCTCCGAGTTAGACACCGGGGCCTCAAGCAAGGCACCCTCTTCCTCGGACAAAGTAGGCCCACTAGCAAACACACTCGACGCCGGAAGGGCCACCGAAGCCTCCGAGCCAAACAAACCCTTGAAGAAGGTCACAAATTCGCCCACCACCTCCTCCATGGCCGAAGACCGGGTCCCATCATTTTTGGTGATGAAAGGAATGTGGTTCCGACGCCCATTAGCTCTCATCAAAGAGTGAAAATACTTGGAACACCGGTCGCTGTTGAGGACATACTTGGCTTTGGCTTGTTGTCCAAGGAAACTAGCCTCAGCTTCATTCAATCTTGATGCCTTCATTTTGGAAGCCTCCACCAACCGCCTAGCCTCCGGGGAATCCGGATTCAACCGATACTCCTCAAGGGCGCGGGAGAAGTCGAGGTTGGCCTCGGTCGCCCTAGAGGAGATGTGGCTAAACTCCGACTTGTTGAGGTTCTTCAGGGGATTCTTCAAGCCAAGGAGGAGTTTGGCAAGCCGGAATTGGTAGGAGCCTCGATGATGAGTCACCCACCCTTCCCGGATAACCTCCTTGAACTTCGGATGATCGGCCCACATGTTAAAAAACTTGAAATACTTCTTGCCATTCCCGGCGACCCTACGCAAGGACACAATACCCGGTTTGTGGTCCGAGAGATGCCACATATCCGGAAAGTTAGAATGACAATAAAATTCAGAATTTAGCCAAGAAGGATTTACCAAGACTGAGAGCTCTTTCTTTTTTTTGGTGTAATGGTAAATTCGATAAATAAGACCCTACAAAGAGGGAAGAAGAAGCGAAACAAGAAACAAGCACAACTGGACAGGCACGCAGGCCAACCAGACTATGCCAAAGCGAGCATCAGAGAGAGAAACCCCAAGGCCAGGGCTGCAGCTATAAGAGCAGGGTAAGAACCACCCCGGGCCTCATTAAAACCTCTATGTTGGAAAACCCCAAGGGAAAAACCAGACATAGAGGAAAAAGAGCACCCCTGCAACCCCATCATCAAAGTCCAGGCCAAACAAAACCAGAACAAAGAGCAGGCAAACGCGGAGAGACATGCAAGCCGTCCACACAAAGCCGACAAAGGCGCAACTGGAAGGCACGCAGGCCATCCAAACTACACCAACAACCCCTAAAGAACCTGACAGAGTGCCCATGGGAGAGCATGCAAGCCCCCCATACCACACAACACAACAGAAGAGCGAGCTACAGAGAGGCAACCAAACAATGGGGAAATCTATCATGAAGTAAGCGGAACACATGAGTGAGGATCAAACGGGACACAACCTCACGGGGTACGAGGTTCGCATCAAAGATGCAAGCATTCCGGGCATGCCAAATGAAATAGACCGTCGCCGAGAGAGCAAAAACACGAGCCCGGGAAAGGCAATCACGACCACGGGCACATCGCCGAAGCCAACTCAAAGCACGCCGAATCGAGGTAACAGCCGCGGGAATGAAGAAGCGCACCCGGATCTCACGCCAAATAGAACTAGTATACGGGCACTCAAAGAACAAGTGCTCGTGGGTCTCCAGCACCGCACCACATAACCGACAACTCGGCTCAACATCAAGGAACAAGAGCCTATCATATGTTGAGAGCTTCCCAAGGGTGGCAAGCCAAAGAATGAGCATGTGCTTCGGGGTATTATGCTTGGACCACACCTCCTTGGCCCAACTCACAACCGGCCGTCTATCCCGAAAAGCCTCGTAAGCCAAAGCAACCCTAAACTTCCCCTCCGAGCACCAAGCCAAAAGGGTCACCTCGATGCTATCCTCACGACCATCAAGATTCACAACCAAGTCCCTAGCACAAATCATGGCCTTGATCAAAGGAGAGTCCCGCTTGTGAGGCTCCCAAGTAAGGGGGGAAACCACACCAAGATATCTATGATGAATCCATCTCACCCAAAGGCTATCACGCATGTCAAGTATGTGCCAAAAGTGCTTCAGCATAAAGCACACATTCCAAACCTTAATATCCAAGAGACCAAGGCCCCCTTCCTTCCTCGGAACGCATATATCAACCCATCTGACGCGAGGCCGCTTCCAAAGAAACCCACGGCAAATGGCAATCAAGCTAGTACGGACACCAAGGGGAATAGGCAAAATAGAGAGCCAAAACCCCGCACACCCTTGAAGCACCGAAGCGATCAACTCCCTCCTCCCGGCAAAAGAGATACACTTCTTGGCCCAAGCATTGAGGTAGCCACTGAACTTGTCAAGAAGAGGCTTGTAATCCATGATCCGGAGGCCATGAGGACTAATGGGGATACCCAAATAACGGAAGGGGAAAACGCCCACCTTGAAACCGGTGGCGGCAATAATGGGCTGACGCTCATGGTCCGGCACCGAGGCAAGAAAAATGGAAGACTTCCCCACATTCACGGACAAGCCGGATAACACCTTGAACCTCTCCAAACATCCCACAAGCACCTTGACCGAACCAATGTCCCCACGGCAAAAGAGGACCACATCATCGGCAAACATGAGGTGAGAGAGCCGAAGGCTCTCACAATGTTGATGGTAATGGAAAGCACCTCTAGAAGTCTCTTTCTTGATCAAACGGGAGAGAAGCTCCATGCAAAGCACGAAAAGAAGAGGAGAAAGGGGGTCACCTTGTCTTAGGCCACGCTTGCCCGGAAAGAAGCCATGTAAGCCCTTGTTGATCTTGATGGTGTAGGAAGCCGTGGAGACACACTCCATAACCCAAGCCACGAACTTAGGAGGGAAGCCAAGATGGACAAGGGCAAACCGAAGGAAGTCCCAAGAGACCGTGTCGTAGGCCTTAGCAAGGTCCACATTCAAGAAACACCTCCGGGTCTCTCTCCTCACAGCGTACTTCCTCAGGAGCTCCTGGACAAGGAAAATATTGTCCGACATCAACCGACCCTCCACAAAAGCGTTTTGGGCCGGATCAATGAGGGAACCAAGGTGCCTGCCGAGACGGAGCGTCAT
>WOAB01000846.1:42500-45000 GCA_027886185.1 Rheum nobile
GAGGTACCCACTGATCTTATCAAGGAGGGGTTTGTAGTCCATAACCCGGAGGCCGTGAGGGCTAATAGGAATACCCAAGTAGCGGAAAGGAAACACACCAACCTTGAACCCGGTGGACGCGAGAATGGGCCCTCTCTCAATGTCCGGAACCGAGGCAAGAAAGATGGAAGACTTCTCCACATTAATACATAAGCCGGACATAAGCTTGAATTTCTTCAAGCAATCCATGAGCACACCAACCGAGCCCATATCCCCACGGCAAAAGAGCACAACATCATCGGCAAAGATCAAGTGGGAGAGCCTCAAACTTTCACAATGTTGGTGGAAGTGAAAGCCACCCGGGCGGTCTCCTTTCTAAGGAGGCGAGAGAGAAGTTCCATACAAATCACAAAAAGGAGAGGAGAGAGAGGGTCACCTTGCCTAAGGCCCCGTTTGCCCGGGAAGAGTCCATGGATGCCTTTGTTGATCTTGATAGAATAAGAGGCCGAGCTAACACACTCCATGATCCAAGCCATAAACTTGGGAGGGAAGCCAAGGTGAACAAGCGCAAACCGAAGGAAATCCCAAGAGACCGTGTCATAAGCTTTGGCCAGATCCACATTCAAGAAGCAACGCCGGGTGTCTCTCTTAACACTGTACTTCCTCAGGAGCTCTTGGACCAAAAAATGTTGTCCGACATCAACCGGCCTTCCACAAAAGCACTTTGAGCTGGATCAATGAGGGGGCCAAGAAACTTTCCAAGTCGAAGGGTCATGATCTTAGAGATGAGCTTGTAGATCACATTGCAACACGAAATAGGCCGGAAATGTTCCACACGGGTCGGCGAATCCACTTTGGGGATGAGGGAAACAATTGCATGATTGAATTGCCGGAGAAGCTTACCATTGACAAAGAACTCCTTAACCGCCGCACACACCTCGGGTCCGATAGTGTCCCAAGAAGTCTTGAAGAATTTGGCGGTGAAGCCGTCGGGACCGGGCGATTTGTCATCTCCCATGGACCAAAGAGCCTCCTTAATCTCCGAGTTAGACACCGGGGCCTCAAGCAAGGCACCCTCTTCCTCGGACAAAGTAGGCCCACTAGCAAACACACTCGACGCCGGAAGGGCCACCGAAGCCTCCGAGCCAAACAAACCCTTGAAGAAGGTCACAAATTCGCCCACCACCTCCTCCATGGCCGAAGACCGGGTCCCATCATTTTTGGTGATGAAAGGAATGTGGTTCCGACGCCCATTAGCTCTCATCAAAGAGTGAAAATACTTGGAACACCGGTCGCTGTTGAGGACATACTTGGCTTTGGCTTGTTGTCCAAGGAAACTAGCCTCAGCTTCATTCAATCTTGATGCCTTCATTTTGGAAGCCTCCACCAACCGCCTAGCCTCCGGGGAATCCGGATTCAACCGATACTCCTCAAGGGCGCGGGAGAAGTCGAGGTTGGCCTCGGTCGCCCTAGAGGAGATGTGGCTAAACTCCGACTTGTTGAGGTTCTTCAGGGGATTCTTCAAGCCAAGGAGGAGTTTGGCAAGCCGGAATTGGTAGGAGCCTCGATGATGAGTCACCCACCCTTCCCGGATAACCTCCTTGAACTTCGGATGATCGGCCCACATGTTAAAAACTTGAAATACTTCTTGCCATTCCCGGCGACCCTACGCAAGGACACAATACCCGGTTTGTGGTCCGAGAGATGCCACATATCCGGAAAGTTAGAATGACAATAAAATTCAGAATTTAGCCAAGAAGGATTTACCAAGACACGGTCAATTTTGCTCCACACGGTGTTGTTGGTCCAAGTGAAGGGGTTGCCACTTGTGCTTGGTGCGTCCACAAGCCCTAGGCGCCGACAAGCATCAACCATGTCCTTGCTCTCATACATAGAAACCGGGGCCCCATTGAACCTCTCCTCCTCGGCCATCACACAATTGAAATCTCCCATCACAAGCCAAGGTAAGTCATGAGCCTCAAAAAGCTCATCCACATGTCCCCAAATTGCCCGGCGAGCCACCACACTATGCAAGCCATACACAAAGCAAACACCAAATTTCTCCCTGGTTGTCTTGCACATAAGAAGGCAACCAACATGTTGGGTAGACATGCCAACAATCTCAACATCATACCAACTAGCATCCCACATGACAAGGATACGCCCACGAGAATCAAGATGGAAATTTGAAGCAAACTCCCATCCCGGTGCCACAAGGCGCCCTAACTTAGCAATATTAAGACCACCACATTTAGTTTCAAAAATACCACAAATCTTTACCTCGAAATCACGAAGCACTCCAAGCAAGCCATTTTGTTTCCGGGCTTGGCCAAGCCCTTGGATGTTCCATGCGAGGACCTTCATGAGGACACCTTGTTGTTGTGTCCCCGGGTTCTCCTTGAGCTTCGGAGAGGAGCCGAATCCTTAGGCCATTTTGGGGCAGCCGGGAGCCCAATCACCAAGGGCCTAGATTCCGCCAACTTAGCCTTTTTCTTTTGTGATCTAGACATAACCATCTCAA
>WOAB01000846.1:60000-67500 GCA_027886185.1 Rheum nobile
CCGCCGCACACACCTCGGGTCCGATAGTGTCCCAAGAAGTCTTGAAGAATTTGGCGGTGAAGCCGTCGGGACCGGGCGATTTGTCATCTCCCATGGACCAAAGAGCCTCCTTAATCTCCGAGTTAGACACCGGGGCCTCAAGCAAGGCACCCTCTTCCTCGGACAAAGTAGGCCCACTAGCAAACACACTCGACGCCGGAAGGGCCACCGAAGCCTCCGAGCCAAACAAACCCTTGAAGAAGGTCACAAATTCGCCCACCACCTCCTCCATGGCCGAAGACCGGGTCCCATCATTTTTGGTGATGAAAGGAATATGGTTCCGACGCCCATTAGCTCTCATCAAAGAGTGAAAATACTTGGAACACCGGTCGCTGTTGAGGACATACTTGGCTTTGGCTTGTTGTCCAAGGAAACTAGCCTCAGCTTCATTCAATCTTGATGCCTTCATTTTGGAAGCCTCCACCAACCGCCTAGCCTCCGGGGAATCCGGATTCAACCGATACTCCTCAAGGGCGCGGGAGAAGTCGAGGTTGGCCTCGGTCGCCCTAGAGGAGATGTGGCTAAACTCCGACTTGTTGAGGTTCTTCAGGGGATTCTTCAAGCCAAGGAGGAGTTTGGCAAGCCGGAATTGGTAGGAGCCTCGATGATGAGTCACCCACCCTTCCCGGATAACCTCCTTGAACTTCGGATGATTGGCCCACATGTTGAAAAACTTGAAACACTTCTTGCCATTCCCGGCGACCCTACGCAAGGACACAATACCCGGTTTGTGGTCCGAGAGATGCCACATATCCGGAAAGTTAGAATGACAATAAAATTCAGAATTTAGCCAAGAAGGATTTACCAAGACACGGTCAATTTTGCTCCACACGGTGTTGTTGGTCCAAGTGAAGGGGTTGCCACTTGTGCTTGGTGCGTCCACAAGCCCTAGGCGCCGACAAGCATCAACCATGTCCTTGCTCTCATACATAGAAACCGGGGCCCCATTGAACCTCTCCTCCTCGGCCATCACACAATTGAAATCTCCCATCACAAGCCAAGGTAAGTCATGAGCCTCAAAAAGCTCATCCACATGTCCCCAAATTGCCCGGCGAGCCACCACACTATGCAAGCCATACACAAAGCAAACACCAAATTTCTCCCCGGTTGTCTTGCACATAAGAAGGCAACCAACATGTTGGGTAGACATGCCAACAATCTCAACATCATACCAACTAGCATCCCACATGACAAGGATACGCCCACGAGAATCAAGATGGAAATTTGAAGCAAACTCCCAACCCGGTGCCACAAGGCGCCCTAACTTAGCAATATTAAGACCACCACATTTAGTTTCAAAAATACCACAAATCTTTACCTCGAAATCACGAAGCACTCCAAGCAAGCCATTTTGTTTCCGGGCTTGGCCAAGCCCTTGGATGTTCCATGCGAGGACCTTCATGAGGACACCTTGTTGTTGTGTCCCCGGGTTCTTCTTGAGCTTCGGAGAGGAGCCGAATCCTTAGGCCATTTTGGGGCAGCCGGGAGCCCAATCACCAAGGGCCTAGATTCCGCCAACTTAGCCTTTTTCTTTTGTGATCTAGACATAACCATCTCAAAGGGGGTGTCCACCTTCTCCATACGCGTTCCACAACTTCCATCCCCGGAATGTTTGGATAGCTCAACCTCCCCACGGTCATCACCTTCATCCGAAGACTCATCACCACTAGGGGACACCACATCATCACAATAGTTCAAAAGAGATTCACTCACACTTTCATTAGAGGACTCACACTCATCGTCGGCGTCCAAGGACAAGGCTTCCGAAGCCTTGGCATCCTCCACAATGACATTGTCCTCATCATCCGAGATATTGGCTTCCGAGACGCCTTGCCCATGGGCATTCTCCATGGCCTCCGAGGGCAAACCATTCCCGGCCTTAGCATTCACCACGCCCCTCACATTGGCCATCATGTTGGCACCCGCGGCCTTGACAACGGAGGCATCAACAACATTCCCCTTAGTGACATTGATATTCACCTTGGCCTTGCCCTTAGGCTCTTTGGAAGCCCTTTTGGCTTTGACTCCCACGGCCTCCTTTTTCTCTTTGAAAGGGCACCCCAAGTCATCATGTCCGAAAGAACAACAACCCTTGCAATACAACGGCTCATTTTCAACAAGGAAAGTGCATTTCACCGAATCCCCATCATCAAAGTCAAGCGACACTTCCCTAACAATATCCTCGGCAAAATTGATTTCCACTAACACCCGGGCATACGAGCCTCTCTTCCTACTATCGGTTACGGGATCCATGAAGAGAGGCTTTCCCACATGAGAAGCAATTCGGCCAAGCACTTCCGAAGTCCAAAAAATCTTAGAAAGGCCAAAGATACGTACCCAAAGCGGGATGGTGGCAATGTCACGGCGGTTGAAGGCAAACTTCTCCGGGATGTGCTTGAGGATCAACGGCTTGCCAAAGATGAAGTAAGGGCCTCCTTTGAGGACCTTGTCTTGATCCTCTTCGGACTCAAATTGGAAGATCATCCAACCCTCTTCTACACGATATCTTGCCTTGACACCCCAAGCTTTCATCATGTCAACGATCAAGAAATGGCTCGGTTGATAGCCCACATATTGGCCAAGGAGAGACCACCCCCATACGGCTTGCATAGGGAGGCCCTCGGCGACTTTGATGGCCACACGGTTGGATGAAGGTGGCGTGAAGGCTAGCTTCCCTCCAAGGCCAGAATTCATGAAAATCTTCTTGGAGCCAGAAGTCCAAGCATTCGGTCTAGCGTGGCCGGCATCGGCCCGAGCGGCGGCGGTGGGTGCTTTGGCTACGGCGGCAAAGGTCTTCGGCGCGGAGGCGCTAGCGCCGGCACGGCCGGCCATCTTCAAAGGGGGGTGCATACCAGCCGAGGGGCCATTGGGGGTGTCATGGGCCAAGGCACCATCGGAAGCCATGGTGCCCTTGGCACCGTGGGTCTCGGCGCCGGTGGCTTCGGTTATGGCATTGTTCTTGGCCTTCTTGACATTCCCCATGCCTTTGCCATTTGCTTGATCATTTTCACCGGCCAAGGGGCCAATGGCCGGCTCACCACCAATCCTAGGTACCGGTCCCATCTTAGGAGCAACATCGGTCGCCGGAAACACTTCGCCGGCCTCGGAATCTTCCTCGGAAAGGACATCACCATCATTACCCACCACCTCTTCAAAGCCAAGGCCGATTAGTCCTCCTAGCTCCACCGATTTTTTGCTAGTATCAACCATCTTGGGATCCACGGCCGTGGCCAAAATCACCTTCTTTGCACCACCGCCGGAGCCACCCTTGGCCACCACCGCCGGAGCCACCATCGAATCATGAAGGTGCTTGCTAGGATCTTGGCTTTCTTGGGGGATCTTCTTCTTCCCCATGGGAAAACGTCCACAAGCAACCAAACAAGGTAGGACAAGAAGAGGACCAAAGAGGAAAAGGGAAGGCTAGCTTTCAAGGGGCAGAAATTTGCATGGCTATACTTGGCAAAGAGCCAAAAACGGCTATAATGGCCTAGGGGAAGCCGAAATCTGCAGCCAACAAAGGTGGTAAGGGGACAAGGTTTTGAGGTGGTCAAAGGTGGGCAAAAGAGGCAAAAAGGGGGGCACACAACCAATTCAAACTTTGAAGAAGCTTCAACCGATCAAAAGGTGTTCAAAGCTTCGAATAGGGATGTGTTTGAGCATGAGTTTGAGCAAGAACACCAAGCACAAACTCAACCCAAGAGACAAACAAAACTCGGAAATGGATAAAACTTAGCAAGAACACCAAGCAAGCAAGGAAACCAACCGGAAGACAAACAAGGACGCCGGGAAGAGGGGAGAACAAGCGCCGGCAATGGAAACCACACGCCGGAGAAGGGCAAAGCGCCGACCAAGAAGCAAAAGGGGAGGGCTCCGGTTCGGTGGTGGTGCGAGAGGCTACCACCAAGAACGTGGGACAAGGAGCTCGTGAGGAGCAACCTTGCCGGAGCACCGCCGGAGACGAAGGAGCAAGTCGCCGGAAATCGCCCTTGGAGGAGAGTGTTTTCTTGGGAGCGTTTTTACTACTGACTACTGAGACTACTGAGAGCTCTTTCTTTTTTTTGGTGTAATGGTAAATTCGATAAATAAGACCCTACAAAGAGGGAAGAAGAAGCGAAACAAGAAACAAGCACAACTGGACAGGCACGCAGGCCAACCAGACTATGCCAAAGCGAGCATCAGAGAGAGAAACCCCAAGGCCAGGGCTGCAGCTATAAGAGCAGGGTAAGAACCACCCCGGGCCTCATTAAAACCTCTATGTTGGAAAACCCCAAGGGAAAAACCAGACATAGAGGAAAAAGAGCACCCCTGCAACCCCATCATCAAAGTCCAGGCCAAACAAAACCAGAACAAAGAGCAGGCAAACGCGGAGAGACATGCAAGCCGTCCACACAAAGCCGACAAAGGCGCAACTGGAAGGCACGCAGGCCATCCAAACTACACCAACAACCCCTAAAGAACCTGACAGAGTGCCCATGGGAGAGCATGCAAGCCCCCCATACCACACAACACAACAGAAGAGCGAGCTACAGAGAGGCAACCAAACAATGGGGAAATCTATCATGAAGTAAGCGGAACACATGAGTGAGGATCAAACGGGACACAACCTCACGGGGTACGAGGTTCGCATCAAAGATGCAAGCATTCCGGGCATGCCAAATGAAATAGACCGTCGCCGAGAGAGCAAAAACACGAGCCCGGGAAAGGCAATCACGACCACGGGCACATCGCCGAAGCCAACTCAAAGCACGCCGAATCGAGGTAACAGCCGCGGGAATGAAGAAGCGCACCCGGATCTCACGCCAAATAGAACTAGTATACGGGCACTCAAAGAACAAGTGCTCGTGGGTCTCCAGCACCGCACCACATAACCGACAACTCGGCTCAACATCAAGGAACAAGAGCCTATCATATGTTGAGAGCTTCCCAAGGGTGGCAAGCCAAAGAATGAGCATGTGCTTCGGGGTATTATGCTTGGACCACACCTCCTTGGCCCAACTCACAACCGGCCGTCTATCCCGAAAAGCCTCGTAAGCCAAAGCAACCCTAAACTTCCCCTCCGAGCACCAAGCCAAAAGGGTCACCTCGATGCTATCCTCACGACCATCAAGATTCACAACCAAGTCCCTAGCACAAATCATGGCCTTGATCAAAGGAGAGTCCCGCTTGTGAGGCTCCCAAGTAAGGGGGGAAACCACACCAAGATATCTATGATGAATCCATCTCACCCAAAGGCTATCACGCATGTCAAGTATGTGCCAAAAGTGCTTCAGCATAAAGCACACATTCCAAACCTTAATATCCAAGAGACCAAGGCCCCCTTCCTTCCTCGGAACGCATATATCAACCCATCTGACGCGAGGCCGCTTCCAAAGAAACCCACGGCAAATGGCAATCAAGCTAGTACGGACACCAAGGGGAATAGGCAAAATAGAGAGCCAAAACCCCGCACACCCTTGAAGCACCGAAGCGATCAACTCCCTCCTCCCGGCAAAAGAGATACACTTCTTGGCCCAAGCATTGAGGTAGCCACTGAACTTGTCAAGAAGAGGCTTGTAATCCATGATCCGGAGGCCATGAGGACTAATGGGGATACCCAAATAACGGAAGGGGAAAACGCCCACCTTGAAACCGGTGGCGGCAATAATGGGCTGACGCTCATGGTCCGGCACCGAGGCAAGAAAAATGGAAGACTTCCCCACATTCACGGACAAGCCGGATAACACCTTGAACCTCTCCAAACATCCCACAAGCACCTTGACCGAACCAATGTCCCCACGGAAAAAGAGGACCACATCATCGGCAAACATGAGGTGAGAGAGCCGAAGGCTCTCACAATGTTGATGGTAATGGAAAGCACCTCTAGAAGTCTCTTTCTTGATCAAACGGGAGAGAAGCTCCATGCAAAGCACGAAAAGAAGAGGAGAAAGGGGGTCACCTTGTCTTAGGCCACGCTTGCCCGGAAAGAAGCCATGTAAGCCCTTGTTGATCTTGATGGTGTAGGAAGCCGTGGAGACACACTCCATAACCCAAGCCACGAACTTAGGAGGGAAGCCAAGATGGACAAGGGCAAACCGAAGGAAGTCCCAAGAGACCGTGTCGTAGGCCTTAGCAAGGTCCACATTCAAGAAACACCTCCGGGTCTCTCTCCTCACAGCGTACTTCCTCAGGAGCTCCTGGACAAGGAAAATATTGTCCGACATTAACCGACCCTCCACAAAAGCGTTTTGGGCCGGATCAATGAGGGAACCAAGGTGCCTGCCGAGACGGAGCGTCATGATCTTCGTGATAATTTTGTAGATCACAGAGCAACAAGCGATGGGGCGGTAGTGCTCAACCCGAGCCGGAGCGTCAACCTTGGGGATGAGCGAGATAATGGTGTGGTTGAATTGTCGCAGCAGCTTGCCATTGATGAAGAATTCCTTGACCGCCGCACACACCTCGGGCCCAGTGGAGTCCCAAGAAGCCTTGAAGAACTTGGCGGTAAACCCGTCGGGTCCGGGAGACTTGTCATCACCCATGGACCAGAGAGCCGCCTTGATCTCCGTATTGGACACGGCCATCACAAGCGAAGCACCCTCCTCCTCGGACAGCCGAGGACCGTGAGCAAAATCACTCGGCACCGGCAAGGCCACCGGCACCTCCTCGCCAAATAAGCCTTTGAAGAAGCCCTCGAACTCCTCCGCCACCTCCACCATGGACGTAGAGCGGCTCCCATCACTTTTGATGATGAAAGGAATGATGTTGCGACGCCCATTAGCACGCATCAAAGAGTGAAAATACTTGGTGCAACGATCACTCTTTAACACATACTTGGCTTTAGCTTGTTGCCCAAGGAAGCTCGCCTCCGCATCATTCAATCTTTTAGCCTTGATCTTGGAGTCCTCCACCAACCGCCTAGCCTCCGGGGAGTCAGGATTCAGCCGGAGATCCTCAAGGGCACGAGAAACCACAAGGTTGGCCTCGGACGCCCTCGAAGAGATGTGGCTAAACTCCAACTTGTTGAGAATCTTCAACGGCACCTTCAACCCATGGAGGAGTTTGGCAAGCCGGAATTGGTAGGTGCCACGGTGATGAGACACCCACCCCTTCCGGATAACCTCCATGAACTTGGGATGACCGGCCCACATGTTGAAAAACTTGAAGTACTTCCTACCATTTTCGGGAACCCTACGCAATGACACAATGCCCGGCTTGTGGTCCGAAAGGTGCCACATATCCGGATAGTGAGAGTGACAATAAAAATCAGAATTAAGCCAAGAAGGGTTAACCATAACACGATCGATTTTGCTCCAAACGGTGTTGTTGGTCCAAGTGAAAGGATTGCTACTCGAGTAAGGCGAGTCCACAAGCCCATGACGCCGGCAAGCATCCACCATGTCCTTGCACTCATACATAGTAACCGGCTCCCCATTAATCCTTTCCTCATCCGCCATGACGCTATTGAAATCACCCAAGACAAGC
>WOAB01000846.1:82500-85000 GCA_027886185.1 Rheum nobile
GGCCGAGCTAACACACTCCATGATCCAAGCCATAAACTTGGGAGGGAAGCCAAGGTGAACAAGCGCAAACCGAAGGAAATCCCAAGAGACCGTGTCATAAGCTTTGGCCAGATCCACATTCAAGAAGCAACGCCGGGTGTCTCTCTTAACACTGTACTTCCTCAGGAGCTCTTGGACCAAAAATATGTTGTCCGACATCAACCGGCCTTCCACAAAAGCACTTTGAGCTGGATCAATGAGGGGGCCAAGAAACTTTCCAAGTCGAAGGGTCATGATCTTAGAGATGAGCTTGTAGATCACATTGCAACACGAAATAGGCCGGAAATGTTCCACACGGGTCGGCGAATCCACTTTGGGGATGAGGGAAACAATTGCATGATTGAATTGCCGGAGAAGCTTACCATTGACAAAGAACTCCTTAACCGCCGCACACACCTCGGGTCCGATAGTGTCCCAAGAAGTCTTGAAGAATTTGGCGGTGAAGCCGTCGGGACCGGGCGATTTGTCATCTCCCATGGACCAAAGAGCCTCCTTAATCTCCGAGTTAGACACCGGGGCCTCAAGCAAGGCACCCTCTTCCTCGGACAAAGTAGGCCCACTAGCAAACACACTCGACGCCGGAAGGGCCACCGAAGCCTCCGAGCCAAACAAACCCTTGAAGAAGGTCACAAATTCGCCCACCACCTCCTCCATGGCTGAAGACCGGGTCCCATCATTTTTGGTGATGAAAGGAATATGGTTCCGACGCCCATTAGCTCTCATCAAAGAGTGAAAATACTTGGAACACCGGTCGCTGTTGAGGACATACTTGGCTTTGGCTTGTTGTCCAAGGAAACTAGCCTCAGCTTCATTCAATCTTGATGCCTTCATTTTGGAAGCCTCCACCAACCGCCTAGCCTCCGGGGAATCCGGATTCAACCGATACTCCTCAAGGGCGCGGGAGAAGTCGAGGTTGGCCTCGGTCGCCCTAGAGGAGATGTGGCTAAACTCCGACTTGTTGAGGTTCTTCAGGGGATTCTTCAAGCCAAGGAGGAGTTTGGCAAGCCGGAATTGGTAGGAGCCTCGATGATGAGTCACCCACCCTTCCCGGATAACCTCCTTGAACTTCGGATGATCGGCCCACATGTTGAAAAACTTGAAACACTTCTTGCCATTCCCGGCGACCCTACGCAAGGACACAATACCCGGTTTGTGGTCCGAGAGATGCCACATATCCGGAAAGTTAGAATGACAATAAAATTCAGAATTTAGCCAAGAAGGATTTACCAAGACACGGTCAATTTTGCTCCACACGGTGTTGTTGGTCCAAGTGAAGGGGTTGCCACTTGTGCTTGGTGCGTCCACAAGCCCTAGGCGCCGACAAGCATCAACCATGTCCTTGCTCTCATACATAGAAACCGGGGCCCCATTGAACCTCTCCTCCTCGGCCATCACACAATTGAAATCTCCCATCACAAGCCAAGGTAAGTCATGAGCCTCAAAAAGCTCATCCACATGTCCCCAAATTGCCCGGCGAGCCACCACACTATGCAAGCCATACACAAAGCAAACACCAAATTTCTCCCCGGTTGTCTTGCACATAAGAAGGCAACCAACATGTTGGGTAGACATGCCAACAATCTCAACATCATACCAACTAGCATCCCACATGACAAGGATACGCCCACGAGAATCAAGATGGAAATTTGAAGCAAACTCCCAACCCGGTGCCACAAGGCGCCCTAACTTAGCAATATTAAGACCACCACATTTAGTTTCAAAAATACCACAAATCTTTACCTCGAAATCACGAAGCACTCCAAGCAAGCCATTTTGTTTCCGGGCTTGGCCAAGCCCTTGGATGTTCCATGCGAGGACCTTCATGAGGACACCTTGTTGTTGTGTCCCCGGGTTCTTCTTGAGCTTCGGAGAGGAGCCGAATCCTTAGGCCATTTTGGGGCAGCCGGGAGCCCAATCACCAAGGGCCTAGATTCCGCCAACTTAGCCTTTTTCTTTTGTGATCTAGACATAACCATCTCAAAGGGGGTGTCCACCTTCTCCATACGCGTTCCACAACTTCCATCCCCGGAATGTTTGGATAGCTCAACCTCCCCACGGTCATCACCTTCATCCGAAGACTCATCACCACTAGGGGACACCACATCATCACAATAGTTCAAAAGAGATTCACTCACACTTTCATTAGAGGACTCACACTCATCGTCGGCGTCCAAGGACAAGGCTTCCGAAGCCTTGGCATCCTCCACAATGACATTGTCCTCATCATCCGAGATATTGGCTTCCGAGACGCCTTGCCCATGGGCATTCTCCACGGCCTCCGAGGGCAAACCATTCCCGGCCTTAGCATTCACCACGCCCCTCACATTGGCCATCATGTTGGCACCCGCGGCCTTGACAACGGAGGCATCAACAACATTCCCCTTAGTGACATTGATATTCACCTTGGCCTTGCCCTTAGGCTCTTTGGAAGCCCTTTTGGCTTTGACTCCCACGGCCTCCT
>WOAB01000846.1:92500-95000 GCA_027886185.1 Rheum nobile
TCGATGTCTTGGCCTTGGTCGATGCCTTGCATGCCCAGTGCCTTGCCATGTGCGCCTTGGCCTTGGCATGCCCAGTGCCTTGGCATGCCCAGTGCCTTGCCATGGGCCCCTTGGCCTTGCCATGCCCAATGCCTTGGCATGGGCGCCTTGGCCTTGCCATGCACAGCGCATTGGCATGCCCAGTGCCTTGGCATGGGCGCCTTGGCCTTGCCTTGGGCGCCTTCGCATGCCCAGTGCCTTGGCATGGGCGCCTTGGCCTTGCCATGGGCGCCTTGGCATGCCCAGTGCCACGCCATGGGCGCCTTGGCATGCCCAGTGCCTTGCCATGGGCGCCTTGGCATGCCCAGTGCCACGCCATGGGCGCCTTGGCATGCCCAGTGCCTTGGCATGGGCGCCTTGGCATGCCCAGTGCCTTGGCATGGGCGCCTTGGCATGCCCAGTGCCTTGCCATGGGCGCCTTGGCATGCCCAGTGCCTTGCCATGGGCGCCTTGGCATGCCTAGTGCCTTGGCATGCCCAGTGCCTTGGCATGGGCGCCTTGGCCTTGCCATGGGCGGCTTGGCATGCCCAGTGCCTTGGCATGGGCGCCTTGGCCTTGCCATGGGCGGCTTGGCATGCCCAGTTCCTTGCCATGGGCGGCTTGGCCTTGCCATGGGCGGCTTGGCATGCCCAGTGCCACGCCATGGGCGCCTTGGCCTTGCCATGGGCGCCTTGGCCTTGCCATGGGCGTCTTGGCATGCCCAGTGCCTTGGCATGGGCGCCTTGGCCTTGCCATGGGCGCCTTGGCATGCCCAGTGCCTTGGCATGGGCGCCTTGGCATGCCCAGTGCCTTGCCATGGGCGCCTTGGCATGCCCAGTGCCTTGGCATGGGCGCCTTGGCATGCCCAGTGCCTTGGCATGGGCGCCTTGACCTTGCCATGGGCGCCTTGGCATGCCCAGTGCCTTGGCATGGGCGCCTTGGCCTTGCCATGGGCGGCTTGGCATGCCCAGTGCCACGCCATGGGCGCCTTGGCATGCCCAGTGCCTTGGCATGGGCGCCTTGGCCTTGGCATGGGCGCCTTGGCATGCCCAGTGCCTTGCCATGGGCGGCTTGGCATGCCCAGTGCCACGCCATGGGCGCCTTGGCATGCCCAGTGTCTTGGCATGGGCGCCTTGGCATGCCCAGTGCCTTGGCATGGGCGCCTTGGCCTTGCCATGGGCGGCTTGGCATGCCCAGTGCCACGCCATGGGCGCCTTGGCATGCCCAGTGCCACGCCATGGGCGCCTTGGCATGCCCAGTGCCTTGGCATGGGCGCCTTGGCCTTGGCATGGGCGCCTTGGCATGCCCATTGCCTCGCCTTGGCATGCCCAGTGCCTTGCCATGGGCGCCTTGGCCTTGCCATGGGCGGCTTGGCATGCCCAGTGCCACGCCATGGGCGCCTTGGCCCTGCCCAGTGCCACGCCATGGGCGCCTTGGCATAGGCCTTGGCCATGGCCTTGACAAGCCTAGGTGCCTTTGGAAGGCCTAGGTGCCTTGCCTTGATGGCTAGACATGACAAGGCAAAACGGCACCCACAACCGCCCTCTAGGCCCCTGGCAGGCCCGCCGACAGCCCCAGAGCATCGATCATGGCATTCGCCGTTTTCGTCGGTCATTTTGTGAGTAACGATCGGGAAAAAAAATTGGGAGCCTCCTAACATGTTATTCTATCCTCTAGAAACAAACCCCAAGCCATTCGGATGGTTTTAAGGCCTAAAATAAATGTTTCAAAATCGTATGATCTGCCCTGTGAAGGAACATGTCTACTGGTGTTGGTGGCATTTCTGCCCAAACTGCACTATATGGGGGGAGGTGGTCTCAACCCCCCATGGGGCGCATGGGCACTCAGGAAGGCGGGTTGCCGCCCATGCACGGGCCTTGTCTTAGGCACCTTGGTCGCTCTAAAAACACGCTATTCGATGTCCCTAGGTACTCGATTCGATCGAATCGATCGATCTCGTCGACGCCCCCCCAGCTATCCGCTCTCGGGCCTAGTCGTGCCGACGATGGCACTCGTACTAGCGGCGCATGCGCGGACATGGGGGGCGCCCACGCGGTCGTTCTAGCGTGCGTTTGGAAGCGTCCCTTGGCTTTCCTACGGCATTGCTCGTCCCCAACCGTGGCTGGTTGCGAGCCCCGTCTTGTTGCGCCCAGGACAAGGCGGTCGGGTCAGTGGGGGCCTATGCGCCCCAGCGTTGGTACTAGCATTGTTGGCTCTACGGGTTCCTTCGGTCGATCGTCTACGGGTGTCTACGACTCCATTCCCCTGCATACTTACTGCGTCGGGGCCCGATGGAGAAAATTCACCCCCGGCGGGATGCCGCGGAGCCCATAGCGCCCGGAATGCGACGCGCCTTGCCTTTCCCACGGCAGGGGGCGGAGTGGCCAGCGCCAAAGCGGGCTACGCTACATCCGCTTTTGCCTCGGCGCCACGCTCTAAACGAACGCGTTCTCGGGCCTAGTCGTGCGTGCGAGCACTCGTA
>WOAB01000846.1:102500-105000 GCA_027886185.1 Rheum nobile
TGTTTGCCTTGAGTTCATGGCTAGAGAGTTGTTGCCTTGAGTTTGGTGGGTTATGATGCCTTGACGGACCTTGCTCGATGATGCCTTGTATGAACAAGCCTTGGCCTTGGTCGATGTCTTGGCCTTGGTCGATGCCTTGCATGCCCAGTGCCTTGCCATGTGCGCCTTGGCCTTGGCATGCCCAGTGCCTTGGCATGCCCAGTGCCTTGCCATGGGCCCCTTGGCCTTGCCATGCCCAATGCCTTGGCATGGGCGCCTTGGCCTTGCCATGCACAGCGCATTGGCATGCCCAGTGCCTTGGCATGGGCGCCTTGGCCTTGCCTTGGGCGCCTTCGCATGCCCAGTGCCTTGGCATGGGCGCCTTGGCCTTGCCATGGGCGCCTTGGCATGCCCAGTGCCACGCCATGGGCGCCTTGGCATGCCCAGTGCCTTGCCATGGGCGCCTTGGCATGCCCAGTGCCACGCCATGGGCGCCTTGGCATGCCCAGTGCCTTGGCATGGGCGCCTTGGCATGCCCAGTGCCTTGGCATGGGCGCCTTGGCATGCCCAGTGCCTTGCCATGGGCGCCTTGGCATGCCCAGTGCCTTGCCATGGGCGCCTTGGCATGCCTAGTGCCTTGGCATGCCCAGTGCCTTGGCATGGGCGCCTTGGCCTTGCCATGGGCGGCTTGGCATGCCCAGTGCCTTGGCATGGGCGCCTTGGCCTTGCCATGGGCGGCTTGGCATGCCCAGTTCCTTGCCATGGGCGGCTTGGCCTTGCCATGGGCGGCTTGGCATGCCCAGTGCCACGCCATGGGCGCCTTGGCCTTGCCATGGGCGCCTTGGCCTTGCCATGGGCGTCTTGGCATGCCCAGTGCCTTGGCATGGGCGCCTTGGCCTTGCCATGGGCGCCTTGGCATGCCCAGTGCCTTGGCATGGGCGCCTTGGCATGCCCAGTGCCTTGCCATGGGCGCCTTGGCATGCCCAGTGCCTTGGCATGGGCGCCTTGGCATGCCCAGTGCCTTGGCATGGGCGCCTTGACCTTGCCATGGGCGCCTTGGCATGCCCAGTGCCTTGGCATGGGCGCCTTGGCCTTGCCATGGGCGGCTTGGCATGCCCAGTGCCACGCCATGGGCGCCTTGGCATGCCCAGTGCCTTGGCATGGGCGCCTTGGCCTTGGCATGGGCGCCTTGGCATGCCCAGTGCCTTGCCATGGGCGGCTTGGCATGCCCAGTGCCACGCCATGGGCGCCTTGGCATGCCCAGTGTCTTGGCATGGGCGCCTTGGCATGCCCAGTGCCTTGGCATGGGCGCCTTGGCCTTGCCATGGGCGGCTTGGCATGCCCAGTGCCACGCCATGGGCGTCTTGGCATGCCCAGTGCCTTGGCATGGGCGCCTTGGCCTTGGCATGGGCGCCTTGGCATGCCCATTGCCTCGCCTTGGCATGCCCAGTGCCTTGCCATGGGCGCCTTGGCCTTGCCATGGGCGGCTTGGCATGCCCAGTGCCACGCCATGGGCGCCTTGGCCCTGCCCAGTGCCACGCCATGGGCGCCTTGGCATAGGCCTTGGCCATGGCCTTGACAAGCCTAGGTGCCTTTGGAAGGCCTAGGTGCCTTGCCTTGATGGCTAGACATGACAAGGCAAAACGGCACCCACAACCGCCCTCTAGGCCCCTGGCAGGCCCGCCGACAGCCCCAGAGCATCGATCATGGCATTCGCCGTTTTCGTCGGTCATTTTGTGAGTAACGATCGGGAAAAAAAATTGGGAGCCTCCTAACATGTTATTCTATCCTCTAGAAACAAACCCCAAGCCATTCGGATGGTTTTAAGGCCTAAAATAAATGTTTCAAAATCGTATGATCTGCCCTGTGAAGGAACATGTCTACTGGTGTTGGTGGCATTTCTGCCCAAACTGCACTATATGGGGGGAGGTGGTCTCAACCCCCCATGGGGCGCATGGGCACTCAGGAAGGCGGGTTGCCGCCCATGCACGGGCCTTGTCTTAGGCACCTTGGTCGCTCTAAAAACACGCTATTCGATGTCCCTAGGTACTCGATTCGATCGAATCGATCGATCTCGTCGACGCCCCCCCAGCTATCCGCTCTCGGGCCTAGTCGTGCCGACGATGGCACTCGTACTAGCGGCGCATGCGCGGACATGGGGGGCGCCCACGCGGTCGTTCTAGCGTGCGTTTGGAAGCGTCCCTTGGCTTTCCTACGGCATTGCTCGTCCCCAACCGTGGCTGGTTGCGAGCCCCGTCTTGTTGCGCCCAGGACAAGGCGGTCGGGTCAGTGGGGGCCTATGCGCCCCAGCGTTGGTACTAGCATTGTTGGCTCTACGGGTTCCTTCGGTCGATCGTCTACGGGTGTCTACGACTCCATTCCCCTGCATACTTACTGCGTCGGGGCCCGATGGAGAAAATTCACCCCCGGCGGGATGCCGCGGAGCCCATAGCGCCCGGAATGCGACGCGCCTTGCCTTTCCCACGGCAGGGGGCGGAGTGGCCAGCGCCAAAGCGGGCTA
>WOAB01000846.1:112500-115000 GCA_027886185.1 Rheum nobile
CTAGTATGTATGTGGGATTGAGTTAGCGGGTTGTTGCCTTGCCTTGCCTTGCCTTGTATTGATGTCGCCTTGCCTTGTATGTTTGCCTTGAGTTCATGGCTAGAGAGTTGTTGCCTTGAGTTTGGTGGGTTATGATGCCTTGACGGACCTTGCTCGATGATGCCTTGTATGAACAAGCCTTGGCCTTGGTCGATGTCTTGGCCTTGGTCGATGCCTTGCATGCCCAGTGCCTTGCCATGTGCGCCTTGGCCTTGGCATGCCCAGTGCCTTGGCATGCCCAGTGCCTTGCCATGGGCCCCTTGGCCTTGCCATGCCCAATGCCTTGGCATGGGCGCCTTGGCCTTGCCATGCACAGCGCATTGGCATGCCCAGTGCCTTGGCATGGGCGCCTTGGCCTTGCCTTGGGCGCCTTCGCATGCCCAGTGCCTTGGCATGGGCGCCTTGGCCTTGCCATGGGCGCCTTGGCATGCCCAGTGCCACGCCATGGGCGCCTTGGCATGCCCAGTGCCTTGCCATGGGCGCCTTGGCATGCCCAGTGCCACGCCATGGGCGCCTTGGCATGCCCAGTGCCTTGGCATGGGCGCCTTGGCATGCCCAGTGCCTTGGCATGGGCGCCTTGGCATGCCCAGTGCCTTGCCATGGGCGCCTTGGCATGCCCAGTGCCTTGCCATGGGCGCCTTGGCATGCCTAGTGCCTTGGCATGCCCAGTGCCTTGGCATGGGCGCCTTGGCCTTGCCATGGGCGGCTTGGCATGCCCAGTGCCTTGGCATGGGCGCCTTGGCCTTGCCATGGGCGGCTTGGCATGCCCAGTTCCTTGCCATGGGCGGCTTGGCCTTGCCATGGGCGGCTTGGCATGCCCAGTGCCACGCCATGGGCGCCTTGGCCTTGCCATGGGCGCCTTGGCCTTGCCATGGGCGTCTTGGCATGCCCAGTGCCTTGGCATGGGCGCCTTGGCCTTGCCATGGGCGCCTTGGCATGCCCAGTGCCTTGGCATGGGCGCCTTGGCATGCCCAGTGCCTTGCCATGGGCGCCTTGGCATGCCCAGTGCCTTGGCATGGGCGCCTTGGCATGCCCTAGTGCCTTGGCAGGGCGCCTTGACCTTGCCATGGGCGCCTTGGCAATGCCCAGCATGCCTTGGCATGGGCGCCTTGGCCTTGCCAGGGCGGCTTGGCAGATGCCCAGTGCCAACGCCATGGGCGCACTTGGCATGCCCAGTGCCTTGGCATCGGGCGCCTTGCGCCTTGGCCATGGCGCCTTGGCATGGCCCAGTGCCTTGCCATGGGCGGCTTGGCATGGCCCAGTGCCAACGCCATGGAGCCCTTGGCATGCCCAGGGTCTTTGCATGGGCGCCTGGCATGCCCAGGCCTTGGCATGGGCGCCTTGGCCTTGCCCATGGGCGGCTGGCATGCCCAGTGCCACGCCATGGGCGGTCTTGGCATGCCCAGTGCCTTGGCATGGGCGGCCTTGGCCTTGGCATGGGCGCTTGGCGTATGGCTTCCATTGCCTCGCCTTGGCATGGCCCAGTGCCTTGCCATGGGCGCCTTGGCCTTGCCATGGGCGGCTTGGCATGCCCATGCCACGCGCGTGGCACTGGGGCATGCCAAGGCCGCCCATGGCAAGGCCAAGGGCTGCCCAATGGCAAGGCCACTGGGCATGCCACGGCGAGGCAATGGGCATGCCAAGGCGGCCCATGCCAAGGCCAAGGCGACCATGCCAAGGCACTTGGGCATGCCAAGACGCCCATGGCGTGGCACCTGGGCATGCCAAGCCGCCCATGGCAAGGCCAAGGCGCCCATGCCAAGGCACTGGGCATGCCAAGGCGCCCATGCCAAGACACTGGGCATGCCAAGGCGCCCATGGCGTGGCACTGGGCATGCCAAGCCGCCCATGGCAAGGCACTGGGCATGCCAAGGCGCCCATGCCAAGGCCAAGGCGCCCATGCCAAGGCACTGGGCATGCCAAGGCGCCCATGGCGTGGCACTGGGCATGCCAAGCCGCCCATGGCAAGGCCAAGGCGCCCATGCCAAGGCACTGGGCATGCCAAGGCGCCCATGGCAAGGTCAAGGCGCCCATGCCAAGGCACTGGGCATGCCAAGGCGCCCATGCCAAGGCACTGGGCATGCCAAGGCGCCCATGGCAAGGCACTGGGCATGCCAAGGCGCCCATGCCAAGGCACTGGGCATGCCAAGGCGCCCATGGCAAGGCCAAGGCGCCCATGCCAAGGCACTGGGCATGCCAAGACGCCCATGGCAAGGCCAAGGCGCCCATGGCAAGGCCAAGGCGCCCATGGCGTGGCACTGGGCATGCCAAGCCGCCCATGGCAAGGCCAAGCCGCCCATGGCAAGGAACTGGGCATGCCAAGCCGCCCATGGCAAGGCCAAGGCGCCCATGCCAAGGCACTGGGCATGCCAAGCCGCCCATGGCAAGGCCAAGGCGCCCATGCCAAGGCACTGGGCATGCCAAGGCACTAGGCATGCCAAGGCGCCCATGGCAAGGCACT
>WOAB01000847.1:0-20793 GCA_027886185.1 Rheum nobile
CATTCAAGAAGCAACGCCGGGTGTCTCTCTTAACACTGTACTTCCTCAGGAGCTCTTGGACCAAAAATATGTTGTCCGACATCAACCGGCCTTCCACAAAGCACTTTGAGCTGGATCAATGAGGGGGCCAAGAAACTTTCCAAGTCGAAGGGTCATGATCTTAGAGATGAGCTTGTAGATCACATTGGCAACACGAAATAGGCCGGAAATGTTCCACACGGGTCGGCGAATCCACTTTGGGGATGAGGGAAACAATTGCATGATTGAATTGCCGGAGAAGCTTACCATTGACAAAGAACTCCTTAACCGCCGCACACACCTCGGGTCCGATAGTGTCCCAAGAAGTCTTGAAGAATTTGGCGGTGAAGCCGTCGGGACCGGGCGATTTGTCATCTCCCATGGACCAAAGAGCCTCCTTAATCTCCGAGTTAGACACCGGGGCCTCAAGCAAGGCACCCTCTTCCTCGGACAAAGTAGGCCCACTAGCAAACACACTCGACGCCGGAAGGGCCACCGAAGCCTCCGAGCCAAACAAACCCTTGAAGAAGGTCACAAATTCGCCCACCACCTCCTCCATGGCCGAAGACCGGGTCCCATCATTTTTGGTGATGAAAGGAATATGGTTCCGACGCCCATTAGCTCTCATCAAAGAGTGAAAATACTTGGAACACCGGTCGCTGTTGAGGACATACTTGGCTTTGGCTTGTTGTCCAAGGAAACTAGCCTCAGCTTCATTCAATCTTGATGCCTTCATTTTGGAAGCCTCCACCAACCGCCTAGCCTCCGGGGAATCCGGATTCAACCGATACTCCTCAAGGGCGCGGGAGAAGTCGAGGTTGGCCTCGGTCGCCCTAGAGGAGATGTGGCTAAACTCCGACTTGTTGAGGTTCTTCAGGGGATTCTTCAAGCCAAGGAGGAGTTTGGCAAGCCGGAATTGGTAGGAGCCTCGATGATGAGTCACCCACCCTTCCCGGATAACCTCCTTGAACTTCGGATGATTGGCCCACATGTTGAAAAACTTGAAACACTTCTTGCCATTCCCGGCGACCCTACGCAAGGACACAATACCCGGTTTGTGGTCCGAGAGATGCCACATATCCGGAAAGTTAGAATGACAATAAAATTCAGAATTTAGCCAAGAAGGATTTACCAAGACACGGTCAATTTTGCTCCACACGGTGTTGTTGGTCCAAGTGAAGGGGTTGCCACTTGTGCTTGGTGCGTCCACAAGCCCTAGGCGCCGACAAGCATCAACCATGTCCTTGCTCTCATACATAGAAACCGGGGCCCCATTGAACCTCTCCTCCTCGGCCATCACACAATTGAAATCTCCCATCACAAGCCAAGGTAAGTCATGAGCCTCAAAAAGCTCATCCACATGTCCCCAAATTGCCCGGCGAGCCACCACACTATGCAAGCCATACACAAAGCAAACACCAAATTTCTCCCCGGTTGTCTTGCACATAAGAAGGCAACCAACATGTTGGGTAGACATGCCAACAATCTCAACATCATACCAACTAGCATCCCACATGACAAGGATACGCCCACGAGAATCAAGATGGAAATTTGAAGCAAACTCCCAACCCGGTGCCACAAGGCGCCCTAACTTAGCAATATTAAGACCACCACATTTAGTTTCAAAAATACCACAAATCTTTACCTCGAAATCACGAAGCACTCCAAGCAAGCCATTTTGTTTCCGGGCTTGGCCAAGCCCTTGGATGTTCCATGCGAGGACCTTCATGAGGACACCTTGTTGTTGTGTCCCCGGGTTCTTCTTGAGCTTCGGAGAGGAGCCGAATCCTTAGGCCATTTTGGGGCAGCCGGGAGCCCAATCACCAAGGGCCTAGATTCCGCCAACTTAGCCTTTTTCTTTTGTGATCTAGACATAACCATCTCAAAGGGGGTGTCCACCTTCTCCATACGCGTTCCACAACTTCCATCCCCGGAATGTTTGGATAGCTCAACCTCCCCACGGTCATCACCTTCATCCGAAGACTCATCACCACTAGGGGACACCACATCATCACAATAGTTCAAAAGAGATTCACTCACACTTTCATTAGAGGACTCACACTCATCGTCGGCGTCCAAGGACAAGGCTTCCGAAGCCTTGGCATCCTCCACAATGACATTGTCCTCATCATCCGAGATATTGGCTTCCGAGACGCCTTGCCCATGGGCATTCTCCACGGCCTCCGAGGGCAAACCATTCCCGGCCTTAGCATTCACCACGCCCCTCACATTGGCCATCATGTTGGCACCCGCGGCCTTGACAACGGAGGCATCAACAACATTCCCCTTAGTGACATTGATATTCACCTTGGCCTTGCCCTTAGGCTCTTTGGAAGCCCTTTTGGCTTTGACTCCCACGGCCTCCTTTTTCTCTTTGAAAGGGCACCCCAAGTCATCATGTCCGAAAGAACAACAACCCTTGCAATACAACGGCTCATTTTCAACAAGGAAAGTGCATTTCACCGAATCCCCATCATCAAAGTCAAGCGACACTTCCCTAACAATATCCTCGGCAAAATTGATTTCCACTAACACCCGGGCATACGAGCCTCTCTTCCTACTATCGGTTACGGGATCCATGAAGAGAGGCTTTCCCACATGAGAAGCAATTCGGCCAAGCACTTCCGAAGTCCAAAAAATCTTAGAAAGGCCAAAGATACGTACCCAAAGCGGGATGGTGGCAATGTCACGGCGGTTGAAGGCAAACTTCTCCGGGATGTGCTTGAGGATCAACGGCTTGCCAAAGATGAAGTAAGGGCCTCCTTTGAGGACCTTGTCTTGATCCTCTTCGGACTCAAATTGGAAGATCATCCAACCCTCTTCTACACGATATCTTGCCTTGACACCCCAAGCTTTCATCATGTCAACGATCAAGAAATGGCTCGGTTGATAGCCCACATATTGGCCAAGGAGAGACCACCCCCATACGGCTTGCATAGGGAGGCCCTCGGCGACTTTGATGGCCACACGGTTGGATGAAGGTGGCGTGAAGGCTAGCTTCCCTCCAAGGCCAGAATTCATGAAAATCTTCTTGGAGCCAGAAGTCCAAGCATTCGGTCTAGCGTGGCCGGCATCGGCCCGAGCGGCGGCGGTGGGTGCTTTGGCTACGGCGGCAAAGGTCTTCGGCGCGGAGGCGCTAGCGCCGGCACGGCCGGCCATCTTCAAAGGGGGGTGCATACCAGCCGAGGGGCCATTGGGGGTGTCATGGGCCAAGGCACCATCGGAAGCCATGGTGCCCTTGGCACCATGGGTCTCGGCGCCGGTGGCTTCGGTTGTGGCATTGTTCTTGGCCTTCTTGACATTCCCCATGCCTTTGCCATTTGCTTGATCATTTTCACCGGCCAAGGGGCCAATGGCCGGCTCACCACCAATCCTAGGTACCGGTCCCATCTTAGGAGCAACATCGGTCGCCGGAAACACTTCGCCGGCCTCGGAATCTTCCTCGGAAAGGACATCACCATCATTACCCACCACCTCTTCAAAGCCAAGGCCGATTAGTCCTCCTAGCTCCACCGATTTTTTGCTAGTATCAACCATCTTGGGATCCACGGCCGTGGCCAAAATCACCTTCTTTGCACCACCGCCGGAGCCACCCTTGGCCACCACCGCCGGAGCCACCACCGAATCATGAAGGTGCTTGCTAGGATCTTGGCTTTCTTGGGGGATCTTCTTCTTCCCCATGGGAAAACGTCCACAAGCAACCAAACAAGGTAGGACAAGAAGAGGACCAAAGAGGAAAAGGGAAGGCTAGCTTTCAAGGGGCAGAAATTTGCATGGCTATACTTGGCAAAGAGCCAAAAACGGCTATAATGGCCTAGGGGAAGCCGAAATCTGCAGCCAACAAAGGTGGTAAGGGGGCAAGGTTTTGAGGTGGTCAAAGGTGGGCAAAAGAGGCAAAAAGGGGGGCAAACAACCAATTCAAACTTTGAAGAAACTTCAACCGATCAAAAGGTGTTCAAAGCTTCGAATAGGGATGTGTTTGAGCATGAGTTTGAGCAAGAACACCAAGCACAAACTCAACCCAAGAGACAAACAAAACTCGGAAATGGATAAAAACTTAGCAAGAACACCAAGCAAGCAAGGAAACCAACCGGAAGACAAACAAGGACGCCGGGAAGAGGGGAGAACAAGCGCCGGCAATGGAAACCACACGCCGGAGAAGGGCAAAGCGCCGACCAAGAAGCAAAAGGGGAGGGCTCCGGTTCGGTGGTGGTGCGAGAGGCTACCACCAAGAACGTGGGACAAGGAGCTCGTGAGGAGCAACCTTGCCGGAGCACCGCCGGAGACGAAGGAGCAAGTCGCCGGAAATCGCCCTTGGAGGAGAGTGTTTTCTTGGGAGCGTTTTTTACTGAGAGCTCTTTCTTACTACTGAGAGCTCTTTCTTACTGAGAGCTCTTTCTTTTTTTTTCTTTTTTTTTGGTGTAATGGTAAATTCGATTAAGTAAGACCCTACAAAGAGGGAAAATGAAGCGAAGCAAAGAACAAAAGCACAAATGGACAAGCACGCAGGCCTTCCAAACTATGCCAAAGCGAGCAACAGAGGAAAAACCCCACGGCCAGGGCTGCAGCTATAAGAGCAGGGTAAGAATTACCCCGGGCCTCATTAAAACCTCTATGTTGGAAAACCCCAAGGGAAAAACCAGACATAGAGGAAAAAGAGCACCCCTGCAACCCCATTATCGGAATCCAGGCCAAACAAACCAAAGGCAACCATAATACTGGCAAACGCGGAGAGACATGCAAGTCTTCCACACAATGCCGAAAAGGTGTTACTGGAAAGGCACGCAGGCCATCCAAACAACACCAACAATCCATGAGAATCAAAAAGGGAGTGCCCATGGGAAAGCATGCAAGCCCCCCATACCACACTACACAACAGGTGGAGCGAGCTACAAAGAGCCAACCATACAAGGAGGAAATCTGTCATGGAGTAAACGGTACACATGAGTGAGAATCAATCGGGATACAACCTCACGGGGGACGAGGTTAGCATCAAAAATGCGAGCATTCCGGGCATGCCATATGAAGTAGACCGTCGCCGAGAGAGCAAACACACGAGCCCGGGCCAGGCACTCACGACCACGGGCATGACTCCGAAGCCAACTCAAAGCACGGCGAATCGAAGACACCTCGGCAGGAATCATGAAGCGAACCCGATCCTCACGCCATATGTCACTAGAGAAAGGGCACGTGAAGAACAAGTGGTCATGGGTCTCCAACTCCGCTCCACACAAGCGACACCCCGGCTCAACATCAAGGAACAAGAGCCTGTCATAAGTGGATAGCTTACCGAGGTTGGCTAGCCAAAGAATGAACATGTGTTTAGGAGTATTATGCGCCGGCCACACCTCCTTGGACCAATTCACAACCGGTCTTCTATCCCGAATAGCCTCATAAGCCAAAGACACTTTGAAACGCCCCATCATGCACCAATCCTCGAGAGTTTCCTCAGTGCTCACCTCCCTACCATCAAGCTCATCGATCAAGTCCCTAGCATGGAGAATGCCTTTAATCAAAGGCGAATCCCGCTTGTGAGGCACCCACTCAAGAGGTTCCACCACCCCAAGATACCGGTGATGAACCCATCTCACCCAAAGGCTATCACGCCGGCTCAAGATATGCCAAAAGTGCTTAAGCATAAAGCAATTGTTCCAAGCTTTAAGGTCCAAGAGCCCAAGCCCTCCTTCTTCTCTCGGTACACAAATATCCACCCAACGAACGCGAGGCCGCTTCCAAAGGAAACCCCGACAAATGCCAATCAAACTATTAAGGACGCCAAAGGGCATTGGCAAGATGGATAGCCAAAACCCTTCGCATCCTTGGAGCACCGACGCAATCAACTCTCTTCTCCCGGCAAAGGAGATGCTCTTCTTAGCCCAAGCATTGAGGTACCCACTGATCTTATCAAGGAGGGGTTTGTAGTCCATAACCCGGAGGCCGTGGGGGCTAATAGGAATACCCAAGTAGCGGAAAGGAAACACACCAACCTTGAACCCGGTGGAAGCGAGAATGGGCCCTCTCTCAATGTCCGGAACCGAGGCAAGAAAGATGGAAGACTTCTCCACATTAATACATAAGCCGGACATAAGCTTGAATTGCTTCAAGCAATCCATGAGCACACCAACCGAGCCCATATCCCCACGGCAAAAGAGCACAACATCATCGGCAAAGATCAAGTGGGAGAGCCTCAAACTTTCACAATGTTGGTGGAAGTGAAAGCCACTCCGGGCGGTCCCCTTTCTTAGGAGGCGAGAGAGAAGTTCCATACAAATCACAAAAAGGAGAGGAGAGAGAGGGTCACCTTGCCTAAGGCCCCGTTTGCCCGGGAAGAGTCCATGGATGCCTTTGTTGATCTTGATAGAATAAGAGGCCGAGCTAACACACTCCATGATCCAAGCCATAAACTTGGGAGGGAAGCCAAGGTGAACAAGCGCAAACCGAAGGAAATCCCAAGAGACCGTGTCATAAGCTTTGGCCAGATCCACATTCAAGAAGCAACGCCGGGTGTCTCTCTTAACACTGTACTTCAAGCCTCCTTGAAGTACACGGTCAATTTTGCTCCACACGGTGTTGTTGGTCCAAGTGAAGGGGTTGCCACTTGTGCTTGGTGCGTCCACAAGCCCTAGGCGCCGACAAGCATCAACCATGTCCTTGCTCTCATACATAGAAACCGGGGCCCCATTGAACCTCTCCTCCTCGGCCATCACACAATTGAAATCTCCCATCACAAGCCAAGGTAAGTCATGAGCCTCAAAAAGCTCATCCACATGTCCCCAAATTGCCCGGCGAGCCACCACACTATGCAAGCCATACACAAAGCAAACACCAAATTTCTCCCTGGTTGTCTTGCACATAAGAAGGCAACCAACATGTTGGGTAGACATGCCAACAATCTCAACATCATACCAACTAGCATCCCACATGACAAGGATACGCCCACGAGAATCAAGATGGAAATTTGAAGCAAACTCCCATCCCGGTGCCACAAGGCGCCCTAACTTAGCAATATTAAGACCACCACATTTAGTTTCAAAAATACCACAAATCTTTACCTCGAAATCACGAAGCACTCCAAGCAAGCCATTTTGTTTCCGGGCTTGGCCAAGCCCTTGGATGTTCCATGCGAGGACCTTCATGAGGACACCTTGTTGTTGTGTCCCCGGGTTCTCCTTGAGCTTCGGAGAGGAGCCGAATCCTTAGGCCATTTTGGGGCAGCCGGGAGCCCAATCACCAAGGGCCTAGATTCCGCCAACTTAGCCTTTTTCTTTTGTGATCTAGACATAACCATCTCAAAGGGGGTGTCCACCTTCTCCATACGCGTTCCACAACTTCCATCCCCGGAATGTTTGGATAGCTCAACCTCTCCACGGTCATCACCTTCATCCGAAGACTCATCACCACTAGGGGACACCACATCATCACAATAGTTCAAAAGAGATTCACTCACACTTTCATTAGAGGACTCACACTCATCGTCGGCGTCCAAGGACAAGGCTTCCGAAGCCTTGGCATCCTCCACAATGACATTGTCCTCATCATCCGAGATATTGGCTTCCGAGACGCCTTGCCCATGGGCATTCTCCACGGCCTCCGAGGGCAAACCACTCCCGGCCTTAGCATTCACCACGCCCCTCACATTGGCCATCATGTTGGCACCCGCGGCCTTGACAACGGAGGCATCAACAACATTCCCCTTAGTGACATTGATATTCACCTTGGCCTTGCCCTTAGGCTCTTTGGAAGCCCTTTTGGCTTTGACTCCCACGGACTCCTTTTTCTCTTTGAAAGGGCACCCCAAGTCATCATGTCCGAAAGAACAACATCCCTTGCAATACAACGGCTCATTTTCAACAAGGAAAGTGCATTTCACCGAATCCCCATCATCAAAGTCAAGCGACACTTCCCTAACAATATCCTCGGCAAAATTGATTTCCACTAACACCCGGGCATACGAGCCTCTCTTCCTACTATCGGTTACGGGATCCATGAAGAGAGGCTTTCCCACATGAGAAGCAATTCGGCCAAGCACTTCCGAAGTCCAAAAAATCTTAGAAAGGCCAAAGATACGTACCCAAAGCGGGATGGTGGCAATGTCACGGCGGTTGAAGGCAAACTTCTCCGGGATGTGCTTGAGGATCAACGGCTTGCCAAAGATGAAGTAAGGGCCTCCTTTGAGGACCTTGTCTTGATCCTCTTCGGACTCAAATTGGAAGATCATCCAACCCTCTTCTACACGATATCTTGCCTTGACACCCCAAGCTTTCATCATGTCAACGATCAAGAAATGGCTCGGTTGATAGCCCACATATTGGCCAAGGAGAGACCACCCCCATACGGCTTGCATAGGGAGGCCCTCGGCGACTTTGATGGCCACACGGTTGGATGAAGGTGGCGTGAAGGCTAGCTTCCCTCCAAGGCCAGAATTCATGAAAATCTTCTTGGAGCCGGAAGTCCAAGCATTCGGTCTAGCGTGGCCGGCATCGGCCCGAGCGGCGGCGGTGGGTGCTTTGGCTACGGCGGCAAAGGTCTTCGGCGCGGAGGCGCTAGCGCCGGCACGGCTGGCCATCTTCAAAGGGGGGTGCATACCAGCCGAGGGGCCATTGGGGGTGTCATGGGCCAAGGCACCATCGGAAGCCATGGTGCCCTTGGCACCGTGGGTCTCGGCGCCGGTGGCTTCGGTTGTGGCATTGTTCTTGGCCTTCTTGACATTCCCCATGCCTTTGCCAATTGCTTGATCATTTTCACCGGCCAAGGGGCCAATGGCCGGCTCACCACCAATCCTAGGTACCGGTCCCATCTTAGGAGCAACATCGGTCGCCGGAAACACTTCGCCGGCCTCGGAATCTTCCTCGGAAAGGACATCACCATCATTACCCACCACCTCTTCAAAGCCAAGGCCGATTAGTCCTCCTAGCTCCACCGATTTTTTGCTAGTATCAACCATCTTGGGATCCACGGCCGTGGCCAAAATCACCTTCTTTGCACCACCGCCGGAGCCACCCTTGGCCACCACCGCCGGAGCCACCACCGAATCATGGAGGTGCTTGCTAGGATCTTGGCTTTCTTGGGGGATCTTCTTCTTCCCCATGGGAAAACGTCCACAAGCACCCAAACAAGCTAGGACAAGAAGAGGACCAAAGAGGAAAAGGGAAGGCTAGCTTTCAAGGGGCAGAAATTTGCATGGCTATATTTGGCAAAGATCCAAAAACGGCTATAATGGCCTAGGGGAAGCCGAAATCTGCAGCCAACAAAGGTGGTAAGGGGACAAGGTTTTGAGGTGGTCAAAGGTGGGCAAAAGAGGCAAAAAGGGGGGGGGCAAACAACCAATTCAAACTTTGAAGAAACTTTAACCGATCAAAATGTGTTCAAAGCTTCGAATAAGGATGTGTTTGAGCATGAGTTTGAGCAAGAACACCAAGCACAAACTCAACCCAAAAGACAAACAAACTCGGAAATGGATAAAAACTTAGCAAGAACACCAAGCAAGGAAGGAAACCAACCGGAATACAAACAAGAACGCCGGGAAGGGGGAGAACAAGCGCCGGCAATGGAAATCACACGCCGGAGAAGGGCAAAACGCCGACCAAGAAGCAAAGGGGAGGGGCTCCGGTTCGGTGGTGGTGCGAGAGGCTACCACCAAGAACGTGGGACAAGGAGCTCGTGAGGAGCAACCTTGCCGGAGCACCGCCGGAGACGAAGGAGCAAGTCGCCGGAAATCGCCCTTGGAGGAGAGTGTTTTCTTGGGAGCGTACTGAGAGCTCTTTCTTGATTCTATGGGTGGTACTGAGAGCTCTTTCTTTTTTTGGTGTAATGGTAAATTCGATTAAGTAAGACCCTACAAAGAGGGAAAATGAAGCGAAGCAAAGAACAAAAGCACAAATGGACAAGCACGCAGGCCTTCCAAACTATGCCAAAGCGAGCAACAGAGGAAAAACCCCACGGCCAGGGCTGCAGCTATAAGAGCAGGGTAAGAATTACCCCGGGCCTCATTAAAACCTCTATGTTGGAAAACCCCAAGGGAAAAACCAGACATAGAGGAAAAAGAGCACCCCTGCAACCCCATTATCGGAATCCAGGCCAAACAAACCAAAGGCAACCATAATACTGGCAAACGCGGAGAGACATGCAAGTCTTCCACACAATGCCGAAAAGGTGTTACTGGAAAGGCACGCAGGCCATCCAAACAACACCAACAATCCATGAGAATCAAAAAGGGAGTGCCCATGGGAAAGCATGCAAGCCCCCCATACCACACTACACAACAGGTGGAGCGAGCTACAAAGAGCCAACCATACAAGGAGGAAATCTGTCATGGAGTAAACGGTACACATGAGTGAGAATCAATCGGGATACAACCTCACGGGGGACGAGGTTAGCATCAAAAATGCGAGCATTCCGGGCATGCCATATGAAGTAGACCGTCGCCGAGAGAGCAAACACACGAGCCCGGGCCAGGCACTCACGACCACGGGCATGACTCCGAAGCCAACTCAAAGCACGGCGAATCGAAGACACCTCGGCAGGAATCATGAAGCGAACCCGAACCTCACGCCATATGTCACTAGAGAAAGGGCACGTGAAGAACAAGTGGTCATGGGTCTCCAACTCCGCTCCACACAAGCGACACCCCGGCTCAACATCAAGGAACAAGAGCCTGTCATAAGTGGATAGCTTACCGAGGTTGGCTAGCCAAAGAATGAACATGTGTTTAGGAGTATTATGCGCCGGCCACACCTCCTTGGACCAATTCACAACCGGTCTTCTATCCCGAATAGCCTCATAAGCCAAAGACACTTTGAAACGCCCCATCATGCACCAATCCTCGAGAGTTTCCTCAGTGCTCACCTCCCTACCATCAAGCTCATCGATCAAGTCCCTAGCATGGAGAATGCCTTTAATCAAAGGCGAATCCCGCTTGTGAGGCACCCACTCAAGAGGTTCCACCACCCCAAGATACCGGTGATGAACCCATCTCACCCAAAGGCTATCACGCCGGCTCAAGATATGCCAAAAGTGCTTAAGCATAAAGCAATTGTTCCAAGCTTTAAGGTCCAAGAGCCCAAGCCCTCCTTCTTCTCTCGGTACACAAATATCCACCCAACGAACGCGAGGCCGCTTCCAAAGGAAACCCCGACAAATGCCAATCAAACTATTAAGGACGCCAAAGGGCATTGGCAAGATGGATAGCCAAAACCCTTCGCATCCTTGGAGCACCGACGCAATCAACTCTCTTCTCCCGGCAAAGGAGATGCTCTTCTTAGCCCAAGCATTGAGGTACCCACTGATCTTATCAAGGAGGGGTTTGTAGTCCATAACCCGGAGGCCGTGGGGGCTAATAGGAATACCCAAGTAGCGGAAAGGAAACACACCAACCTTGAACCCGGTGGAAGCGAGAATGGGCCCTCTCTCAATGTCCGGAACCGAGGCAAGAAAGATGGAAGACTTCTCCACATTAATACATAAGCCGGACATAAGCTTGAATTGCTTCAAGCAATCCATGAGCACACCAACCGAGCCCATATCCCCACGGCAAAAGAGCACAACATCATCGGCAAAGATCAAGTGGGAGAGCCTCAAACTTTCACAATGTTGGTGGAAGTGAAAGCCACTCCGGGCGGTCCCCTTTCTTAGGAGGCGAGAGAGAAGTTCCATACAAATCACAAAAAGGAGAGGAGAGAGAGGGTCACCTTGCCTAAGGCCCCGTTTGCCCGGGAAGAGTCCATGGATGCCTTTGTTGATCTTGATAGAATAAGAGGCCGAGCTAACACACTCCATGATCCAAGCCATAAACTTGGGAGGGAAGCCAAGGTGAACAAGCGCAAACCGAAGGAAATCCCAAGAGACCGTGTCATAAGCTTTGGCCAGATCCACATTCAAGAAGCAACGCCGGGTGTCTCTCTTAACACTGTACTTCCTCAGGAGCTCTTGGACCAAAAATATGTTGTCCGACATCAACCGGCCTTCCACAAAAGCACTTTGAGCTGGATCAATGAGGGGGCCAAGAAACTTTCCAAGTCGAAGGGTCATGATCTTAGAGATGAGCTTGTAGATCACATTGCAACACGAAATAGGCCGGAAATGTTCCACACGGGTCGGCGAATCCACTTTGGGGATGAGGGAAACAATTGCATGATTGAATTGCCGGAGAAGCTTACCATTGACAAAGAACTCCTTAACCGCCGCACACACCTCGGGTCCGATAGTGTCCCAAGAAGTCTTGAAGAATTTGGCGGTGAAGCCGTCGGGACCGGGCGATTTGTCATCTCCCATGGACCAAAGAGCCTCCTTAATCTCCGAGTTAGACACCGGGGCCTCAAGCAAGGCACCCTCTTCCTCGGACAAAGTAGGCCCACTAGCAAACACACTCGACGCCGGAAGGGCCACCGAAGCCTCCGAGCCAAACAAACCCTTGAAGAAGGTCACAAATTCGCCCACCACCTCCTCCATGGCCGAAGACCGGGTCCCATCATTTTTGGTGATGAAAGGAATATGGTTCCGACGCCCATTAGCTCTCATCAAAGAGTGAAAATACTTGGAACACCGGTCGCTGTTGAGGACATACTTGGCTTTGGCTTGTTGTCCAAGGAAACTAGCCTCAGCTTCATTCAATCTTGATGCCTTCATTTTGGAAGCCTCCACCAACCGCCTAGCCTCCGGGGAATCCGGATTCAACCGATACTCCTCAAGGGCGCGGGAGAAGTCGAGGTTGGCCTCGGTCGCCCTAGAGGAGATGTGGCTAAACTCCGACTTGTTGAGGTTCTTCAGGGGATTCTTCAAGCCAAGGAGGAGTTTGGCAAGCCGGAATTGGTAGGAGCCTCGATGATGAGTCACCCACCCTTCCCGGATAACCTCCTTGAACTTCGGATGATTGGCCCACATGTTGAAAAACTTGAAACACTTCTTGCCATTCCCGGCGACCCTACGCAAGGACACAATACCCGGTTTGTGGTCCGAGAGATGCCACATATCCGGAAAGTTAGAATGACAATAAAATTCAGAATTTAGCCAAGAAGGATTTACCAAGACACGGTCAATTTTGCTCCACACGGTGTTGTTGGTCCAAGTGAAGGGGTTGCCACTTGTGCTTGGTGCGTCCACAAGCCCTAGGCGCCGACAAGCATCAACCATGTCCTTGCTCTCATACATAGAAACCGGGGCCCCATTGAACCTCTCCTCCTCGGCCATCACACAATTGAAATCTCCCATCACAAGCCAAGGTAAGTCATGAGCCTCAAAAAGCTCATCCACATGTCCCCAAATTGCCCGGCGAGCCACCACACTATACAAGCCATACACAAAGCAAACACCAAATTTCTCCCTGGTTGTCTTGCACATAAGAAGGCAACCAACATGTTGGGTAGACATGCCAACAATCTCAACATCATACCAACTAGCATCCCACATGACAAGGATACGCCCACGAGAATCAAGATGGAAATTTGAAGCAAACTCCCATCCCGGTGCCACAAGGCGCCCTAACTTAGCAATATTAAGACCACCACATTTAGTTTCAAAAATACCACAAATCTTTACCTCGAAATCACGAAGCACTCCAAGCAAGCCATTTTGTTTCCGGGCTTGGCCAAGCCCTTGGATGTTCCATGCGAGGACCTTCATGAGGACACCTTGTTGTTGTGTCCCCGGGTTCTCCTTGAGCTTCGGAGAGGAGCCGAATCCTTAGGCCATTTTGGGGCAGCCGGGAGCCCAATCACCAAGGGCCTAGATTCCGCCAACTTAGCCTTTTTCTTTTGTGATCTAGACATAACCATCTCAAAGGGGGTGTCCACCTTCTCCATACGCGTTCCACAACTTCCATCCCTGGAATGTTTGGATAGCTCAACCTCTCCACGGTCATCACCTTCATCCGAAGACTCATCACCACTAGGGGACACCACATCATCACAATAGTTCAAAAGAGATTCACTCACACTTTCATTAGAGGACTCACACTCATCGTCGGCGTCCAAGGACAAGGCTTCCGAAGCCTTGGCATCCTCCACAATGACATTGTCCTCATCATCCGAGATATTGGCTTCCGAGACGCCTTGCCCATGGGCATTCTCCACGGCCTCCGAGGGCAAACCACTCCCGGCCTTAGCATTCACCACGCCCCTCACATTGGCCATCATGTTGGCACCCGCGGCCTTGACAACGGAGGCATCAACAACATTCCCCTTAGTGACATTGATATTCACCTTGGCCTTGCCCTTAGGCTCTTTGGAAGCCCTTTTGGCTTTGACTCCCACGGACTCCTTTTTCTCTTTGAAAGGGCACCCCAAGTCATCATGTCCGAAAGAACAACACCCCTTGCAATACAACGGCTCATTTTCAACAAGGAAAGTGCATTTCACCGAATCCCCATCATCAAAGTCAAGCGACACTTCCCTAACAATATCCTCGGCAAAATTGATTTCCACTAACACCCGGGCATACGAGCCTCTCTTCCTACTATCGGTTACGGGATCCATGAAGAGAGGCTTTCCCACATGAGAAGCAATTCGGCCAAGCACTTCCGAAGTCCAAAAAATCTTAGAAAGGCCAAAGATACGTACCCAAAGCGGGATGGTGGCAATGTCACGGCGGTTGAAGGCAAACTTCTCCGGGATGTGCTTGAGGATCAACGGCTTGCCAAAGATGAAGTAAGGGCCTCCTTTGAGGACCTTGTCTTGATCCTCTTCGGACTCAAATTGGAAGATCATCCAACCCTCTTCTACACGATATCTTGCCTTGACACCCCAAGCTTTCATCATGTCAACGATCAAGAAATGGCTCGGTTGATAGCCCACATATTGGCCAAGGAGAGACCACCCCCATACGGCTTGCATAGGGAGGCCCTCGGCGACTTTGATGGCCACACGGTTGGATGAAGGTGGCGTGAAGGCTAGCTTCCCTCCAAGGCCAGAATTCATGAAAATCTTCTTGGAGCCGGAAGTCCAAGCATTCGGTCTAGCGTGGCCGGCATCGGCCCGAGCGGCGGCGGTGGGTGCTTTGGCTACGGCGGCAAAGGTCTTCGGCGCGGAGGCGCTAGCGCCGGCACGGCTGGCCATCTTCAAAGGGGGGTGCATACCAGCCGAGGGGCCATTGGGGGTGTCATGGGCCAAGGCACCATCGGAAGCCATGGTGCCCTTGGCACCGTGGGTCTCGGCGCCGGTGGCTTCGGTTGTGGCATTGTTCTTGGCCTTCTTGACATTCCCCATGCCTTTGCCAATTGCTTGTTCATTTTCACCGGCCAAGGGGCCAATGGCCGGCTCACCACCAATCCTAGGTACCGGTCCCATCTTAGGAGCAACATCGGTCGCCGGAAACACTTCGCCGGCCTCGGAATCTTCCTCGGAAAGGACATCACCATCATTACCCACCACCTCTTCAAAGCCAAGGCCGATTAGTCCTCCTAGCTCCACCGATTTTTTGCTAGTATCAACCATCTTGGGATCCACGGCCGTGGCCAAAATCACCTTCTTTGCACCACCGCCGGAGCCACCCTTGGCCACCACCGCCGGAGCCACCACCGAATCATGGAGGTGCTTGCTAGGATCTTGGCTTTCTTGGGGGATCTTCTTCTTCCCCATGGGAAAACGTCCACAAGCACCCAAACAAGCTAGGACAAGAAGAGGACCAAAGAGGAAAAGGGAAGGCTAGCTTTCAAGGGGCAGAAATTTGCATGGCTATATTTGGCAAAGATCCAAAAACGGCTATAATGGCCTAGGGGAAGCCGAAATCTGCAGCCAACAAAGGTGGTAAGGGGACAAGGTTTTGAGGTGGTCAAAGGTGGGCAAAAGAGGCAAAAAGGGGGGCAAACAACCAATTCAAACTTTGAAGAAACTTTAACCGATCAAAATGTGTTCAAAGCTTCGAATAAGGATGTGTTTGAGCATGAGTTTGAGCAAGAACACCAAGCACAAACTCAACCCAAAAGACAAACAAACTCGGAAATGGATAAAAACTTAGCAAGAACACCAAGCAAGGAAGGAAACCAACCGGAATACAAATACAAACAAGAACGCCGGGAAGGGGGAGAACAAGCGCCGGCAATGGAAATCACACGCCGGAGAAGGGCAAAACGCCGACCAAGAAGCAAAGGGGAGGGGCTCCGGTTCGGTGGTGGTGCGAGAGGCTACCACCAAGAACGTGGGACAAGGAGCTCGTGAGGAGCAACCTTGCCGGAGCACCGCCGGAGACGAAGGAGCAAGTCGCCGGAAATCGCCCTTGGAGGAGAGTGTTTTCTTGGGAGCGTACTGAGAACTGAGAGCTCTTTCTTTTTTGGTGTAATGGTAAATTCGATTAAGTAAGACCCTACAAAGAGGGAAAATGAAGCGAAGCAAAGAACAAAAGCACAAATGGACAAGCACGCAGGCCTTCCAAACTATGCCAAAGCGAGCAACAGAGGATAAACCCCACGGCCAGGGCTGCAGCTATAAGAGCAGGGTAAGAATTACCCCGGGCCTCATTAAAACCTCTATGTTGGAAAACCCCAAGGGAAAAACCAGACATAGAGGAAAAAGAGCACCCCTGCAACCCCATTATCGGAATCCAGGCCAAACAAAACAAAGGCAAACATAATACTGGCAAACGCGGAGAGACATGCAAGTCTTCCACACAATGCCGAAAAGGTGTTACTGGAAAGGCACGCAGGCCATCCAAACAACACCAACAATCCATGAGAATCAGAAAGGGAGTGCCCATGGGAAAGCATGCAAGCCCCCCATACCACACTACCCAACAGGTGGAGCGAGCTACAAAGATCCAACCATACAAGGAGGAAATCTGTCATGGAGTAAACGGTAAACATGAGTGAGAATCAATCGGGATACAACCTCACGGGGGACGAGGTTAGCATCAAAAATGCGGGCATTCCGGGCATGCCATATGAAGTAGACCGTCGCCGAGAGAGCAAACACACGAGCCCGGGCCAGGCACTCACGACCACGGGCATGACTCCGAAGCCAACTCAAAGCACGGCGAATCGAAGACACCTCGGCAGGAATCATGAAGCGAACCCGAACCTCACGCCATATGTCACTAGAGAAAGGGCACGTGAAGAACAAGTGGTCATGGGTCTCCAACTCCGCCCCACACAAGCGACACCCCGGCTCAACATCAAGGAACAAGAGCCTGTCATAAGTGGATAGCTTACCGAGGTTAGCTAGCCAAAGAATGAACATGTGCTTAGGAGTATTATGCGCCGGCCACACCTCCTTGGACCAATTCACAACCGGTCTTCTATCCCGAATAGCCTCATAAGCCAAAGCCACTTTGAAACGCCCCATCATGCACCAATCCTCGAGAGTTTCCTCAGTGCTCACCTCCCTACCATCAAGCTCATCGATCAAGTCCCTAGCATGGAGAATGCCTTTAATCAAAGGCGAATCCCGCTTGTGAGGCACCCACTCAAGAGGTTCCACCACACCAAGATACCGGTGATGAACCCATCTCACCCAAAGGCTATCACGCCGGCTCAAGATATGCCAAAAGTGCTTAAGCATAAAGCAATTGTTCCAAGCTTTAAGGTCCAAGAGCCCAAGCCCCCCTTCTTCTCTCGGTACACAAATATCCACCCAACGAACGCGAGGCCGCTTCCAAGGAAACCCCGACAAATGCCAATCAAACTATTAAGGACGCCAAAGGGCATTGGCAAGATGGATAGCCAAAACCCTTCGCATCCTTGGAGCACCGACGCAATCAACTCTCTTCTCCCGGCAAAGGAGATGCTCTTCTTAGCCCAAGCATTGAGGTACCCACTAATCTTGTCAAGGAGGGGTTTGTAGTCCATAACCCGGAGGGCCGTGAGGGCTAATAGGAATACCCAAGTAGCGGAAAGGAAACACACCAACCTTGAACCCGGTGGACGCGAGAATGGGCCCTCTCTCAATGTCCGGAACCGAGGCAAGAAAGATGGAAGACTTCTCCACATTAATACATAAGCCGGACATAAGCTTGAATTTCTTCAAGCAATCCATGAGCACACCAACCGAGCCCATATCCCCACGGCAAAAGAGCACAACATCATCGGCAAAGATCAAGTGGGAGAGCCTCAAACTTTCACAATGTTGGTGGAAGTGAAAGCCACCCCGGGCGGTCTCCTTTCTAAGGAGGCGAGAGAGAAGTTCCATACAAATCACAAAAAGGAGAGGAGAGAGAGGGTCACCTTGCCTAAGGCCCCGTTTGCCCGGGAAGAGTCCATGGATGCCTTTGTTGATCTTGATAGAATAAGAGGCCGAGCTAACACACTCCATGATCCAAGCCATAAACTTGGGAGGGAAGCCAAGGTGAACAAGCGCAAACCGAAGGAAATCCCAAGAGACCGTGTCATAAGCTTTGGCCAGATCCACATTCAAGAAGCAACGCCGGGTGTCTCTCTTAACACTGTACTTCCTCAGGAGCTCTTGGACCAAAAAAATGTTGTCCGACATCAACCGGCCTTCCACAAAAGCACTTTGAGCTGGATCAATGAGGGGGCCAAGAAACATTGACAAAGAACTCCTTAACCGCCGCACACACCTCGGGTCCGATAGTGTCCCAAGAAGTCTTGAAGAATTTGGCGGTGAAGCCGTCGGGACCGGGCGATTTGTCATCTCCCATGGACCAAAGAGCCTCCTTAATCTCCGAGTTAGACACCGGGGCCTCAAGCAAGGCACCCTCTTCCTCGGACAAAGTAGGCCCACTAGCAAACACACTCGACGCCGGAAGGGCCGCCGAAGCCTCCGAGCCAAACAAACCCTTGAAGAAGGTCACAAATTCGCCCACCACCTCCTCCATGGCCGAAGACCGGGTCCCATCATTTTTGGTGATGAAAGGAATGTGGTTCCGACGCCCATTAGCTCTCATCAAAGAGTGAAAATACTTGGAACACCGGTCGCTGTTGAGGACATACTTGGCTTTGGCTTGTTGTCCAAGGAAACTAGCCTCAGCTTCATTCAATCTTGATGCCTTCATTTTGGAAGCCTCCACCAACCGCCTAGCCTCCGGGGAATCCGGATTCAACCGATACTCCTCAAGGGCGCGGGAGAAGTCGAGGTTGGCCTCGGTCGCCCTAGAGGAGATGTGGCTAAACTCCGACTTGTTGAGGTTCTTCAGGGGATTCTTCAAGCCAAGGAGGAGTTTGGCAAGCCGGAATTGGTAGGAGCCTCGATGATGAGTCACCCACCCTTCCCGGATAACCTCCTTGAACTTCGGATGATCGGCCCACATGTTAAAAAACTTGAAATACTTCTTGCCATTCCCGGCGACCCTACGCAAGGACACAATACCCGGTTTGTGGTCCGAGAGATGCCACATATCCGGAAAGTTAGAATGACAATAAAATTCAGAATTTAGCCAAGAAGGATTTACCAAGACACGGTCAATTTTGCTCCACACGGTGTTGTTGGTCCAAGTGAAGGGGTTGCCACTTGTGCTTGGTGCGTCCACAAGCCCTAGGCGCCGACAAGCATCAACCATGTCCTTGCTCTCATACATAGAAACCGGGGCCCCATTGAACCTCTCCTCCTCGGCCCATCACACAATTGAAATCTCCCATCACAAGCCAAGGTAAGTCATGAGCCTCAAAAAGCTCATCCACATGTCCCCAAATTGCCCGGCGAGCCACCACACTATGCAAGCCATACACAAAGCAAACACCAAATTTCTCCCTGGTTGTCTTGCACATAAGAAGGCAACCAACATGTTGGGTAGACATGCCAACAATCTCAACATCATACCAACTAGCATCCCACATGACAAGGATACGCCCACGAGAATCAAGATGGAAATTTGAAGCAAACTCCCATCCCGGTGCCACAAGGCGCCCTAACTTAGCAATATTAAGACCACCACATTTAGTTTCAAAAATACCACAAATCTTTACCTCGAAATCACGAAGCACTCCAAGCAAGCCATTTTGTTTCCGGGCTTGGCCAAGCCCTTGGATGTTCCATGCGAGGACCTTCATGAGGACACCTTGTTGTTGTGTCCCCGGGTTCTCCTTGAGCTTCGGAGAGGAGCCGAATCCTTAGGCCATTTTGGGGCAGCCGGGAGCCCATCACCAAGGGCCTAGATTCCGCCAACTTAGCCTTTTTCTTTTGTGATCTAGACATAACCATCTCAAAGGGGGTGTCCACCTTCTCCATACGCGTTCCACAACTTCCATCCCCGGAATGTTTGGATAGCTCAACCTCTCCACGGTCATCACCTTCATCCGAAGACTCATCACCACTAGGGGACACCACATCATCACAATAGTTCAAAAGAGATTCACTCACACTTTCATTAGAGGACTCACACTCATCGTCGGCGTCCAAGGACAAGGCTTCCGAAGCCTTGGCATCCTCCACAATGACATTGTCCTCATCATCCGAGATATTGGCTTCCGAGACGCCTTGCCCATGGGCATTCTCCACGGCCTCCGAGGGCAAAACCACTCTCCCGGCCTTAGCATTCACCACGCCCCTCACATTGGCCATCATGTTGGCACCCGCGGCCTTGACAACGGAGGCATCAACAACATTCCCCTTAGTGACATTGATATTCACCTTGGCCTTGCCCTTAGGCTCTTTGGAAGCCCTTTTGGCTTTTGACTCCCACGGACTCCTTTTCTCTTTGAAAGGGCACCCCAAGTCATCATGTCCGAAAGAACAACAACCCTTGCAATACAACGGCTCATTTTCAACAGGAAAGTGCATTTCACCGAATCCCCATCTCAAGTCAAGCGCCACTTCCCTAACAATATCCTCGGCAAAATTGATTTCCACTAACACCCGGGCCTACGAGCCTCTCTTCCTACTATCGGTACGGGATCCA
>WOAB01000848.1:0-21821 GCA_027886185.1 Rheum nobile
TTGCCACTTGTGCTGGTGCGTCCCACAAGCCCTAGGCGCCGACAAGCATCAACCATGTCCTTGCTCTCATACATAGAAACCGGGGCCCCATTGAACCTCTCCTCCTCGCCATCACACAATTGAAATCTCCCTCACAAGCCAAGGTAAGTCATGAGCCCAAAAAGCTCATCCACATGTCCCCAAATTGCCCGCGAGCCACCACACTATGCAAGCCATACACAAAGCAAACACACCAAATTTCTCCCTGGTTGTCTTGCACATAAGAAGGCAACCAACATGTTGGGTAGACATGCCAACAATCTCACATCATACCAACTAGCATCCCACATGACAAGGATACGCCCACGAGAATCAAGATGGAAATTTGAAGCAAACTCCCATCCCGTGCCACAAGGCGCCCTAACTTAGCAATATTAAGACCACCACATTTAGTTTCAAAAATACCACAAATCTTTACCTCGAAATCACGAAGCACTCCAAGCAAGCCATTTTGTTTCCGGGCTTGGCCAAGCCCTTGGATGTTCCATGCGAGGACCTTCATGAGGACACCTTGTTGTTGTGTCCCCGGGTTCTCCTTGAGCTTCGGAGAGGAGCCGAATCCTTAGGCCATTTTGGGGCAGCCGGAGCCCAATCACCAAGGGCCTAGATTCCGCCAACTTAGCCTTTTCTTTTGTGATCTAGACATAACCATCTCAAAGGGGGTGTCCACCTTCTCCATACGCGTTCCACAACTTCCATCCCCGGAATGTTTGGATAGCTCAACCTCTCCACGGTCATCACCTTCATCCGAAGACTCATCACCACTAGGGGACACCACATCATCACAATAGTTCAAAAGAGATTCACTCACACTTTCATTAGAGGACTCACACTCATCGTCGGCGTCCAAGACAAGGCTTCCGAAGCCTTGGCATCCTCCACAATGACATTGTCCTCATCATCCGAGATATTGGCTTCCGAGACGCCTTGCCCATGGGCATTCTCCACGGCCTCCGAGGGCAAACCACTCCCGGCCTTAGCATTCACCACGCCCCTCACATTGGCCATCATGTTGGCACCCGCGCCTTGACAACGGAGGCATCAACAACATTCCCCTTAGTGACATTGATATTCACCTTGGCCTTGCCCTTAGGCTCTTTGGAAGCCCTTTTGGCTTTGACTCCCACGGACTCCTTTTTCTCTTTGAAAGGGCACCCCAAGTCATCATGTCCGAAAGAACAACATCCCTTGCAATACAACGGCTCATTTTCAACAAGGAAAGTGCATTTCACCGAATCCCCATCATCAAAGTCAAGCGACACTTCCCTAACAATATCCTCGGCAAAATTGATTTCCACTAACACCCGGCATACGAGCCTCTCTTCCTACTATCGGTTACGGGATCCATGAAGAGAGGCTTTCCCACATGAGAAGCAATTCGGCCAAGCACTTCCGAAGTCCAAAAAATCTTAGAAAGGCAAAGATACGTACCCAAAGCGGATGGTGGCAATGTCACGGCGGTTGAAGGCAAACTTCTCCGGGATGTGCTTGAGGATCAACGGCTTGCCAAGATGAAGTAAGGGCCTCCTTTGAGGACCTTGTCTTGATCCTCTTCGGACTCAAATTGGAAGATCATCCAACCCTCTTCTACACGATATCTTGCCTTGACACCCCAGCTTTCATCATGTCAACGATCAAGAAATGGCTCGGTTGATAGCCCACATTTGGCCAAGGAGAGACCCCCCATACGGCTTGCATAGGGAGGCCCTCGGCGACTTTGATGGCCACACGGTTGGATGAAGGTGGCGTGAAGGCTAGCTTCCCTCCAAGGCCAGAATTCATGAAAATCTTCTTGGAGCCGGAAGTCCAAGCATTCGGTCTAGCGTGGCCGGCATCGGCCCGAGCGGCGGCGGTGGGTGCTTTGGCTACGGCGGCAAAGGTCTTCGGCGCGGAGGCGCTAGCGCCGGCACGGACGGCTGCCATCTTCAAAGGGGGGTGCATACCAGCCGAGGGGCCATTGGGGGTGTCATGCCAAGGCACCATCGGAAGCCATGGTGCCCTTGGCACCGTGGGTCTCGGCGCCGGTGGCTTCGGTTGTGGCATTGTTCTTGGCCTTCTTGACATTCCCCATGCCTTTGCCAATTGCTTGATCATTTTCACCGGCCAAGGGGCCAATGGCCGGCTCACCACCAATCCTAGGTACCGGTCCCATCTTAGGAGCAACATCGGTCGCCGGAAACACTTCGCCGGCCTCGGAATCTTCCTCGGAAAGGACATCACCATCATTACCCACCACCTCTTCAAAGCCAAGGCCGATTAGTCCTCCTAGCTCCACCGATTTTTTGCTAGTATCAACCATCTTGGGATCCACGGCCGTGGCCAAAATCACCCTTCTTTGCACCACCGCCGGAGCCACCTTGGCCACCACCGCCGGAGCCACCACCGAATCATGAGGTGCTTGCTAGGATTTGGCTTTCGTGGGGGATCTTGCTTCTTCCCATGGGAAAACGTCCACAAGCACCCAAACAAGCTAGGACAAGAAGAGGACCAAAGAGGAAAAGGGAGGCTAGCTTTCAAGGGGCAGAAATTTGCATGGCTATATTTGGCAAAGATCCAAAAAACGGCTATAATGGCCTAGGGGAAGCCGAAATCTGCAGCCAACAAAGGTGGTAAGGGGACAAGGTTTTGAGGTGGTCAAAGGTGGGCAAAAGAGGCAAAAAGGGGGGGGCAAACAACCAATTCAAACTTTGAAGAAACTTTAACCGATCAAAATGTGTTCAAAGCTTCGAATAAGGATGTGTTTGAGCATGAGTTTGAGCAAGAACACCAAGCACAAACTCAACCCAAAAGACAAACAAACTCGGAAATGGATAAAAACTTAGCAAGAACACCAAGCAAGGAAGGAAACCAACCGGAATACAAACAAGAACGCCGGGAAGGGGGAGAACAAGCGCCGGCAATGGAAATCACACGCCGAGAAGGGCAAAAGCCGACCAAGACCAAGAAGCAAAGGGGAGGGGCTCCGGTTCGGTGGTGGTGCGAGAGGCTACCACCAAGAACGTGGGACAAGGAGCTCGTGAGGAGCAACCTTGCCGGAGCACCGCCGGAGACGAAGAGCAAGTCGCCGGAAATCGCCCTTGGAGGAGATGTTTTCTTGGGAGCGTACTGAGAGCTCTTTCTTGATTCTATGGGTGGTACTGAGAGCTCTTTTTTTTTGGTGTAATGGTAAATTCGATTAAGTAAGACCCTACAAAGAGGAAAATGAAGCGAGCAAGCAAAGAACAAAGCAAAATGGACAAGCACGCAGGCCTTCCAAACTATGCCAAAGCGAGCAACAGAGAAAAACCCCACGGCCAGGGCTGCAGCTATAAGAGCAGGGTAAGAATTACCCCGGGCCTCATTAAAACCTCTATGTTGGAAAACCCCAAGGGAAAACCAGACATAGAGGAAAAAGAGCACCCCTGCAACCCCATTATCGGAATCCAGGCCAAACAAACCAAAGGCAACATAATACTGGCAAACGCGGAGAGACATGCAAGTCTTCCACACAATGCCGAAAAGGTGTTACTGGAAAGGCACGCAGGCCATCCAAACAACACCAACAATCCATGAGAATCAAAAGGGAGTGCCCATGGGAAAGCATGCAAGCCCCCCATACCACACTACACAACAGGTGGAGCGAGCTACAAAGAGCCAACCATACAAGGAGGAAATCTGTCATGGAGTAAACGGTACACATGAGTGAGAATCAATCGGGATACAACCTCACGGGGGACGAGGTTAGCATCAAAAATGCGAGCATTCCGGGCATGCCATATGAAGTAGACCGTCGCCGAGAGAGCAAACACACGAGCCCGGCCAGGCACTCACGACCACGGGCATGACTCCGAAGCCAACTCAAAGCACGGCGAATCGAAGACACCTCGGCAGGAATCATGAAGCGAACCCGAACCTCACGCCATATGTCACTAGAGAAAGGGCACGTGAAGAACAAGTGGTCATGGGTCTCCAACTCCGCCCCACACAAGCGACACCCGGCTCAACATCAAGGAACAAGAGCCTGTCATAAGTGGATAGCTTACCGAGGTTGGCTAGCCAAAGAATGAACATGTGCTTAGGAGTATTATGCGCCGGCCACACCTCCTTGGACCAATTCACAACCGGTCTTCTATCCCGAATAGCCTCATAAGCCAAAGCCACTTTGAAACGCCCCATCATGCACCAATCCTCGAGAGTTTCCTCAGTGCTCACCTCCCTACCATCAAGCTCATCGATCAAGTCCCTAGCATGGAGAATGCCTTTAATCAAAGGCGAATCCCGCTTGTGAGGCACCCACTCAAGAGGTTCCACACCCCAAGATACCGGTGATGAACCCATCTCACCCAAAGGCTATCACGCCGGCTCAAGATATGCCAAAAGTGCTTAAGCATAAAGCAATTGTTCCAAGCTTTAAGGTCCAAGAGCCCAAGCCCTCCTTCTTCTCTCGGTACACAAATATCCACCCAACGAACGCGAGGCCGCTTCCAAAGAAACCCCGACAAATGCCAATCAAACTATTAAGGACGCCAAAGGGCATTGGCAAGATGGATAGCCAAAACCCTTCGCATCCTTGGAGCACCGACGCAATCAACTCTCTTCTCCCGGCAAAGGAGATGCTCTTCTTAGCCCAAGCATTGAGGTACCCACTGATCTTATCAAGGAGGGTTTTGTAGTCCATAACCCGGAGGCCGTGGGGCTAATAGGAATACCCAAGTAGCGGAAAGGAAACACACCAACCTTGAACCGGTGGAAGCGAGAATGGGCCCTCTCTCAATGTCCGGAACCGAGGCAAGAAAATGGAAGACTTCTCCACATTAATACATAAGCCGGACATAAGCTTGAATTGCTTCAAGCAATCCATGAGCACACCAACCGAGCCCATATCCCCACGGCAAAAGAGCACAACATCATCGGCAAAGATCAAGTGGGAGAGCCTCAAACTTTCACAATGTTGGTGGAAGTGAAAGCCACTCCGGGCGGTCTCCTTTCTTAGGAGGCGAGAGAGAAGTTCCATACAAATCACAAAAAGGAGAGGAGAGAGAGGGTCACCTTGCCTAAGGCCCCGTTTGCCCGGGAAGAGTCCATGGATGCCTTTGTTGATCTTGATAGAATAAGAGGCCGAGCTAACACACTCCATGATCCAAGCCATAAACTTGGGAGGGAAGCCAAGGTGAACAAGCGCAAACCGAAGGAAATCCCAAGAGACCGTGTCATAAGCTTTGGCCAGATCCACATTCAAGAAGCAACGCCGGGTGTCTCTCTTAACACTGTACTTCCTCAGGAGCTCTTGGACCAAAAATATGTTGTCCGACATCAACCGGCCTCCACAAAAGCACTTTGAGCTGGATCAATGAGGGGGCCAAGAAACTTTCCAAGTCGAAGGGTCATGATCTTAGAGATGAGCTTGTAGATCACATTGCAACACGAAATAGGCCGGAAATGTTCCACACGGGTCGGCGAATCCACTTTGGGATGAGGGAAACAATTGCATGATTGAATTGCCGGAGAAGCTTACCATTGACAAAGAACTCCTTAACCGCCGCACACACCTCGGGTCCGATAGTGTCCCAAGAAGTCTTGAAGAATTTGGCGGTGAAGCCGTCGGGACCGGGCGATTTGTCATCTCCCATGGACCAAAGAGCCTCCTTAATCTCCGAGTTAGACACCGGGGCCTCAAGCAAGGCACCCTCTTCCTCGGACAAGTAGGCCCACTAGCAAACACACTCGACCGGAAGGGCCACCGAAGCCTCCGAGCCAAACAAACCCTTGAAGAAGGTCACAAATTCGCCCACCACCTCCTCCATGGCCGAAGACCGGGTCCCATCATTTTTGGTGATGAAAGGAATGTGGTTCCGACGCCCATTAGCTCTCATCAAAGAGTGAAATACTTGGAACACCGGTCGCTTTGAGGACATACTTGGCTTTGGCTTGTTGTCCAGGAAACTAGCCTCAGCTTCATTCAATCTTGATGCCTTCATTTTGGAAGCCTCCACCAACCGCCTAGCCTCCGGGGAATCCGGATTCAACCGATACTCCTCAAGGGCGCGGGAGAAGTCGAGGTTGGCCTCGGTCGCCCTAGAGGAGATGTGGCTAAACTCCGACTTGTTGAGGTTCTTCAGGGGATTCTTCAAGCCAAGGAGGAGTTTGGCAAGCCGGAATTGGTAGAGCCTCGATGATGAGTCACCCACCCTTCCCGATAACCTCCTTGAACTTCGGATGATCGGCCCACATGTTGAAAAACTTGAAATACTTCTTGCCATTCCGGCGACCCTACGCAAGGACACAATACCCGTTTGTGGTCCGAGAGATGCCACATATCCGGAAAGTTAGAATGACAATAAAATTCAGAATTTAGCCAAGAAGGATTTACCAAGACACGGTCAATTTTGCTCCACACGGTGTTGTTGGTCCAAGTGAAGGGGTTGCCACTTGTGCTTGGTGCGTCCACAAGCCCTAGGCGCCGACAAGCATCAACCATGTCCTTGCTCTCATACATAGAAACCGGGGCCCCATTGAACCTCTCCTCCTCGGCCATCACACAATTGAAATCTCCCATCACAAGCCAAGGTAAGTCATGAGCCTCAAAAAGCTCATCCACATGTCCCCAAATTGCCCGGCGAGCCACCACACTATGCAAGCCATACACAAAGCAAACACCAAATTTCTCCCCGGTTGTCTTGCACATAAGAAGGCAACCAACATGTTGGGTAGACATGCCAACAATCTCAACATCATACCAACTAGCATCCCACATGACAAGGATACGCCCACGAGAATCAAGATGGAAATTTGAAGCAAACTCCCAACCCGGTGCCACAAGGCGCCCTAACTTAGCAATATTAAGACCACCACATTTAGTTTCAAAAATACCACAAATCTTTACCTCGAAATCACGAAGCACTCCAAGCAAGCCATTTTGTTTCCGGGCTTGGCCAAGCCCTTGGATGTTCCATGCGAGGACCTTCATGAGGACACCTTGTTGTTGTGTCCCCGGGTTCTCCTTGAGCTTCGGAGAGGAGCCGAATCCTTAGGCCATTTTGGGGCAGCCGGGAGCCCAATCACCAAGGGCCTAGATTCCGCCAACTTAGCCTTTTTCTTTTGTGATCTAGACATAACCATCTCAAAGGGGGTGTCCACCTTCTCCATACGCGTTCCACAACTTCCATCCCCGGAATGTTTGGATAGCTCAACCTCTCCACGGTCATCACCTTCATCCGAAGACTCATCACCACTAGGGGACACCACATCATCACAATAGTTCAAAAGAGATTCACTCACACTTTCATTAGAGGACTCACACTCATCGTCGGCGTCCAAGGACAAGGCTTCCGAAGCCTTGGCATCCTCCACAATGACATTGTCCTCATCATCCGAGATATTGGCTTCCGAGACGCCTTGCCCATGGGCATTCTCCACGGCCTCCGAGGGCAAACCACTCCCGCCTTAGCATTCACCACGCCCCTCACATTGGCCATCATGTTGGCACCCGCGGCCTTGACAACGGAGGCATCAACAACATTCCCCTTAGTGACATTGATATTCACCTTGGCCTTGCCCTTAGGCTCTTTGGAAGCCCTTTTGGCTTTGACTCCCACGGCCTCCTTTTTCTCTTTGAAAGGGCACCCCAAGTCATCATGTCCGAAAGAACAACAACCCTTGCAATACAACGGCTCATTTTCAACAAGGAAAGTGCATTTCACCGAATCCCCATCATCAAAGTCAAGCGACACTTCCCTAACAATATCCTCGGCAAAATTGATTTCCACTAACACCCGGGCATACGAGCCTCTCTTCCTACTATCGGTTACGGGATCCATGAAGAGAGGCTTTCCCACATGAGAAGCAATTCGGCCAAGCACTTCCGAAGTCCAAAAAATCTTAGAAAGGCCAAAGATACGTACCCAAAGCGGGATGGTGGCAATGTCACGGCGGTTGAAGGCAAACTTCTCCGGGATGTGCTTGAGGATCAACGGCTTGCCAAAGATGAAGTAAGGGCCTCCTTTGAGGACCTTGTCTTGATCCTCTTCGGACTCAAATTGGAAGATCATCCAACCCTCTTCTACACGATATCTTGCCTTGACACCCCAAGCTTTCATCATGTCAACGATCAAGAAATGGCTCGGTTGATAGCCCACATATTGGCCAAGGAGAGACCACCCCCATACGGCTTGCATAGGGAGGCCCTCGGCGACTTTGATGGCCACACGGTTGGATGAAGGTGGCGTGAAGGCTAGCTTCCCTCCAAGGCCAGAATTCATGAAAATCTTCTTGGAGCCGGAAGTCCAAGCATTCGGTCTAGCGTGGCCGGCATCGGCCCGAGCGGCGGCGGTGGGTGCTTTGGCTACGGCGGCAAAGGTCTTCGGCGCGGAGGCGCTAGCGCCGGCACGGCTGGCCATCTTCAAAGGGGGTGCATACCAGCCGAGGGGCCATTGGGGGTGTCATGGGCCAAGGCACCATCGGAAGCCATGGTGCCCTTGGCACCGTGGGTCTCGGCGCCGGTGGCTTCGGTTGTGGCATTGTTCTTGGCCTTCTTGACATTCCCCATGCCTTTGCCAATTGCTTGATCATTTTCACCGGCCAAGGGGCCAATGGCCGGCTCACCACCAATCCTAGGTACCGGTCCCATCTTAGGAGCAACATCGGTCGCCGGAAACACTTCGCCGGCCTCGGAATCTTCCTCGGAAAGGACATCACCATCATTACCCCCCACCTCTTCAAAGCCAAGGCCGATTATTCCTCCTAGCTCCACCGATTTTTTGCTAGTATCAACCATCTTGGGATCCACGGCCGTGGCCAAAATCACCTTCTTTGCACCACCGCCGGAGCCACCCTTGGCCCCACCGCCGGAGCCACCACCGAATCATGGAGGTGCTTGCTAGGATCTTGGCTTTCTTGGGGGATCTTCTTCTTCCCCATGGGAAAACGTCCACAAGCACCCAAACACGCTAGGACAAGAAGAGACCAAAGAGGAAAAGGGAAGGCTAGCTTTCAAGGGGCAGAAATTTGCATGGCTATATTTGGCAAAGATCCAAAAACGGCTATAATGGCCTAGGGAAGCCGAAATCTGCAGCCAACAAAGGTGGTAAGGGGACAAGGTTTTGAGGTGGTCAAAGGTGGGCAAAAGAGGCAAAAAGGGGGGGGCAAACAACCAATTCAAACTTTGAAGAAACTTTAACCGATCAAAATGTGTTCAAAGCTTCGAATAAGGATGTGTTTGAGCATGAGTTTGAGCAAGAACACCAAGCACAAACTCAACCCAAAAGACAAACAAACTCGGAAATGGATAAAACGTAGCAAGAACACCAAGCAAGGAAGGAAACCAACCGGAATACAAACAAGAACGCCGGGAAGGGGAGAACAAGCGCCGGCAATGGAAATCACACGCCGGAGAAGGGCAAAACGCCGACCAAGAAGCAAAGGGGAGGGCTCCGGTTCGTGGTGGTGCGAGAGGCTACCACCAAGAACGTGGGACAAGGAGCTCGTGAGGAGCAACCTTGCCGGAGCACCGCCGGAGACGAAGGAGGCAAGTCGCCGGAAAATCGCCCTTGGAGGAGAGTGTTTTCTTGGGAGCGTACTGAGAACTGAGAGCTCTTTCTTTTTTGGTGTAATGGTAAATTCGATTAAGTAAGACCCTACAAAGAGGGAAAATGAAGCGAAGCAAAGAACAAAAGCCACAAATGGGACAAGCACGCAGGCCTTCCAAACTATGCCAAAGCGAGCAACAGAGGAATAAACCCACGGCCAGGGCTGCAGCTATAAGAGCAGGGTAAGAATTACCCGGGCCTCATTAAAACCTCTATGTTGGAAAACCCCAAGGGAAAAACCAGACATAGAGGAAAAAGAGCACCCCTGCAACCCCATTATCGGAATCCAGGCCAAACAAAACAAAGGCAACCATAATACTGGCAAACGCGGAGAGACATGCAAGTCTTCCACACAATGCCGAAAAGGTGTTACTGGAAAGGCACGCAGGCCATCCAAACACACCAACAATCCATGAGATTCAAAAATGGGAGTGCCCATGGGAAAGCATGCAAGCCCCCCATACCACACTACACAACAGGTGGAGCGAGCTACAAAGAGCCAACCATACAAGGAGGAAATCTGTCATGGAGTAAACGGTACACATGAGTGAGAATCAATCGGGATACAACCTCACGGGGGACGAGGTTAGCATCAAAAAATGCGAGGCATTCCGGGCATGCCATATGAAGTAGACCGTCTCCGAGAGAGCAAAACAACACGAGCCCGGGCCAGGCACTCACGACCACGGGCATGACTCCGAAGCCAACTCAAAGCACGGCGAATCGAAGACACCTCGGCAGGAATCATGAAGCGAACCCGAACCTCACGCCATATGTCACTAGAGAAAGGGCACGTGAAGAACAAGTGGTCATGGGTCTCCAACTCCGCCCACACAAGCGACACCCCGCTCAACATCAAGGAACAAGAGCCTTCATAAGTGATAGCTTACCCGAGGTTAGCTAGCCAAAGAATGAACATGTGCTTAGGAGTATTATGCGCCGGCCACACCTCCTTGGACCAATTCACACCGGTCTTCTATCCCGATAGCCTCATAAGCCAAAGACACTTTGAAACGCCCCATCATGCACCAATCCTCGAGAGTTTCCTCAGTGCTCACCTCCCTACCATCAAGCTCACGATCAAGTCCCTAGCATGGAGAATGCCTTTAATCAAAGGCGAATCCCGCTTGTGAGGCACCCACTCAAGAGGTTCCACCACACCAAGATACCGGTGATGAACCACATCTCACCCCACAAAGGCTATCACGCCGGCTCAAGATATGCCAAAAGTGCTTAAGCATAAAGCAATTGTTCCAGCTTTAAGGTCCAAGAGCCCAAGCCCCTCCTTCTTCTCTCGGTACACAAATATCCACCCAACGAACGCGAGGCCGCTTCCAAAGGAAACCCCGACAAATGCCAATCAAACTATTAAGGGACGCCAAAGGGCATTGGCAAGATGGATAGCCAAAACCCTTCGCATCCTTGGAGCACCGACGCAATCAACTCTCTTCTCTCCCGGCAAAGGAGATGCTCTTCTTAGCCCAAGCATTGAGGTACCCACTATCTTAGTCAAGGAGGGGTTTGTAGTCCATAACCCGGAGGCCGTGGAGGCTAATAGGAATACCCAAGTAGCGGAAAGGAAACACACCAACCGTGAACCCGGTGGAACGCGAGAATGGGCCCTCTCTCAATGTCCGGAACCGAGGCAAGAAAGATGGAAGACTTCTCCACATTATACATAAGCCGGACATAAGCTTGAATTGCTTCAAGCAATCCCATGAGCACACCAACCCGAGCCCATATCCCCACGGCAAAAGAGCACAACATCATCGGCAAAGATCAAGTGGGAGAGCCTCAAACTTTCACAATGTTGGTGGAAGTGAAAGCCACCCGGGCGGTCCCCTTTCTAGGAGGCGAGAGAGAAGTTCCATACAAATCACAAAAAGGAGAGGAGAGAGAGGGTCACCTTGCCTAAGACCCGTGTTGCCCGGGAAGAGTCCATGATGCCTTTGTTGATCTTGATAGAATAAGAGGCCGAGCTAACACACTCCATGATCCAAGCCATAAACTGGGAGGGAAGCCAAGGTGAACAAGCGCAAACGAAGGAAATCCCAAGAGAACCGTGTCATAAGCTTTGGCCAGATCCACATTCAAGAAGCAACGCCGGGTTTCTCTCTTACACTGTACTTCCTCAGGAGCTCTTGGACCAAAAAATGTTGTCCGACATCAACCGGCCTTCCACAAAAGCACTTTGAGCTGGATCAATGAGGGGGCCAAGAAACATTGACAAAGACACTCCTTAACCGCCGCACACAACCTCGGGTCCGATAGTGTCCCAAGAAGTCTTGAAGAATTTGGCGGTGAAGCCGTCGGGACCGGGGCGATTGTCATCTCCCATGGACCAAAGAGCCTCCTTAATCTCCGAGTTAGACACCGGGGCCTCAAGCAAGGCACCCTCTTCCTCGGACAAAGTAGGCCCCTAGCAAACACACCTGACGCCGGAAGGGCCAGCCGAAGCCTCCGAGCCAAACAAACCCTTGACAGAAGGTCACAAATTCGCCCACCACCTCCTCCATGGCCGAAGACCGGGTCCCATCATTTTTGGTGATGAAAGGAATATGGTTCCGACGCCCATTAGCTTCATCAAAGAGTGAAAATACTTGGAACACCGGTCGCTGTTGAGGACATACTTGGCTTTGGCTTGTTGTCCAAGGAAACTAGCCTCAGCTTCATTCAATCTTGATGCCTTCATTTGGAACCTCCACCAACCGCCTAGCCTCCGGGGAATCCGATTCAACCGATACTCCTCAAGGGCGCGGGAGAAGTCGAGGTTGGCCTCGGCGCCCTAGAGGACGATGTGGCTAAACTCCGACTTGTTGAGGTTCTTCAGGGGAATTCTTCAAGCCAAGGAGGAGTTTTGCAAGCCGGAATTGGTAGGAGCCTCGATGATGAGTCACCCACCCTTCCCGGATAACCTCCTTGAACTTCGGATGATCGGCCCACATGTTGAAAAACTTGAAATACTTCTTGCCATTCCCGGCGACCCTACGCAAGGACACAATACCCGTTTGTGGTCCGAGAGATGCCACATATCCGGAAAGTTAGAATGACAATAAAATTCAGAATTTAGCCAAGAAGGATTTACCAAGACACGGTCAATTTTGCTCCACACGGTGTTGTTGGTCCAAGTGAAGGGGTTGCCACTTGTGCTTGGTGCGTCCACAAGCCCTAGGCGCCGACAAGCATCAACCATGTCCTTGCTCTCATACATAGAAACCGGGGCCCCATTGAACCTCTCCTCCTCGGCCATCACACAATTGAAATCTCCCATCACAAGCCAAGGTAAGTCATGAGCCTCAAAAAGCTCATCCACATGTCCCCAAATTGCCCGGCGAGCCACCACACTATGCAAGCCATACACAAAGCAAACACCAAATTTCTCCCGGTTGTCTTGCACATAAGAAGGCAACCAACATGTTGGGTAGACATGCCAACAATCTCAACATCATACCAACTAGCATCCCACATGACAAGGATACGCCCACGAGAATCAAGATGGAAATTTGAAGCAAACTCCCACCCGGTGCCACAAGGCGCCCTAACTTAGCAATATTAAGACCACCACATTTAGTTTCAAAAATACCACAAATCTTTACCTCGAAATCACGAAGCACTCCAAGCAAGCCATTTTGTTTCCGGGCTTGGCCAAGCCCTTGGATGTTCCATGCGAGGACCTTCATGAGGACACCTTGTTGTTGTGTCCCCGGGTTCTCCTTGAGCTTCGGAGAGGAGCCGAATCCTTAGGCCATTTTGGGGCAGCCGGGAGCCCAATCACCAAGGGCCTAGATTCCGCCAACTTAGCCTTTTTCTTTTGTGATCTAGACATAACCATCTCAAAGGGGGTGTCCACCTTCTCCATACGCGTTCCACAACTTCCATCCCGGAATGTTTGGATAGCTCAACCTCTCCACGGTCATCACCTTCATCCGAAGACTCATCACCACTAGGGGACACCACATCATCACAATAGTTCAAAAGAGATTCACTCACACTTTCATTAGAGGACTCACACTCATCGTCGGCGTCCAAGGACAAGGCTTCCGAAGCCTTGGCATCCTCCACAATGACATTGTCCTCATCATCCGAGATATTGGCTTCCGAGACGCCTTGCCCATGGGCATTCTCCACGGCCTCCGAGGGCAAACCACTCCCGCCTTAGCATTCACCACGCCCCTCACATTGGCCATCATGTGGCACCCGCGGCCTTGACAACGGAGGCATCAACAACATTTCCCTTAGTGACATTGATATTCACCTTGGCCTTGCCCTTAGGCTCTTTGGAAGCCCTTTTGGCTTTGACTCCCACGGACTCCTTTTTCTCTTTGAAAGGGCACCCCAAGTCATCATGTCCGAAAGAACAACAACCCTTGCAATACAACGGCTCATTTTCAACAAGGAAAGTGCATTTCACCGAATCCCCATCATCAAAGTCAAGCGACACTTCCCTAACAATATCCTCGGCAAAATTGATTTCCACTAACACCCGGGCATACGAGCTCTCTTCCTACTATCGGTTACGGGATCCATGAAGAGAGGCTTTCCCACATGAGAAGCAATTCGGCCAAGCACTTCCGAAGTCCAAAAAATCTTAGAAAGGCCAAAGATACGTACCCAAAGCGGGATGGTGGCAATGTCACGGCGGTTGAAGGCAAACTTCTCCGGGATGTGCTTGAGGATCAACGGCTTGCCAAAGATGAAGTAAGGGCCTCCTTTGAGGACCTTGTCTTGATCCTCTTCGGACTCAAATTGGAAGATCATCCAACCCTCTTCTACACGATATCTTGCCTTGACACCCCAAGCTTTCATCATGTCAACGATCAAGAAATGGCTCGGTTGATAGCCCACATATTGGCCAAGGAGAGACCACCCCCATACGGCTTGCATAGGGAGGCCCTCGGCGACTTTGATGGCCACACGGTTGGATGAAGGTGGCGTGAAGGCTAGCTTCCCTCCAAGGCCAGAATTCATGAAAATCTTCTTGGAGCCGGAAGTCCAAGCATTCGGTCTAGCGTGGCGGCATCGGCCCGAGCGGCGGCGGTGGTGCTTTGGCTACGGCGGCAAAGGTCTTCGGCGCGGAGGCGCTAGCGCCGGCACGGCTGGCCATCTTCAAAGGGGGGTGCATACCAGCCGAGGGGCCATGGGGTGTCATGGGCCAAGGCACCATCGGAAGCCATGGTGCCCTTGGCACCGTGGTCTCGGCGCCGTGGCTTCGGTTGTGGCATTGTTCTTGGCCTTCTTGACATTCCCCATGCCTTTGCAATTGCTTGATCATTTTCACGGCCAAGGGGCCAATGGCCGGCTCACACCATCCTAGGTACCGGTCCCATCTTAGGAGCAACATCGGTCGCCGGAAACACTTCGCCGGCCTCGGAATCTTCCTCGGAAAGGACATCACCATCATTACCCACCACCTCTTCAAAGCCAAGGCCGATTAGTCCTCCTAGCTCCACCGATTTTTGCTAGTATCAACCATCTGGGATCCACGGCCGTGGCCAAAATCACCTTCTTTGCACCACCGCCGGAGCCACCCTTGGCCACCACCGCCGGAGCCACCACCGAATCATGGAGGTGCTTGCTAGGATCTTGGCTTTCTTGGGGATCTTCTTCTTCCCCATGGGAAAACGTCCACAGCACCCAAACAAGCTAGGACAAGAAGAGGACCAAAGAGGAAAGGGAAGGCTAGCTTTCAAGGGGCAGAAATTTGCATGGCTATATTGGCAAAGATCCAAAAACGGCTATAATGGCCTAGGGGAAGCCGAAATCTGCAGCCAACAAAGGTGGTAAGGGACAAGGTTTTGAGGTGGTCAAAGGTGGGCAAAAGAGGCAAAAAGGGGGGCAAACAACCAATTCAAACTTTGAAGAAACTTTAACGATCAAAATGTGTTCAAAGCTTCGAATAGGATGTGTTGAGCATGAGTTTGAGCAAGAACACCAAGCACAAACTCAACCAAAAAGAAAAACAAACTCGGAAATGGATAAAAACTTAGCAAGAACACCAAGCAAGGAAGGAAACCACCGGAATACAACAAACAAGAACGCCGGAAGGGGAGAACAAGCGCCGGCATGGAAATCACACGCCGGAGAAGGGCAAAACGCCGACCAAGAAGCAAAGGGGAGGGGCTCCGGTTCGGTGGTGGTGCGAGAGGCTACCACCAAGAACGTGGGACAAGGAGCTCGTGAGGAGCAACCTTGCCGGAGCACCGCGGAGACGAAGGAGCAAGTCGCCGGAAATCGCCCTTGGAGGAGAGTGTTTTCTTTGGAGCGTAAGATGAAAGAGAGCTCTTTTTTTTTGGTGTAATGGTAAATTCGATTAAGTAAGACCCTACAAAGAGGGAAAATGAAGCGAAGCAAAGAACAAAGCACAAATGGACAAGCACGCAGGCCTTCCAAACTATGCCAAAGCGAGCAACAGAGGATAAACCCCACGGCCAGGGCTGCAGCTATAAGAGCAGGGTAAGAATTACCCCGGGCCTCATTAAAACCTCTATGTTGGAAAACCCCAAGGAAAAACCAGACATAGAGGAAAAAGAGCACCCTGCAACCCCATTATCGGAATCCAGGCCAAACAAAACAAAGGCAAACATAATACTGGCAAACGCGGAGAGACATGCAAGTCTTCCACACAATGCCGAAAAGGTGTTACTGGAAAGGCACGCAGGCATCCAAACAACAAACAATCCATGAGAATCAGAAAGGGAGTGCCCATGGGAAAGCATGCAAGCCCCCATACCACACTACCCAACAGGTGGAGCGAGCTACAAAGAGCCAACCATACAAGGAGGAAATCTGTCATGGAGTAAACGGTAAACATGAGTGAGAATCAATCGGGATACAACCTCACGGGGGACGAGGTTAGCATCAAAAATGCGGGCATTCCGGGCATGCCATATGAAGTAGACCGTCGCCGAGAGAGCAAACACACGAGCCCGGGCCAGGCACTCACGACCACGGGCATGACTCCGAAGCCAACTCAAAGCACGGCGAATCGAAGACACCTCGGCAGGAATCATGAAGCGAACCCGAACCTCACGCCATATGTCACTAGAGAAAGGGCACGTGAAGAACAAGTGGTCATGGGTCTCCAACTCCCCCACACAAGCGACACCCCGGCTCAACATCAAGGAACAAGAGCCTGTCATAAGTGGATAGCTTACCGAGGTTAGCTAGCCAAAGAATGAACATGTGCTTAGGAGTATTATGCGCCGGCCACACCTCCTTGGACCAATTCACAAACGGTCTTCTATCCCGAATAGCCTCATAAGCCAAAGCCACTTTGAAACGCCCCATCATGCACCAATCCTCGAGAGTTTCCTCAGTGCTCACCTCCCTACCATCAAGCTCATCGATCAAGTCCCTAGCATGGAGAATGCCTTTAATCAAAGGCGAATCCCGCTTGTGAGGCACCCACTCAAGAGGTTCCACCACACCAAGATACCGTGATGAACCCATCTCACCCAAAGGCTATCACGCCGGCTCAAGATATGCCAAAAGTGCTTAAGCATAAAGCAATTGTTCCAAGCTTTAAGGTCCAAGAGCCCAAGCCCCCCTTCTTCTCTCGGTACACAAATATCCACCCAACGAACGCGAGGCCGCTTCCAAAGGAAACCCGACAAATGCCAATCAAACTATTAAGGACGCCAAAGGGCATTGGCAAGATGGATAGCCAAAACCCTTCGCATCCTTGGAGCACCGACGCAATCAACTCTCTTCTCCCGGCAAAGGAGATGCTCTTCTTAGCCAAGCATTGAGGTACCCACTAATCTTATCAAGGAGGGGTTGTAGTCCATAACCCGGAGGCCGTGGGGCTAATAGGAATACCCAAGTAGCGGAAAGGAAACACACCAACCTTGAACCCGGTGGACGCGAGAATGGGCCCTCTCTCAATGTCCGGAACCGAGGCAAGAAAGATGGAAGACTTCTCCACATTAATACATAAGCGGACATAAGCTTGAATTTCTTCAAGCAATCCATGAGCACACCAACCGAGCCCATATCCCCACGGCAAAAGAGCACAACATCATCGGCAAAGATCAAGTGGGAGAGCCTCAAACTTTCACAATGTTGGTGGAAGTGAAAGCCACCCGGGCGGTCTCCTTTCTAAGGAGGCGAGAGAGAAGTTCCATACAAATCACAAAAAGGAGAGGAGAGAGAGGGTCACCTTGCCTAAGGCCCCGTTTGCCCGGGAAGAGTCCATGGATGCCTTTGTTGATCTTGATAGAATAAGAGGCCGAGCTAACACACTCCATGATCCAAGCCATAAACTTGGGAGGGAAGCCAAGGTGAACAAGCGCAAACCGAAGGAAAAATCCCAAGAGACCGTGTCATAAGCTTTGGCCAGATCCACATTCAAGAAGCAACGCGGGTGTCTCTCTTAACACTGTACTTCCTCAGGAGCTCTTGGACCAAAAAAATGTTGTCCGACATCAAACCGGCCTTCCACAAAAGCACTTGAGCTGGATCAATGAGGGGGCCAAGAAACATGCACAAAGAAAACTCCTTAACCGCCGCACACACCTCGGGTCCGATAGTTTCCCAAGAAGTCTTGAAGAATTTGGCGGTGAAGCCGTCGGGACCGGGCGATTTGTCATCTCCCATGGACCAAAGAGCCTCCTTAATCTCCGAGTTAGACACCGGGGCCTCAAGCAAGGCACCCTCTTCCTCGGACAAAGTAGGCCCACTAGCAAACACACTCGACGCCGGAAGGGCCACCGAAGCCTCCGAGCCAAACAAACCCTTGAAGAAGGTCACAAATTCGCCCACCACCTCCTCCATGGCCGAAGACCGGGTCCCATCATTTTTGGTGATGAAAGGAATGTGGTTCCGACGCCCATTAGCTCTCATCAAAGAGTGAAAATACTTGGAACACCGGTCGCTGTTGAGGACATACTTGGCTTTGGCTTGTTGTCCAAGGAAACTAGCCTCAGCTTCATTCAATCTTGATGCCTTCATTTGGAAGCCTCCACCAACCGCCTAGCCTCCGGGGAATCCGGATTCAACCGATACTCCTCAAGGCGCGGGAGAAGTCGAGGTTGGCCTCGGTCGCCCTAGAGGAGATGTGGCTAAACTCCGACTTGTTGAGGTTCTTCAGGGGATTCTTCAAGCCAAGGAGGAGTTTGGCAAGCCGGAATTGGTAGGAGCCTCGATGATGAGTCACCCACCCTTCCCGGATAACCTCCTTGAACTTCGGATGATCGGCCCACATGTTAAAAAACTTGAAATACTTCTTGCCATTCCGGCGACCCTACGCAAGGACACAATACCCGGTTTGTGGTCCGAGAGATGCCACATATCCGGAAAGTTAGAATGACAATAAAATTCAGAATTTAGCCAAGAAGGATTTACCAAGACACGGTCAATTTTGCTCCACACGGTGTTGTTGGTCCAAGTGAAGGGGTTGCCACTTGTGCTTGGTGCGTCCACAAGCCCTAGGCGCCGACAAGCATCAACCATGTCCTTGCTCTCATACATAGAAACCGGGGCCCCATTGAACCTCTCCTCCTCGGCCATCACACAATTGAAATCTCCCATCACAAGCCAAGGTAAGTCATGAGCCTCAAAAAGCTCATCCACATGTCCCCAAATTGCCCGGCGAGCCACCACACTATGCAAGCCATACACAAAGCAAACACCAAATTTCTCCCTGGTTGTCTTGCACATAAGAAGGCAACCAACATGTTGGGTAGACATGCCAACAATCTCAACATCATACCAACTAGCATCCCACATGACAAGGATACGCCCACGAGAATCAAGATGGAAATTTGAAGCAAACTCCCATCCCGGTGCCACAAGGCGCCCTAACTTAGCAATATTAAGACCACCACATTTAGTTTCAAAAATACCACAAATCTTACCTCGAAATCACGAAGCACTCCAAGCAAGCCATTTTGTTTCCGGGCTTGGCCAAGCCCTTGGATGTTCCATGCGAGGACCTTCATGAGGACACCTTGTTGTTGTGTCCCCGGGTCTCCTTGAGCTTCGGAGAGGAGCCGAATCCTTAGGCCATTTTGGGGCAGCCGGGAGCCCAATCACCAAGGGCCTAGATTCCGCCAACTTAGCCTTTTCTTTTGTGATCTAGACATAACCATCTCAAAGGGGGTGTCCACCTTCTCCATACGCGTCCACAACTTCCATCCCCGGAATGTTTGGATAGCTCAACCTCTCTCCACGGTCATCACCTTCATCCGAAGACTCATCACCACTAGGGGACACCACATCATCACAATAGTTCAAAAGAGATTCACTCACACTTTCATTAGAGGACTCACATCATCGTCGGCGTCCAAGGACAAGGCTTCCGAAGCCTTGGCATCCTCCACAATGACATTGTCCTCATCATCCGAGATATTGGCTTCCGAGACGCCTTGCCCATGGGCATTCTCCACGGCCTCCGAGGGCAAACCACTCCCGGCCTTAGCATTCACCACGCCCCTCACATTGGCCATCATGTTGGCACCCGCGGCCTTGACAACGGAGGCATCAACAACATTCCCCTTAGTGACATGATATTCACCTTGGCCTTGCCCTTAGGCTCTTTGGAAGCCCTTTTGGCTTTGACTCCCACGGACTCCTTTTTCTCTTTGAAAGGGCACCCCAAGTCATCATGTCCGAAAGAACAACACCCTTGCAATACAACGGCTCATTTTCAACAAGGAAAGTGCATTTCACCGAATCCCCATCATCAAAGTCAAGCGACACTTCCCTAACAATATCCTCGGCAAAATTGATTTCCACTAACACCCGGGCATACGAGCCTCTCTTCCTACTATCGGTTACGGGATCCATGAAGAGAGGCTTTCCCACATGAGAAGCAATTCGGCCAAGCACTTCCGAAGTCCAAAAAATTAGAAAGGCCAAAGATACGTACCCAAAGCGGGATGGTGGCAATGTCACGGCGGTTGAAGGCAAACTTCTCCGGGATGTGCTTGAGGATCAACGGCTTGCCAAAGATGAAGTAAGGGCCTCCTTTGAGGACCTTGTCTTGATCCTCTTCGGACTCAAATTGGAAGATCATCCAACCCTCTTCTACACGATATCTTGCCTTGACACCCCAAGCTTTCATCATGTCAACGATCAAGAAATGGCTCGTTGATAGCCCACATATTGGCCAAGGAGAGACCACCCCCTACGGCTTGCATAGGGAGGCCCTCGGCGACTTTGATGGCCACACGGTTGGATGAAGGTGGGTGAAGGCTAGCTTCCCTCCAAGGCCAGAATTCATGAAAATCTTCTTGGAGCCGGAAGTCCAAGCATTCGGTCTAGCGTGGCCGGCATCGGCCCGAGCGGCGGCGGTGGGTGCTTTGGCTACGGCGGCAAAGGTCTTCGGCGCGGAGGCGCTAGCGCCGGCACGGCTGGCCATCTTCAAAGGGGGGTGCATACCAGCCGAGGGGCCATTGGGGGTGTCATGGGCCAAGGCACCATCGGAAGCCATGGTGCCCTTGGCACCATGGGTCTCGGCGCCGGTGGCTTCGGTGTGGCATTGTTCTTGGCCTTCTTGACATTCCCCATGCCTTTGCCAATTGCTTGATCATTTTCACCGGCCAAGGGGCCAATGGCCGGCTCACCACCAATCCTAGGTACCGGTCCCATCTTAGGAGCAACATCGGTCGCCGGAAACACTTCGCCGGCTCGGAATCTTCCTCGGAAAGGACATCACCATCATTACCCACCACCTCTTCAAAGCCAAGGCCGATTAGTCCTCCTAGCTCCACCGATTTTGCTAGTATCAACCATCTTGGGATCCACGGCCGTGGCCAAAATCCCTTCTTTGCACCACCGCCGGAGCCACCCTTGGCCACCACCGCGGAGCCACCACCGAATCATGGAGGTGCTTGCTAGGATCTTGGCTTTCTTGGGGGATCTTCTTCTTCCCCATGGGAAAACGTCCACAAGCACCAAAAACAGCTAGGACAAGAAGAGGACCAAAGAGGAAAAGGAAGGCTAGCTTTCAAGGGCAGAAATTTGCATGGCTATATTTGGCAAAGATCCAAAAACGGCTATAATGGCCTAGGGGAAGCCGAAATCTGCAGCCAACAAAGGTGGTAAGGGGACAAGGTTTTGAGGTGGTCAAAGGTGGGCAAAAGAGGCAAAAGGGGGGCAAACACCCAATTCAAACTTTGAGAAACTTAAACCGATCAAAACTGTGTTCAAAGCTTCGAATAAGGATGTGTTTGAGCATGAGTTTGAGCAAGAACACCAAGCACAAACTCAACACCAAGA
>WOAB01000849.1:0-21820 GCA_027886185.1 Rheum nobile
AATTTTGCTCCACACGGTTTGTTGGTGGTCCAAGTGAAGGGGTTGCCACTTGTGCTTGGTGCGTCCACAAGCCCTAGGCGCCGAACAGCATCAACCATGTCCTTGCTCTCATACATAGAAACACGGGCCCCATTGAACTCTCCTCCTCGGACCATCACCAATTGAATCTCCCATCACAAGCCAAGGTAAGTCTGAGCCTCAAAAAGCTCATCCACATGTCCCCAAATTGCCCGGCGAGCCACCACACTATGCAAGCCATACACAAAGCAAACACCAAATTTCTCCCTGGTTTGTCTTGCACATAAGAAGGCAACCAACATGTTGGGTAGACATGCCAACAATCTCAACATCATACCAACTACATCCCCATGACAAGGATACGCCCACGAGAATCAAGATGGAAATTTGAAGCAAACTCCCATCCCGGTGCCACAAGGCGCCCTAACTTAGCAATATTAAGACCACCACATTTAGTTTCAAAAATACCACAAATCTTTACCTCGAATCACGAAGCACTCCAAGCAAGCCATTTTGTTTCCGGGCTTGGCCAAGCCCTTGGATGTTCCATGCGAGGACCTTCATGAGGACACCTTGTTGTTGTGTCCCCGGGTTCTCCTTGAGCTTCGGAGAGGAGCCGAATCCTTAGGCCATTTTGGGGCAGCCGGGAGCCCAATCACCAAGGGCCTAGATTCCGCCAACTTAGCCTTTTTCTTTTGTGATCTAGACATAACCATCTCAAAGGGGGTGTCCACCTTCTCCATACGCGTTCCACAACTTCCATCCCCGGAATGTTTGGATAGCTCAACCTCCCCACGGTCATCACCTTCATCCGAAGACTCATCACCACTAGGGGACACCACATCATCACAATAGTTCAAAAGAGATTCACTCACACTTTCATTAGAGGACTCACACTCATCGTCGGCGTCCAAGGACAAGGCTTCCGAAGCCTTGGCATCCTCCACAATGACATTGTCCTCATCATCCGAGATATTGGCTTCCGAGACGCCTTGCCCATGGGCATTCTCCACGGCCTCCGAGGGCAAACCATTCCCGGCCTTAGCATTCACCACGCCCCTCACATTGGCCATCATGTTGGCACCCGCGCCCTGACAACGGAGGCATCAACAACATTCCCCTTAGTGACATTGTATTCACCTTGGCCTTGCCCTTAGGCTCTTTGGAAGCCCTTTTGGCTTTGACTCCCACGGACTCCTTTTCTCTTTGAAAGGGCACCCCAAGTCATCATGTCCGAAAGAACAACAACCCTTGCAATACAACGGCTCATTTTCAACAAGGAAAGTGCATTTCACCGAATCCCCATCATCAAAGTCAAGCGACACTTCCCTAACAATATCCTCGGCAAAATTGATTTCCACTAACACCCGGGCATACGAGCCTCTCTTCCTACTATCGGTTACGGGATCCATGAAGAGAGGCTTTCCCACATGAGAAGCAATTCGGCCAAGCACTTCCGAAGTCCAAAAAATCTTAGAAAGGCCAAAGATACGTACCCAAAGCGGGATGGTGGCAATGTCACGGCGGTTGAAGGCAAACTTCTCCGGGATGTGCTTGAGGATCAACGGCTTGCCAAAGATGAAGTAAGGGCCTCCTTTGAGGACCTTGTCTTGATCCTCTTCGGACTCAATTGGAAGATCATCCAACCCTCTTCTACACGATATCTTGCCTTGACACCCCAAGCTTTCATCATGTCAACGATCAAGAAATGGCTCGGTTGATAGCCCACATATTGGCCAAGGAGAGACCACCCCCATACGGCTTGCATAGGGAGGCCCTCGGCGACTTTGATGGCCACACGGTTGGATGAAGGTGGCGTGAAGGCTAGCTTCCCTCCAAGGCCAGAATTCATGAAAATCTTCTTGGAGCCGGAAGTCCAAGCATTCGGTCTAGCGTGGCCGGCATCGGCCCGAGCGGCGGCGGTGGGTGCTTTGGCTACGGCGGCAAAGGTCTTCGGCGCGGAGGCGCTAGCGCCGGCACGGCTGGCCATCTTCAAAGGGGGGTGCATACCAGCCGAGGGGCCATTGGGGGTGTCATGGGCCAAGGCACCATCGGAAGCCATGGTGCCCTTGGCACCGTGGGTCTCGGCGCCGGTGGCTTCGGTTGTGGCATTGTTCTTGGCCTTCTTGACATTCCCCATGCCTTTGCCAATTGCTTGATCATTTTCACCGGCCAAGGGGCCATGGCCGGCTCACCACCAATCCTAGGTACCGGTCCCATCTTAGGAGCAACATCGGTCGCCGGAAACACTTCGCCGGCCTCGGAATCTTCCTCGGAAAGGACATCACCATCATTACCCACCACCTCTTCAAAGCCAAGGCCGATTAGTCCTCCTAGCTCCACCGATTTTTTTGCTAGTATCAACCATCTTGGGATCCACGGCCGTGGCCAAAATCACCTTCTTGCACCACCGCCGGAGCCACCCTTGGCCACCACCGCCGGAGCCACCACCGAATCATGGAGGTGCTTGCTAGGATCTTGGCTTTCTTGGGGGATCTTCTTCTTCCCCATGGGAAAACGTCCACAAGCACCCAACAAGCTAGGACAAGAAGAGGACCAAAGAGGAAAAGGGAAGGCTAGCTTTCAAGGGGCAGAAATTTGCATGGCTATATTTGGCAAAGATCCAAAAACGGCTATAATGGCCTAGGGGAAGCCGAAATCTGCAGCCAACAAAGGTGGTAAGGGGACAAGGTTTTGAGGTGGTCAAAGGTGGGCAAAAGAGGCAAAAAGGGGGGGGGCAAACAACCAATTCAAACTTTGAAGAAACTTTAACCGATCAAAATGTGTTCAAAGCTTCGAATAAGGATGTGTTTGAGCATGAGTTTGAGCAAGAACACCAAGCACAAACTCAACCCAAAAGACAAACAAACTCGGAAATGGATAAAAACTTAGCAAGAACACCAAGCAAGGAAGGAAACCAACCGGAATACAAACAAGAACGCCGGGAAGGGGGAGAACAAGCGCCGGCAATGGAAATCACACGCCGGAGAAGGGCAAAACGCCGACCAAGAAGCAAAGGGGAGGGGCTCCGGTTCGGTGGTGTGCGAGAGGCTACCACCAAGAACGTGGGACAAGGAGCTCGTGAGGAGCAACCTTGCCGGAGCACCGCCGGAGACGAAGGAGCAAGTCGCCGGAAATCGCCCTTGGAGGAGAGTGTTTTCTTGGGAGCGTACTGAGAGCTCTTTCTTGATTCTATGGGTGGTACTGAGAGCTCTTTCTTTTTTGGTGTAATGTAAATTCGATTAAGTAAGACCCTACAAAGAGGGAAAATGAAGCGAAGCAAAGAACAAAAGCACAAATGGACAAGCACGCAGGCCTTCCAAACTATGCCAAAGCGAGCAACAGAGGAAAAACCCCACGGCCAGGGCTGCAGCTATAAGAGCAGGGTAAGAATTACCCCGGGCCTCATTAAAACCTCTATGTTGGAAAACCCCAAGGGAAAAACCAGACATAGAGGAAAAAGAGCACCCCTGCAACCCCATTATCGGAATCCAGGCCAAACAAACCAAAGGCAACCATAATACTGGCAAACGCGGAGAGACATGCAAGTCTTCCACACAATGCCGAAAAGGTGTTACTGGAAAGGCACGCAGGCCATCCAAACAACACCAACAATCCATGAGAATCAAAAAGGGAGTGCCCATGGGAAAGCATGCAAGCCCCCCATACCACACTACACAACAGGTGGAGCGAGCTACAAAGAGCCAACCATACAAGGAGGAAATCTGTCATGGAGTAAACGGTACACATGAGTGAGAATCAATCGGGATACAACCTCACGGGGGACGAGGTTAGCATCAAAAATGCGAGCATTCCGGGCATGCCATATGAAGTAGACCGTCGCCGAGAGAGCAAACACACGAGCCCGGGCCAGGCACTCACGACCACGGGCATGACTCCGAAGCCAACTCAAAGCACGGCGAATCGAAGACACCTCGGCAGGAATCATGAAGCGAACCCGAACCTCACGCCATATGTCACTAGAGAAAGGGCACGTGAAGAACAAGTGGTCATGGGTCTCCAACTCCGCTCCACACAAGCGACACCCCGGCTCAACATCAAGGAACAAGAGCCTGTCATAAGTGGATAGCTTACCGAGGTTGGCTAGCCAAAGAATGAACATGTGTTTAGGAGTATTATGCGCCGGCCACACCTCCTTGGACCAATTCACAACCGGTCTTCTATCCCGAATAGCCTCATAAGCCAAAGACACTTTGAAACGCCCCATCATGCACCAATCCTCGAGAGTTTCCTCAGTGCTCACCTCCCTACCATCAAGCTCATCGATCAAGTCCCTAGCATGGAGAATGCCTTTAATCAAAGGCGAATCCCGCTTGTGAGGCACCCACTCAAGAGGTTCCACCACCCCAAGATACCGGTGATGAACCCATCTCACCCAAAGGCTATCACGCCGGCTCAAGATATGCCAAAAGTGCTTAAGCATAAAGCAATTGTTCCAAGCTTTAAGGTCCAAGAGCCCAAGCCCTCCTTCTTCTCTCGGTACACAAATATCCACCCAACGAACGCGAGGCCGCTTCCAAAGGAAACCCCGACAAATGCCAATCAAACTATTAAGGACGCCAAAGGGCATTGGCAAGATGGATAGCCAAAACCCTTCGCATCCTTGGAGCACCGACGCAATCAACTCTCTTCTCCCGGCAAAGGAGATGCTCTTCTTAGCCCAAGCATTGAGGTACCCACTGATCTTATCAAGGAGGGGTTTGTAGTCCATAACCCGGAGGCCGTGGGGGCTAATAGGAATACCCAAGTAGCGGAAAGGAAACACACCAACCTTGAACCCGGTGGAAGCGAGAATGGGCCCTCTCTCAATGTCCGGAACCGAGGCAAGAAAGATGGAAGACTTCTCCACATTAATACATAAGCCGGACATAAGCTTGAATTGCTTCAAGCAATCCATGAGCACACCAACCGAGCCCATATCCCCACGGCAAAAGAGCACAACATCATCGGCAAAGATCAAGTGGGAGAGCCTCAAACTTTCACAATGTTGGTGGAAGTGAAAGCCACTCCGGGCGGTCCCCTTTCTTAGGAGGCGAGAGAGAAGTTCCATACAAATCACAAAAAGGAGAGGAGAGAGAGGGTCACCTTGCCTAAGGCCCCGTTTGCCCGGGAAGAGTCCATGGATGCCTTTGTTGATCTTGATAGAATAAGAGGCCGAGCTAACACACTCCATGATCCAAGCCATAAACTTGGGAGGGAAGCCAAGGTGAACAAGCGCAAACCGAAGGAAATCCCAAGAGACCGTGTCATAAGCTTTGGCCAGATCCACATTCAAGAAGCAACGCCGGGTGTCTCTCTTAACACTGTACTTCCTCAGGAGCTCTTGGACCAAAAATATGTTGTCCGACATCAACCGGCCTTCCACAAAAGCACTTTGAGCTGGATCAATGAGGGGGCCAAGAAACTTTCCAAGTCGAAGGGTCATGATCTTAGAGATGAGCTTGTAGATCACATTGCAACACGAAATAGGCCGGAAATGTTCCACACGGGTCGGCGAATCCACTTTGGGGATGAGGGAAACAATTGCATGATTGAATTGCCGGAGAAGCTTACCATTGACAAAGAACTCCTTAACCGCCGCACACACCTCGGGTCCGATAGTGTCCCAAGAAGTCTTGAAGAATTTGGCGGTGAAGCCGTCGGGACCGGGCGATTTGTCATCTCCCATGGACCAAAGAGCCTCCTTAATCTCCGAGTTAGACACCGGGGCCTCAAGCAAGGCACCCTCTTCCTCGGACAAAGTAGGCCCACTAGCAAACACACTCGACGCCGGAAGGGCCACCGAAGCCTCCGAGCCAAACAAACCCTTGAAGAAGGTCACAAATTCGCCCACCACCTCCTCCATGGCCGAAGACCGGGTCCCATCATTTTTGGTGATGAAAGGAATATGGTTCCGACGCCCATTAGCTCTCATCAAAGAGTGAAAATACTTGGAACACCGGTCGCTGTTGAGGACATACTTGGCTTTGGCTTGTTGTCCAAGGAAACTAGCCTCAGCTTCATTCAATCTTGATGCCTTCATTTTGGAAGCCTCCACCAACCGCCTAGCCTCCGGGGAATCCGGATTCAACCGATACTCCTCAAGGGCGCGGGAGAAGTCGAGGTTGGCCTCGGTCGCCCTAGAGGAGATGTGGCTAAACTCCGACTTGTTGAGGTTCTTCAGGGGATTCTTCAAGCCAAGGAGGAGTTTGGCAAGCCGGAATTGGTAGGAGCCTCGATGATGAGTCACCCACCCTTCCCGGATAACCTCCTTGAACTTCGGATGATTGGCCCACATGTTGAAAAACTTGAAACACTTCTTGCCATTCCCGGCGACCCTACGCAAGGACACAATACCCGGTTTGTGGTCCGAGAGATGCCACATATCCGGAAAGTTAGAATGACAATAAAATTCAGAATTTAGCCAAGAAGGATTTACCAAGACACGGTCAATTTTGCTCCACACGGTGTTGTTGGTCCAAGTGAAGGGGTTGCCACTTGTGCTTGGTGCGTCCACAAGCCCTAGGCGCCGACAAGCATCAACCATGTCCTTGCTCTCATACATAGAAACCGGGGCCCCATTGAACCTCTCCTCCTCGGCCATCACACAATTGAAATCTCCCATCACAAGCCAAGGTAAGTCATGAGCCTCAAAAAGCTCATCCACATGTCCCCAAATTGCCCGGCGAGCCACCACACTATACAAGCCATACACAAAGCAAACACCAAATTTCTCCCTGGTTGTCTTGCACATAAGAAGGCAACCAACATGTTGGGTAGACATGCCAACAATCTCAACATCATACCAACTAGCATCCCACATGACAAGGATACGCCCACGAGAATCAAGATGGAAATTTGAAGCAAACTCCCATCCCGGTGCCACAAGGCGCCCTAACTTAGCAATATTAAGACCACCACATTTAGTTTCAAAAATACCACAAATCTTTACCTCGAAATCACGAAGCACTCCAAGCAAGCCATTTTGTTTCCGGGCTTGGCCAAGCCCTTGGATGTTCCATGCGAGGACCTTCATGAGGACACCTTGTTGTTGTGTCCCCGGGTTCTCCTTGAGCTTCGGAGAGGAGCCGAATCCTTAGGCCATTTTGGGGCAGCCGGGAGCCCAATCACCAAGGGCCTAGATTCCGCCAACTTAGCCTTTTTCTTTTGTGATCTAGACATAACCATCTCAAAGGGGGTGTCCACCTTCTCCATACGCGTTCCACAACTTCCATCCCTGGAATGTTTGGATAGCTCAACCTCTCCACGGTCATCACCTTCATCCGAAGACTCATCACCACTAGGGGACACCACATCATCACAATAGTTCAAAAGAGATTCACTCACACTTTCATTAGAGGACTCACACTCATCGTCGGCGTCCAAGGACAAGGCTTCCGAAGCCTTGGCATCCTCCACAATGACATTGTCCTCATCATCCGAGATATTGGCTTCCGAGACGCCTTGCCCATGGGCATTCTCCACGGCCTCCGAGGGCAAACCACTCCCGGCCTTAGCATTCACCACGCCCCTCACATTGGCCATCATGTTGGCACCCGCGGCCTTGACAACGGAGGCATCAACAACATTCCCCTTAGTGACATTGATATTCACCTTGGCCTTGCCCTTAGGCTCTTTGGAAGCCCTTTTGGCTTTGACTCCCACGGACTCCTTTTTCTCTTTGAAAGGGCACCCCAAGTCATCATGTCCGAAAGAACAACACCCCTTGCAATACAACGGCTCATTTTCAACAAGGAAAGTGCATTTCACCGAATCCCCATCATCAAAGTCAAGCGACACTTCCCTAACAATATCCTCGGCAAAATTGATTTCCACTAACACCCGGGCATACGAGCCTCTCTTCCTACTATCGGTTACGGGATCCATGAAGAGAGGCTTTCCCACATGAGAAGCAATTCGGCCAAGCACTTCCGAAGTCCAAAAAATCTTAGAAAGGCCAAAGATACGTACCCAAAGCGGGATGGTGGCAATGTCACGGCGGTTGAAGGCAAACTTCTCCGGGATGTGCTTGAGGATCAACGGCTTGCCAAAGATGAAGTAAGGGCCTCCTTTGAGGACCTTGTCTTGATCCTCTTCGGACTCAAATTGGAAGATCATCCAACCCTCTTCTACACGATATCTTGCCTTGACACCCCAAGCTTTCATCATGTCAACGATCAAGAAATGGCTCGGTTGATAGCCCACATATTGGCCAAGGAGAGACCACCCCCATACGGCTTGCATAGGGAGGCCCTCGGCGACTTTGATGGCCACACGGTTGGATGAAGGTGGCGTGAAGGCTAGCTTCCCTCCAAGGCCAGAATTCATGAAAATCTTCTTGGAGCCGGAAGTCCAAGCATTCGGTCTAGCGTGGCCGGCATCGGCCCGAGCGGCGGCGGTGGGTGCTTTGGCTACGGCGGCAAAGGTCTTCGGCGCGGAGGCGCTAGCGCCGGCACGGCTGGCCATCTTCAAAGGGGGGTGCATACCAGCCGAGGGGCCATTGGGGGTGTCATGGGCCAAGGCACCATCGGAAGCCATGGTGCCCTTGGCACCGTGGGTCTCGGCGCCGGTGGCTTCGGTTGTGGCATTGTTCTTGGCCTTCTTGACATTCCCCATGCCTTTGCCAATTGCTTGTTCATTTTCACCGGCCAAGGGGCCAATGGCCGGCTCACCACCAATCCTAGGTACCGGTCCCATCTTAGGAGCAACATCGGTCGCCGGAAACACTTCGCCGGCCTCGGAATCTTCCTCGGAAAGGACATCACCATCATTACCCACCACCTCTTCAAAGCCAAGGCCGATTAGTCCTCCTAGCTCCACCGATTTTTTGCTAGTATCAACCATCTTGGGATCCACGGCCGTGGCCAAAATCACCTTCTTTGCACCACCGCCGGAGCCACCCTTGGCCACCACCGCCGGAGCCACCACCGAATCATGGAGGTGCTTGCTAGGATCTTGGCTTTCTTGGGGGATCTTCTTCTTCCCCATGGGAAAACGTCCACAAGCACCCAAACAAGCTAGGACAAGAAGAGGACCAAAGAGGAAAAGGGAAGGCTAGCTTTCAAGGGGCAGAAATTTGCATGGCTATATTTGGCAAAGATCCAAAAACGGCTATAATGGCCTAGGGGAAGCCGAAATCTGCAGCCAACAAAGGTGGTAAGGGGACAAGGTTTTGAGGTGGTCAAAGGTGGGCAAAAGAGGCAAAAAGGGGGGCAAACAACCAATTCAAACTTTGAAGAAACTTTAACCGATCAAAATGTGTTCAAAGCTTCGAATAAGGATGTGTTTGAGCATGAGTTTGAGCAAGAACACCAAGCACAAACTCAACCCAAAAGACAAACAAACTCGGAAATGGATAAAAACTTAGCAAGAACACCAAGCAAGGAAGGAAACCAACCGGAATACAAATACAAACAAGAACGCCGGGAAGGGGGAGAACAAGCGCCGGCAATGGAAATCACACGCCGGAGAAGGGCAAAACGCCGACCAAGAAGCAAAGGGGAGGGGCTCCGGTTCGGTGGTGGTGCGAGAGGCTACCACCAAGAACGTGGGACAAGGAGCTCGTGAGGAGCAACCTTGCCGGAGCACCGCCGGAGACGAAGGAGCAAGTCGCCGGAAATCGCCCTTGGAGGAGAGTGTTTTCTTGGGAGCGTACTGAGAACTGAGAGCTCTTTCTTTTTTGGTGTAATGGTAAATTCGATTAAGTAAGACCCTACAAAGAGGGAAAATGAAGCGAAGCAAAGAACAAAAGCACAAATGGACAAGCACGCAGGCCTTCCAAACTATGCCAAAGCGAGCAACAGAGGATAAACCCCACGGCCAGGGCTGCAGCTATAAGAGCAGGGTAAGAATTACCCCGGGCCTCATTAAAACCTCTATGTTGGAAAACCCCAAGGGAAAAACCAGACATAGAGGAAAAAGAGCACCCCTGCAACCCCATTATCGGAATCCAGGCCAAACAAAACAAAGGCAAACATAATACTGGCAAACGCGGAGAGACATGCAAGTCTTCCACACAATGCCGAAAAGGTGTTACTGGAAAGGCACGCAGGCCATCCAAACAACACCAACAATCCATGAGAATCAGAAAGGGAGTGCCCATGGGAAAGCATGCAAGCCCCCCATACCACACTACCCAACAGGTGGAGCGAGCTACAAAGATCCAACCATACAAGGAGGAAATCTGTCATGGAGTAAACGGTAAACATGAGTGAGAATCAATCGGGATACAACCTCACGGGGGACGAGGTTAGCATCAAAAATGCGGGCATTCCGGGCATGCCATATGAAGTAGACCGTCGCCGAGAGAGCAAACACACGAGCCCGGGCCAGGCACTCACGACCACGGGCATGACTCCGAAGCCAACTCAAAGCACGGCGAATCGAAGACACCTCGGCAGGAATCATGAAGCGAACCCGAACCTCACGCCATATGTCACTAGAGAAAGGGCACGTGAAGAACAAGTGGTCATGGGTCTCCAACTCCGCCCCACACAAGCGACACCCCGGCTCAACATCAAGGAACAAGAGCCTGTCATAAGTGGATAGCTTACCGAGGTTAGCTAGCCAAAGAATGAACATGTGCTTAGGAGTATTATGCGCCGGCCACACCTCCTTGGACCAATTCACAACCGGTCTTCTATCCCGAATAGCCTCATAAGCCAAAGCCACTTTGAAACGCCCCATCATGCACCAATCCTCGAGAGTTTCCTCAGTGCTCACCTCCCTACCATCAAGCTCATCGATCAAGTCCCTAGCATGGAGAATGCCTTTAATCAAAGGCGAATCCCGCTTGTGAGGCACCCACTCAAGAGGTTCCACCACACCAAGATACCGGTGATGAACCCATCTCACCCAAAGGCTATCACGCCGGCTCAAGATATGCCAAAAGTGCTTAAGCATAAAGCAATTGTTCCAAGCTTTAAGGTCCAAGAGCCCAAGCCCCCCTTCTTCTCTCGGTACACAAATATCCACCCAACGAACGCGAGGCCGCTTCCAAAGGAAACCCCGACAAATGCCAATCAAACTATTAAGGACGCCAAAGGGCATTGGCAAGATGGATAGCCAAAACCCTTCGCATCCTTGGAGCACCGACGCAATCAACTCTCTTCTCCCGGCAAAGGAGATGCTCTTCTTAGCCCAAGCATTGAGGTACCCACTAATCTTGTCAAGGAGGGGTTTGTAGTCCATAACCCGGAGGCCGTGAGGGCTAATAGGAATACCCAAGTAGCGGAAAGGAAACACACCAACCTTGAACCCGGTGGACGCGAGAATGGGCCCTCTCTCAATGTCCGGAACCGAGGCAAGAAAGATGGAAGACTTCTCCACATTAATACATAAGCCGGACATAAGCTTGAATTTCTTCAAGCAATCCATGAGCACACCAACCGAGCCCATATCCCCACGGCAAAAGAGCACAACATCATCGGCAAAGATCAAGTGGGAGAGCCTCAAACTTTCACAATGTTGGTGGAAGTGAAAGCCACCCCGGGCGGTCTCCTTTCTAAGGAGGCGAGAGAGAAGTTCCATACAAATCACAAAAAGGAGAGGAGAGAGAGGGTCACCTTGCCTAAGGCCCCGTTTGCCCGGGAAGAGTCCATGGATGCCTTTGTTGATCTTGATAGAATAAGAGGCCGAGCTAACACACTCCATGATCCAAGCCATAAACTTGGGAGGGAAGCCAAGGTGAACAAGCGCAAACCGAAGGAAATCCCAAGAGACCGTGTCATAAGCTTTGGCCAGATCCACATTCAAGAAGCAACGCCGGGTGTCTCTCTTAACACTGTACTTCCTCAGGAGCTCTTGGACCAAAAAAATGTTGTCCGACATCAACCGGCCTTCCACAAAAGCACTTTGAGCTGGATCAATGAGGGGGCCAAGAAACATTGACAAAGAACTCCTTAACCGCCGCACACACCTCGGGTCCGATAGTGTCCCAAGAAGTCTTGAAGAATTTGGCGGTGAAGCCGTCGGGACCGGGCGATTTGTCATCTCCCATGGACCAAAGAGCCTCCTTAATCTCCGAGTTAGACACCGGGGCCTCAAGCAAGGCACCCTCTTCCTCGGACAAAGTAGGCCCACTAGCAAACACACTCGACGCCGGAAGGGCCGCCGAAGCCTCCGAGCCAAACAAACCCTTGAAGAAGGTCACAAATTCGCCCACCACCTCCTCCATGGCCGAAGACCGGGTCCCATCATTTTTGGTGATGAAAGGAATGTGGTTCCGACGCCCATTAGCTCTCATCAAAGAGTGAAAATACTTGGAACACCGGTCGCTGTTGAGGACATACTTGGCTTTGGCTTGTTGTCCAAGGAAACTAGCCTCAGCTTCATTCAATCTTGATGCCTTCATTTTGGAAGCCTCCACCAACCGCCTAGCCTCCGGGGAATCCGGATTCAACCGATACTCCTCAAGGGCGCGGGAGAAGTCGAGGTTGGCCTCGGTCGCCCTAGAGGAGATGTGGCTAAACTCCGACTTGTTGAGGTTCTTCAGGGGATTCTTCAAGCCAAGGAGGAGTTTGGCAAGCCGGAATTGGTAGGAGCCTCGATGATGAGTCACCCACCCTTCCCGGATAACCTCCTTGAACTTCGGATGATCGGCCCACATGTTAAAAAACTTGAAATACTTCTTGCCATTCCCGGCGACCCTACGCAAGGACACAATACCCGGTTTGTGGTCCGAGAGATGCCACATATCCGGAAAGTTAGAATGACAATAAAATTCAGAATTTAGCCAAGAAGGATTTACCAAGACACGGTCAATTTTGCTCCACACGGTGTTGTTGGTCCAAGTGAAGGGGTTGCCACTTGTGCTTGGTGCGTCCACAAGCCCTAGGCGCCGACAAGCATCAACCATGTCCTTGCTCTCATACATAGAAACCGGGGCCCCATTGAACCTCTCCTCCTCGGCCATCACACAATTGAAATCTCCCATCACAAGCCAAGGTAAGTCATGAGCCTCAAAAAGCTCATCCACATGTCCCCAAATTGCCCGGCGAGCCACCACACTATGCAAGCCATACACAAAGCAAACACCAAATTTCTCCCTGGTTGTCTTGCACATAAGAAGGCAACCAACATGTTGGGTAGACATGCCAACAATCTCAACATCATACCAACTAGCATCCCACATGACAAGGATACGCCCACGAGAATCAAGATGGAAATTTGAAGCAAACTCCCATCCCGGTGCCACAAGGCGCCCTAACTTAGCAATATTAAGACCACCACATTTAGTTTCAAAAATACCACAAATCTTTACCTCGAAATCACGAAGCACTCCAAGCAAGCCATTTTGTTTCCGGGCTTGGCCAAGCCCTTGGATGTTCCATGCGAGGACCTTCATGAGGACACCTTGTTGTTGTGTCCCCGGGTTCTCCTTGAGCTTCGGAGAGGAGCCGAATCCTTAGGCCATTTTGGGGCAGCCGGGAGCCCAATCACCAAGGGCCTAGATTCCGCCAACTTAGCCTTTTTCTTTTGTGATCTAGACATAACCATCTCAAAGGGGGTGTCCACCTTCTCCATACGCGTTCCACAACTTCCATCCCCGGAATGTTTGGATAGCTCAACCTCTCCACGGTCATCACCTTCATCCGAAGACTCATCACCACTAGGGGACACCACATCATCACAATAGTTCAAAAGAGATTCACTCACACTTTCATTAGAGGACTCACACTCATCGTCGGCGTCCAAGGACAAGGCTTCCGAAGCCTTGGCATCCTCCACAATGACATTGTCCTCATCATCCGAGATATTGGCTTCCGAGACGCCTTGCCCATGGGCATTCTCCACGGCCTCCGAGGGCAAACCACTCCCGGCCTTAGCATTCACCACGCCCCTCACATTGGCCATCATGTTGGCACCCGCGGCCTTGACAACGGAGGCATCAACAACATTCCCCTTAGTGACATTGATATTCACCTTGGCCTTGCCCTTAGGCTCTTTGGAAGCCCTTTTGGCTTTGACTCCCACGGACTCCTTTTTCTCTTTGAAAGGGCACCCCAAGTCATCATGTCCGAAAGAACAACACCCCTTGCAATACAACGGCTCATTTTCAACAAGGAAAGTGCATTTCACCGAATCCCCATCATCAAAGTCAAGCGACACTTCCCTAACAATATCCTCGGCAAAATTGATTTCCACTAACACCCGGGCATACGAGCCTCTCTTCCTACTATCGGTTACGGGATCCATGAAGAGAGGCTTTCCCACATGAGAAGCAATTCGGCCAAGCACTTCCGAAGTCCAAAAAATCTTAGAAAGGCCAAAGATACGTACCCAAAGCGGGATGGTGGCAATGTCACGGCGGTTGAAGGCAAACTTCTCCGGGATGTGCTTGAGGATCAACGGCTTGCCAAAGATGAAGTAAGGGCCTCCTTTGAGGACCTTGTCTTGATCCTCTTCGGACTCAAATTGGAAGATCATCCAACCCTCTTCTACACGATATCTTGCCTTGACACCCCAAGCTTTCATCATGTCAACGATCAAGAAATGGCTCGGTTGATAGCCCACATATTGGCCAAGGAGAGACCACCCCCATACGGCTTGCATAGGGAGGCCCTCGGCGACTTTGATGGCCACACGGTTGGATGAAGGTGGCGTGAAGGCTAGCTTCCCTCCAAGGCCAGAATTCATGAAAATCTTCTTGGAGCCGGAAGTCCAAGCATTCGGTCTAGCGTGGCCGGCATCGGCCCGAGCGGCGGCGGTGGGTGCTTTGGCTACGGCGGCAAAGGTCTTCGGCGCGGAGGCGCTAGCGCCGGCACGGCTGGCCATCTTCAAAGGGGGGTGCATACCAGCCGAGGGGCCATTGGGGGTGTCATGGGCCAAGGCACCATCGGAAGCCATGGTGCCCTTGGCACCATGGGTCTCGGCGCCGGTGGCTTCGGTTGTGGCATTGTTCTTGGCCTTCTTGACATTCCCCATGCCTTTGCCAATTGCTTGATCATTTTCACCGGCCAAGGGGCCAATGGCCGGCTCACCACCAATCCTAGGTACCGGTCCCATCTTAGGAGCAACATCGGTCGCCGGAAACACTTCGCCGGCCTCGGAATCTTCCTCGGAAAGGACATCACCATCATTACCCACCACCTCTTCAAAGCCAAGGCCGATTAGTCCTCCTAGCTCCACCGATTTTTTGCTAGTATCAACCATCTTGGGATCCACGGCCGTGGCCAAAATCACCTTCTTTGCACCACCGCCGGAGCCACCCTTGGCCACCACCGCCGGAGCCACCACCGAATCATGGAGGTGCTTGCTAGGATCTTGGCTTTCTTGGGGGATCTTCTTCTTCCCCATGGGAAAACGTCCACAAGCACCCAAACAAGCTAGGACAAGAAGAGGACCAAAGAGGAAAAGGGAAGGCTAGCTTTCAAGGGGCAGAAATTTGCATGGCTATATTTGGCAAAGATCCAAAAACGGCTATAATGGCCTAGGGGAAGCCGAAATCTGCAGCCAACAAAGGTGGTAAGGGGACAAGGTTTTGAGGTGGTCAAAGGTGGGCAAAAGAGGCAAAAAGGGGGGCAAACAACCAATTCAAACTTTGAAGAAACTTTAACCGATCAAAATGTGTTCAAAGCTTCGAATAAGGATGTGTTTGAGCATGAGTTTGAGCAAGAACACCAAGCACAAACTCAACCCAAAAGACAAACAAACTCGGAAATGGATAAAAACTTAGCAAGAACACCAAGCAAGGAAGGAAACCAACCGGAATACAAACAAGAACGCCGGGAAGGGGGGGAACAAGCGCCGGCAATGGAAATCACACGCCGGAGAAGGGCAAAACGCCGACCAAGAAGCAAAGGGGAGGGGCTCCGGTTCGGTGGTGGTGCGAGAGGCTACCACCAAGAACGTGGGACAAGGAGCTCGTGAGGAGCAACCTTGCCGGAGCACCGCCGGAGACGAAGGAGCAAGTCGCCGGAAATCGCCCTTGGAGGAGAGTGTTTTCTTGGGAGCGTTTACTGAGAGCTCTTTTTCCCTACTGAGAGCTCTACTGAGAGCTCTTTCTTTTACTGAGAGCTCTTTCTTTTTTTTTTTTTGGTGTAATGGTAAATTCGATTAAGTAAGACCCTACAAAGAGGGAAAATGAAGCGAAGCAAAGAACAAAAGCACAAATGGACAAGCACGCAGGCCTTCCAAACTATGCCAAAGCGAGCAACAGAGGAAAAACCCCACGGCCAGGGCTGCAGCTATAAGAGCAGGGTAAGAATTACCCCGGGCCTCATTAAAACCTCTATGTTGGAAAACCCCAAGGGAAAAACCAGACATAGAGGAAAAAGAGCACCCCTGCAACCCCATTATCGGAATCCAGGCCAAACAAACCAAAGGCAACCATAATACTGGCAAACGCGGAGAGACATGCAAGTCTTCCACACAATGCCGAAAAGGTGTTACTGGAAAGGCACGCAGGCCATCCAAACAACACCAACAATCCATGAGAATCAAAAAGGGAGTGCCCATGGGAAAGCATGCAAGCCCCCCATACCACACTACACAACAGGTGGAGCGAGCTACAAAGAGCCAACCATACAAGGAGGAAATCTGTCATGGAGTAAACGGTACACATGAGTGAGAATCAATCGGGATACAACCTCACGGGGGACGAGGTTAGCATCAAAAATGCGAGCATTCCGGGCATGCCATATGAAGTAGACCGTCGCCGAGAGAGCAAACACACGAGCCCGGGCCAGGCACTCACGACCACGGGCATGACTCCGAAGCCAACTCAAAGCACGGCGAATCGAAGACACCTCGGCAGGAATCATGAAGCGAACCCGAACCTCACGCCATATGTCACTAGAGAAAGGGCACGTGAAGAACAAGTGGTCATGGGTCTCCAACTCCGCTCCACACAAGCGACACCCCGGCTCAACATCAAGGAACAAGAGCCTGTCATAAGTGGATAGCTTACCGAGGTTGGCTAGCCAAAGAATGAACATGTGTTTAGGAGTATTATGCGCCGGCCACACCTCCTTGGACCAATTCACAACCGGTCTTCTATCCCGAATAGCCTCATAAGCCAAAGACACTTTGAAACGCCCCATCATGCACCAATCCTCGAGAGTTTCCTCAGTGCTCACCTCCCTACCATCAAGCTCATCGATCAAGTCCCTAGCATGGAGAATGCCTTTAATCAAAGGCGAATCCCGCTTGTGAGGCACCCACTCAAGAGGTTCCACCACCCCAAGATACCGGTGATGAACCCATCTCACCCAAAGGCTATCACGCCGGCTCAAGATATGCCAAAAGTGCTTAAGCATAAAGCAATTGTTCCAAGCTTTAAGGTCCAAGAGCCCAAGCCCTCCTTCTTCTCTCGGTACACAAATATCCACCCAACGAACGCGAGGCCGCTTCCAAAGGAAACCCCGACAAATGCCAATCAAACTATTAAGGACGCCAAAGGGCATTGGCAAGATGGATAGCCAAAACCCTTCGCATCCTTGGAGCACCGACGCAATCAACTCTCTTCTCCCGGCAAAGGAGATGCTCTTCTTAGCCCAAGCATTGAGGTACCCACTGATCTTATCAAGGAGGGGTTTGTAGTCCATAACCCGGAGGCCGTGGGGGCTAATAGGAATACCCAAGTAGCGGAAAGGAAACACACCAACCTTGAACCCGGTGGAAGCGAGAATGGGCCCTCTCTCAATGTCCGGAACCGAGGCAAGAAAGATGGAAGACTTCTCCACATTAATACATAAGCCGGACATAAGCTTGAATTGCTTCAAGCAATCCATGAGCACACCAACCGAGCCCATATCCCCACGGCAAAAGAGCACAACATCATCGGCAAAGATCAAGTGGGAGAGCCTCAAACTTTCACAATGTTGGTGGAAGTGAAAGCCACTCCGGGCGGTCCCCTTTCTTAGGAGGCGAGAGAGAAGTTCCATACAAATCACAAAAAGGAGAGGAGAGAGAGGGTCACCTTGCCTAAGGCCCCGTTTGCCCGGGAAGAGTCCATGGATGCCTTTGTTGATCTTGATAGAATAAGAGGCCGAGCTAACACACTCCATGATCCAAGCCATAAACTTGGGAGGGAAGCCAAGGTGAACAAGCGCAAACCGAAGGAAATCCCAAGAGACCGTGTCATAAGCTTTGGCCAGATCCACATTCAAGAAGCAACGCCGGGTGTCTCTCTTAACACTGTACTTCCTCAGGAGCTCTTGGACCAAAAATATGTTGTCCGACATCAACCGGCCTTCCACAAAAGCACTTTGAGCTGGATCAATGAGGGGGCCAAGAAACTTTCCAAGTCGAAGGGTCATGATCTTAGAGATGAGCTTGTAGATCACATTGCAACACGAAATAGGCCGGAAATGTTCCACACGGGTCGGCGAATCCACTTTGGGGATGAGGGAAACAATTGCATGATTGAATTGCCGGAGAAGCTTACCATTGACAAAGAACTCCTTAACCGCCGCACACACCTCGGGTCCGATAGTGTCCCAAGAAGTCTTGAAGAATTTGGCGGTGAAGCCGTCGGGACCGGGCGATTTGTCATCTCCCATGGACCAAAGAGCCTCCTTAATCTCCGAGTTAGACACCGGGGCCTCAAGCAAGGCACCCTCTTCCTCGGACAAAGTAGGCCCACTAGCAAACACACTCGACGCCGGAAGGGCCACCGAAGCCTCCGAGCCAAACAAACCCTTGAAGAAGGTCACAAATTCGCCCACCACCTCCTCCATGGCCGAAGACCGGGTCCCATCATTTTTGGTGATGAAAGGAATATGGTTCCGACGCCCATTAGCTCTCATCAAAGAGTGAAAATACTTGGAACACCGGTCGCTGTTGAGGACATACTTGGCTTTGGCTTGTTGTCCAAGGAAACTAGCCTCAGCTTCATTCAATCTTGATGCCTTCATTTTGGAAGCCTCCACCAACCGCCTAGCCTCCGGGGAATCCGGATTCAACCGATACTCCTCAAGGGCGCGGGAGAAGTCGAGGTTGGCCTCGGTCGCCCTAGAGGAGATGTGGCTAAACTCCGACTTGTTGAGGTTCTTCAGGGGATTCTTCAAGCCAAGGAGGAGTTTGGCAAGCCGGAATTGGTAGGAGCCTCGATGATGAGTCACCCACCCTTCCCGGATAACCTCCTTGAACTTCGGATGATTGGCCCACATGTTGAAAAACTTGAAACACTTCTTGCCATTCCCGGCGACCCTACGCAAGGACACAATACCCGGTTTGTGGTCCGAGAGATGCCACATATCCGGAAAGTTAGAATGACAATAAAATTCAGAATTTAGCCAAGAAGGATTTACCAAGACACGGTCAATTTTGCTCCACACGGTGTTGTTGGTCCAAGTGAAGGGGTTGCCACTTGTGCTTGGTGCGTCCACAAGCCCTAGGCGCCGACAAGCATCAACCATGTCCTTGCTCTCATACATAGAAACCGGGGCCCCATTGAACCTCTCCTCCTCGGCCATCACACAATTGAAATCTCCCATCACAAGCCAAGGTAAGTCATGAGCCTCAAAAAGCTCATCCACATGTCCCCAAATTGCCCGGCGAGCCACCACACTATGCAAGCCATACACAAAGCAAACACCAAATTTCTCCCCGGTTGTCTTGCACATAAGAAGGCAACCAACATGTTGGGTAGACATGCCAACAATCTCAACATCATACCAACTAGCATCCCACATGACAAGGATACGCCCACGAGAATCAAGATGGAAATTTGAAGCAAACTCCCAACCCGGTGCCACAAGGCGCCCTAACTTAGCAATATTAAGACCACCACATTTAGTTTCAAAAATACCACAAATCTTTACCTCGAAATCACGAAGCACTCCAAGCAAGCCATTTTGTTTCCGGGCTTGGCCAAGCCCTTGGATGTTCCATGCGAGGACCTTCATGAGGACACCTTGTTGTTGTGTCCCCGGGTTCTTCTTGAGCTTCGGAGAGGAGCCGAATCCTTAGGCCATTTTGGGGCAGCCGGGAGCCCAATCACCAAGGGCCTAGATTCCGCCAACTTAGCCTTTTTCTTTTGTGATCTAGACATAACCATCTCAAAGGGGGTGTCCACCTTCTCCATACGCGTTCCACAACTTCCATCCCCGGAATGTTTGGATAGCTCAACCTCCCCACGGTCATCACCTTCATCCGAAGACTCATCACCACTAGGGGACACCACATCATCACAATAGTTCAAAAGAGATTCACTCACACTTTCATTAGAGGACTCACACTCATCGTCGGCGTCCAAGGACAAGGCTTCCGAAGCCTTGGCATCCTCCACAATGACATTGTCCTCATCATCCGAGATATTGGCTTCCGAGACGCCTTGCCCATGGGCATTCTCCACGGCCTCCGAGGGCAAACCATTCCCGGCCTTAGCATTCACCACGCCCCTCACATTGGCCATCATGTTGGCACCCGCGGCCTTGACAACGGAGGCATCAACAACATTCCCCTTAGTGACATTGATATTCACCTTGGCCTTGCCCTTAGGCTCTTTGGAAGCCCTTTTGGCTTTGACTCCCACGGCCTCCTTTTTCTCTTTGAAAGGGCACCCCAAGTCATCATGTCCGAAAGAACAACAACCCTTGCAATACAACGGCTCATTTTCAACAAGGAAAGTGCATTTCACCGAATCCCCATCATCAAAGTCAAGCGACACTTCCCTAACAATATCCTCGGCAAAATTGATTTCCACTAACACCCGGGCATACGAGCCTCTCTTCCTACTATCGGTTACGGGATCCATGAAGAGAGGCTTTCCCACATGAGAAGCAATTCGGCCAAGCACTTCCGAAGTCCAAAAATCTTAGAAAGGCCAAAGATACGTACCCAAAGCGGGATGGTGGCAATGTCACGGCGGTTGAAGGCAAACTTCTCCGGGATGTGCTTGAGGATCAACGGCTTGCCAAAGATGAAGTAAGGGCCTCCTTTGAGGACCTTGTCTTGATCCTCTTCGGACTCAAATTGGAAGATCATCCAACCCTCTTCTACACGATATCTTGCCTTGACACCCCAAGCTTTCATCATGTCAACGATCAAGAAATGGCTCGGTTGATAGCCCACATATTGGCCAAGGAGAGACCACCCCCATACGGCTTGCATAGGGAGGCCCTCGGCGACTTTGATGGCCACACGGTTGGATGAAGGTGGCGTGAAGGCTAGCTTCCCTCCAAGGCCAGAATTCATGAAAATCTTCTTGGAGCCAGAAGTCCAAGCATTCGGTCTAGCGTGGCCGGCATCGGCCCGAGCGGCGGCGGTGGGTGCTTTGGCTACGGCGGCAAAGGTCTTCGGCGCGGAGGCGCTAGCGCCGGCACGGCCGGCCATCTTCAAAGGGGGGTGCATACCAGCCGAGGGGCCATTGGGGTGTCATGGGCCAAGGCACCATCGGAAGCCATGGTGCCCTTGGCACCATGGGTCTCGGCGCCGGTGGCTTCGGTTGTGGCATTGTTCTTGGCCTTCTTGACATTCCCCATGCCTTTGCCATTTGCTTGATCATTTTCACCGGCCAAGGGGCCAATGGCCGGCTCACCACCAATCCTAGGTACCGGTCCCATCTTAGGAGCAACATCGGTCGCCGGAAACACTTCGCCGGCCTCGGAATCTTCCTCGGAAGGACATCACCATCATTACCCACCACCTCTTCAAAGCCAAGGCCGATTAGGCCTCCTAGCTCCACGATTTTTTGCTAGTATCACCATCTTGGGATCCACGGCCGTGGCCAAAATCACCTTCTTTGCACCACCGCCGGAGCCACCCTTGGCCACCACCGCCGGAGCCACCACCGAATCATGAAGGTGCTTGCTAGGATCTTGGCTTTCTTGGGGGATCTTCTTCTTCCCATGGGAAA
>WOAB01000850.1:0-2500 GCA_027886185.1 Rheum nobile
AAAAAAAAAAAAAAAAAAAAAAAAAAAAAAAAAAAAAAAAAAAAAAACAAAAAAAAAAAAAAAAAAAAAAAAAAAAAAAAAAAAAAAAAAAAAAAAAAAAAAAAAAAAAAAAAAAAAAAAAAAAAAAAAAAAAAAAAAAAAAAAAAAAAAAAAAAAAAAAAAAAAAAAAAAAAAAAAAAAAAAAAAAAAAAAAAAAAAAAAAAAAAAAAAAAAAAAAAAAAAAAAAAAAAAAAAAAAAAAAAAAAAAAAAAAAAAAAAAAAAAAAAAAAACAAAAAAAAAAAAAAAAAAAAAAAAAAAAAAAAAAAAAAAAAAAAAAAAAAAAAAAAAAAAAAAAAAAAAAAAAAAAAAAAAAAAAAAAAAAAAAAAAAAAAAAAAAAAAAAAAAAAAAAACAAAAAAAAAAAAAAAAAAAAAAAAAAAAAAAAAAAAAAAAAAAAAAAAAAAAAAAAAAAAAAAAAAAAAAAAAAAAAAAAAAAAAAAAAAAAAAAAAAAAAAAAAAAAAAAAAAAAAAAAAAAAAAAAAAAAAAAAAAAAAAAAAAAAAAAAAAAAAAAAAAAAAAAAAAAAAAAAAAAAAAAAAAAAAAAAAAAAAAAAAAAAAAAAAAAAAAAAAAAAAAAAAAAAAAAAAAAAAAAAAAAAAAAAAAAAAAAAAAAAAAAAAAAAAAAAAAAAAAAAAAAAAAAAAAAAAAAAAAAAAAAAAAAAAAAAAAAAAAAAAAAAAAAAAAAAAAAAAAAAAAAAAAAAAAAAAAAAAAAAAAAAAAAAAAAAAAAAAAAAAAAAAAAAAAAACAAAAAAAAAAAAAAAAAAAAAAAAAAAAAAAAAAAAAAAAAAAAAAAAAAAAAAAAAAAAAAAAAAAAAAAAAAAAAAAAAAAAAAAAAAAAAAAAAAAAAAAAAAAAAAAAAAAAAAAAAAAAAAAAAAAAAAAAAAAAAAAAAAAAAAAAAAAAAAAAAAAAAAAAAAAAAAAAAAAAAAAAAAAAAAAAAAAAAAAAAAAAAAAAAAAAAAAAAAAAAAAAAAAAAAAAAAAAAAAAAAAAAAAAAAAAAAAAAAAAAAAAAAAAAAAAAAAAAAAAAAAAAAAAAAAAAAAAAAAAAAAAAAAAAAAAAAAAAAAAAAAAAAAAAAAAAAAAAAAAAAAAAAAAAAAAAAAAAAAAAAAAAAAAAAAAAAAAAAAAAAAAAAAAAAAAAAAAAAAAAAAAAAAAAAAAAAAAAAAAAAAAAAAAAAAAAAAAAAAAAAAAAAAAAAAAAAAAAAAAAAAAAAAAAAAAAACAAAAAAAAAAAAAAAAAAAAAAAAAAAAAAAAAAAAAAAAAAAAAAAAAAAAAAAAAAAAAAAAAAAAAAAAAAAAAAAAAAAAAAAAAAAAAAAAAAAAAAAAAAAAAAAACAAAAAAAAAAAAAAAAAAAAAAAAAAAAAAAAAAAAAAAAAAAAAAAAAAAAAAAAAAAAAAAAAAAAAAAAAAAAAAAAAAAAAAAAAAAAAAAAAAAAAAAAAAAAAAAAAAAAAAAAAAAAAAAAAAAAAAAAAAAAAAAAAAAAAAAAAAAAAAAAAAAAAAAAAAAAAAAAAAAAAAAAAAAAAAAAAAAAAAAAAAAAAATAAAAAAAAAAAAAAAAAAAAAAAAAAAAAAAAAAAAAAAAAAAAAAAAAAAAAAAAAAACAAAAAAAAAAAAAAAAAAAAAAAAAAAAAAAAAAAAAAAAAAAAAAAAAAAAAAAAAAAAAAAAAAAAAAAAAAAAAAAAAAAAAAAAAAAAAAAAAAAAAAAAAAACAAAAAAAAAAAAAAAAAAAAAAAAAAAAAAAAAAAAAAAAAAAAAAAAAAAAAAAAAAAAAAAAAAAAAAAAAAAAAAAAAAAAAAAAAAAAAAAAAAAAAAAAAAAAAAAAAAAAAAAAAAAAAAAAAAAAAAAAAAAAAAAAAAAAAAAAAAAAAAAAAAAAAAAAAAAAAAAAAAAAAAAAAAAAAAAAAAAAAAAAAAAAAAAAAAAAAAAAAAAAAAAAAAAAAAAAAAAAAAAAAAAAAAAAAAAAAAAAAAAAAAAAAAAAAAAAAAAAAAAAAAAAAAAAAAAAAAAAAAAAAAAAAAAAAAAAAAAAAAAAAAAAAAAAAAAAAAAAAAAAAAAAAAAAAAAAAAAAAAAAAAAAAAAAAAAAAAAAAAAAAAAAAAAAAAAAAAAAAAAAAAAAAAAAAAAAAAAAAAAAAAAAAAAAAAAAAAAAAAAAAAACAAAAAAAAAAAAAAAAAAAAAAAAAAAAAAAAAAAAAAAAAAAAAAAAAAAAAAAAAAAAAAAAAAAAAAAAAAAAAAAAAAAAAAAAAAAAAAAAAAAAAAAAAAAAAAAAAAAAAAAAAAAAAAAAAAAAAAAAAAAAAAAAAAAAAAAAAAAAAAAAAAAAAAAAAAAAAAAAAAAAAAAAAAAAAAAAAAAAAAAAAAAAAAAAAAAAAAAAAAAAAAAAAAAAAAAAAAAAAAAAAAAAAAAAAAAAAAAAAAAAAAAAAAAAAAAAAAAAAAAAAAAAAAAAAAAAAAAAAAAAAAAAAAAA
>WOAB01000850.1:7500-12500 GCA_027886185.1 Rheum nobile
AAAAAAAAAAAAAAAAAAAAAAAACAAAAAAAAAAAAAAAAAAAAAAAAAAAAAAAAAAAAAAAAAAAAAAAAAAAAAAAAAAAAAAAAAAAAAAAAAAAAAAAAAAAAAAAAAAAAAAAAAAAAAAAAAAAAAAAAAAAAAAAAAAAAAAAAAAAAAAAAAACAAAAAAAAAAAAAAAAAAAAAAAAAAAAAAAAAAAAAAAAAAAAAAAAAAAAAAAAAAAAAAAAAAAAAAAAAAAAAAACAAAAAAAAAAAAAAAAAAAAAAAAAAAAAAAAAAAAAACAAAAAAAAAAAAAAAAAAAAAAAAAAAAAACAAAAAAAAAAAAAAAAAAAAAAAAAAAAAAAAAAAAAAAAAAAAAAAAAAAAAAAAAAAAAAAAAAAAAAAAAAAAAAAAAAAAAAAAAAAAAAAAAAAAAAAAAAAAAAAAAAAAAAAAAAAAAAAAAAAAAAAAAAAAAAAAAAAAAAAAAAAAAAAAAAAAAAAAAAAAAAAAAAAAAAAAAAAAAAAAAAAAAAAAAAAAAAAAAAAAAAAAAAAAAAAAAAAAAAAAAAAAAAAAAAAAAAAAAAAAAAAAAAAAAAAAAAAAAAAAAAAAAAAAAAAAAAAAAAAAAAAAAAAAAAAAAAAAAAAAAAAAAAAAAAAAAAAAAAAAAAAAAAAAAAAAAAAAAAAAAAAAAAAAAAAAAAAAAAAAAAAAAAAAAAAAAAAAAAAAACAAAAAAAAAAAAAAAAAAAAAAAAAAAAAAAAAAAAAAAAAAAAAAAAAAAAAAAAAAAAAAAAAAAAAAAAAAAAAAAAAAAAAAAAAAAAAAAAAAAAAAAAACAAAAAAAAAAAAAAAAAAAAAAAAAAAAAAAAAAAAAAAAAAAAAAAAAAAAAAAAAAAAAAAAAAAAAAAAAAAAAAAAAAAAAAAAAAAAACAAAAAAAAAAAAAAAAAAAAAAAAAAAAAAAAAAAAAAAAAAAAAAAAAAAAAAAAAAAAAAAAAAAAAAAAAACAAAAAAAAAAAAAAAAAAAAAAAAAAAAAAAAAAAAAAAAAAAAACAAAAAAAAAAAAAAAAAAAAAAAAAAAAAAAAAAAAAAAAAAAAAAAAAAAAAAAAAAAAAAAAAAAAAAAAAAAAAAAAAAAAAAAAAAAAAAAAAAAAAAAAAAAAAAAAAAAAAAAAAAAAAAAAAAAAAAAAAAAAAAAAAAAAAAAAAAAAAAAAAAAAAACAAAAAAAAAAAAAAAAAAAAAAAAAAAAAAAAAAAAAAAAAAAAAAAAAAAAACAAAAAAAAAAAAAAAAAAAAAAAAAAAAAAAAAAAAAAAAAAAAAAAAAAAAAAAAAAAAAAAAAAAAAAAAAAAAAAAAAAAAAAAAAAAAAAAAAAAACAAAAAAAAAAAAAAAAAAAAAAAAAAAAAACAAAAAAAAAAAAAAAAAAAAAAAAAAAAAAAAAAAAAAAAAAAAAAAAAAAAAAAAAAAAAAAAAAAAAAAAAAAAAAAAAAAAAAAAAAAAAAAAAAAAAAAAAAAAAAAAAAAAAAAAAAAAAAAAAAAAAAAAAAAAAAAAAAAAAAAAAAAAAAAAAACAAAAAAAAAAAAAAAAAAAAAAAAAAAAAAAAAAAAAAAAAAAAAAAAAAAAAAAAAAAAACAAAAAAAAAAAAAAAAAAAAAAAAAAAAAAAAAAAAAAAAAAAAAAAAAAAAAAAAAAAAAAAAAAAAAAAAAAAAAAAAAAAAAAAAAAAAAAAAAAAAAAAAAAAAAAAAAAAAAACAAAAAAAAAAAAAAAAAAAAAAAAAAAACAAAAAAAAAAAAAAAAAAAAAAAAAAAAAAAAAAAAAAAAAAAAAAAAAAAAAAAAAAAAAAAAAAAAAAAAAAAAAAAAAAAAAAAAAAAAAAAAAAAAAAAAAAAAAAAAAAAAAAAAAAAAAAAAAAAAAAAAAAAAAAAAAAAAAAAAAAAAAAAAAAAAAAAAAAAAAAAAAAAAAAAAAAAAAAAAAAAAAAAAAAAAAAAAAAAAAAAAAAAAAAAAAAAAAAAAAAAAAAAAAAAAAAAAAAAAAAAAAAAAAAAAAACAAAAAAAAAAAAAAAAAAAAAAAAAAAAAAAAAAAAAAAAAAAAAAAAAAAAAAAAAAAAAAAAAAAAAAAAAAAAAAAAAAAAAAAAAAAAAAAAAAAAAAAAAAAAAAAAAAAAAAAAAAAAAAAAAAAAAAAAAAAAAAAAAAAAAAAAAAAAAAAAAAAAAAAAAAAAAAAAAAAAAAAAAAAAAAAAAAAAAAAAAAAAAAAAAAAAAAAAAAAAAAAAAAAAAAAAAAAAAAAAAAAAAAAAAAAAAAAAAAAAAAAAAAAAAAAAAAAAAAAAAAAAAAAAAAAAAAAAAAAAAAAAAAAAAAAAAAAAAAAAAAAAAAAAAAAAAAAAAAAAAAAAAAAAAAAAAAAAAAAAAAAAAAAAAAAAAAAAAAAAAAAAACAAAAAAAAAAAAAAAAAAAAAAAAAAAAAAAAAAAAAAAAAAAAAAAAAAAAAAAAAAAAAAAAAAAAAAAAAAAAAAAAAAAAAAAAAAAAAAAAAAAAAAAAAAAAAAAAAAAAAAAAAAAAAAAAAAAAAAAAAAAACAAAAAAAAAAAAAAAAAAAAAAAAAAAAAAAAAAAAAAAAAAAAAAAAAAAAAAAAAAAAAAAAAAAAAAAAAAAAAAAAAAAAAAAAAAAAAAAAAAAAAAAAAAAAAAAAAAAAAAAAAAAAAAAAAAAAAAAAAAAAAAAAAAAAAAAAAAAAAAAAAAAAAAAAAAAAAAACAAAAAAAAAAAAAAAAAAAAAAAAAAAAAAAAAAAAAAAAAAAAAAAAAAAAAAAAAAAAAAAAAAAAAAAAAAAAAAAAAAAAAAAAAAAAAAAAAAAAAAAAAAAAAAAAAAAAAAAAAAAAAAAAAAAAAAAAAAAAAAAAAAAAAAAAAAAAAAAAAAAAAAAAAAAAAAAAAAAAAAAAAAAAAAAAAAACAAAAAAAAAAAAAAAAAAAAAAAAAAAAAACAAAAAAAAAAAAAAAAAAAAAAAAAAAAAAAAAAAAAAAAAAAAAAAAAAAAAAAAAAAAAAAAAAAAAAAAAAAAAAAAAAAAAAAAAAAAAAAAAAAAAAAAAAAAAAAAAAAAAAAAAAAAAAAAAAAAAAAAAAAAAAAAAAAAAAAAAAAAAAAAAAAAAAAAAAAAAAAAAAAAAAAAAAAAAAAAAAAAAAAAAAAAAAAAAAAAAAAAAAAAAAAAAAAAAAAAAAAAAAAAAAAAAAAAAAAAAAAAAAAAAAAAAAAAAAAAAAAACAAAAAAAAAAAAAAAAAAAAAAAAAAAAAAAAAAAAAAAAAAAAAAAAAAAAAAAAAAAAAAAAAAAAAAAAAAAAAAAAAAAAAAAAAAAAAAAAAAAAAAAAAAAAAAAAAAAAAAAAAAAAAAAAAAAAAAAAAAAAAAAAAAAAAAAAAAAAAAAAAAAAAAAAAAAAAAAAAAAAAAAAAAAAAAAAAAAAAAAAAAAAAAAAAAAAAAAAAAAAAAAAAAAAAAAAAAAAAAAAAAAAAAAAAAAAAAAAAAAAAAAAAAAAAAAAAAAAAAAAAAAAAAAAAAAAAAAAAAAAAAAAAAAAAAAAAAAAAAAAAAAAAAAAAAAAAAAAAAAAAACAAAAAAAAAAAAAAAAAAAAAAAAAAAAAAAAAAAAAAAAAAAAAAAAAAAAAAAAAAAAAAAAAAAAAAAAAAAAAAAAAAAAAAAAAAAAAAAAAAACAAAAAAAAAAAAAAAAAAAAAAAAAAAAAAAAAAAAAAAAAAAAAAAAAAAAAAAAAAAAAAAAAAAAAAAAAAAAAAAAAAAAAAAAAAAAAAAAACAAAAAAAAAAAAAAAAAAAAAAAAAAAAAAAAAAAAAAAAAAACAAAAAAAAAAAAAAAAAAAAAAAAAAAAAAAAAAAAAAAAAAAAAAAAAAAAAAAAAAAAAAAAAAAAAAAAAAAAAAAAAAAAAAAAAAAAAAAAAAAAAAAAAAAAAAAAAAACAAAAAAAAAAAAAAAAAAAAAAAAAAAAAAAAAAAAAAAAAAAAAACAAAAAAAAAAAAAAAAAAAAAAAAAAAAAAAAAAAAAAAAAAAAAACAAAAAAAAAAAAAAAAAAAAAAAAAAAAAAAAAAAAAAAAAAAAAAAAAAAAAACAAAAAAAAAAAAAAAAACAAAAAAAAAAAAAAAAAAAAAAAAAAACAAAAAAAAAAAACAAAAAAAAAAAAAAAAAAAAAAAAAAAAAAAAAAAAAAAAAAAAAAAAAAAAAAAAAAAAAAAAAAAAAAAAAAAAAAAAAAAAAAACAAAAAAAAAAAAAAAAAAAAAAAAAAAAAAAAAAAAAAAAAAAAAAAAAAAAAAAAAACAAAAAAAAAAAAAAAAAAAAAAAAAAAAAAAAAAAAAAAAAAAAAAAAAAAAAAAAAAAAAAAAAAAAAAAAAAAAAAAAAAAAAAAAAAAAAAAAAAAAAAAAAAAAAAAAAAAAAAAAAAAAAAAAAAAAAAAAAAAAAAAACAAAAAAAAAAAAAAAAAAAAAAAAAAAAAAAAAAAAAAAAAAAAAACAAAAAAAAAAAAAAAAAAAAAAAAAAAAAAAAAAAAAAAAAAAAAAAAAAAAAAAAAAAAAAAAAAAAAAAAAAAAAAAAAAAAAAAAAAAAAAAAAAAAAAAAAAAAAAAAAAAAAAAAAAAAAAAAAAAAAAAAAAAAAAAAAAAAAAAAAAAAAAAAAAAAAAAAAAAAAACAAAAAAAAAAAAAAAAAAAAAAAAAAAAAAAAAAAAAAAAAAAAAAAAAAAAAAAAAAAAAAAAAAAAAAAAAAAAAAAAAAAAAAAAAAAAAAAAAAAAAAAAAAAAAAAAAAAAAAAAAAAAAAAAAAAAAAAAAAAAAAAAAAAAAAAAAAAAAAAAAAAAAAAAAAAAAAAAAAAACAAAAAAAAAAAAAAAAAAAAAAAAAAAAAAAAAAAAAAAACAAAAAAAAAAAAAAAAAAAAAAAAAAAAAAAAAAAAAAAAAAAAAAAAAAAAAAAAAAAAAAAAAAAAAAAAAAAAAAAAAAAAAAAAAAAAAAAAAAAAAAAAAAAAAAAAAAAAAAAAAAAAAA
>WOAB01000851.1:2500-65086 GCA_027886185.1 Rheum nobile
AAAAAAAAAAAAAAAAAAAAAAAAAAAAAAAAAAAAAAAAAAAAAAAAAAAAAAAAAAAAAAAAAAAAAAAAAAAAAAAAAAAAAAAAAAAAAAAAAAAAAAAAAAAAAAAAAAAAAAAAAAAAAAAAAAAAAAAAAAAAAAAAAAAAAAAAAAAAAAAAAAAAAAAAAAAAAAAAAAAAAAAAAAAAAAAAAAAAAAAAAAAAAAAAAAAAAAAAAAAAAAAAAAAAAAAAAAAAAAAAAAAAAAAAAAAAAAAAAAAAAAAAAAAAAAAAAAAAAAAAAAAAAAAAAAAAAAAAAAAAAAAAAAAAAAAAAAAAAAAAAAAAAAAAAAAAAAAAAAAAAAAAAAAAAAAAAAAAAAAAAAAAAAAAAAAAAAAAAAAAAAAAAAAAAAAAAAAAAAAAAAAAAAAAAAAAAAAAAAAAAAAAAAAAAAAAAAAAAAAAAAAAAAAAAAAAAAAAAAAAAAAAAAAAAAAAAAAAAAAAAAAAAAAAAAAAAAAAAAAAAAAAAAAAAAAAAAAAAAAAAAAAAAAAAAAAAAAAAAAAAAAAAAAAAAAAAAAAAAAAAAAAAAAAAAAAAAAAAAAAAAAAAAAAAAAAAAAAAAAAAAAAAAAAAAAAAAAAAAAAAAAAAAAAAAAAAAAAAAAAAAAAAAAAAAAAAAAAAAAAAAAAAAAAAAAAAAAAAAAAAAAAAAAAAAAAAAAAAAAAAAAAAAAAAAAAAAAAAAAAAAAAAAAAAAAAAAAAAAAAAAAAAAAAAAAAAAAAAAAAAAAAAAAAAAAAAAAAAAAAAAAAAAAAAAAAAAAAAAAAAAAAAAAAAAAAAAAAAAAAAAAAAAAAAAAAAAAAAAAAAAAAAAAAAAAAAAAAAAAAAAAAAAAAAAAAAAAAAAAAAAAAAAAAAAAAAAAAAAAAAAAAAAAAAAAAAAAAAAAAAAAAAAAAAAAAAAAAAAAAAAAAAAAAAAAAAAAAAAAAAAAAAAAAAAAAAAAAAAAAAAAAAAAAAAAAAAAAAAAAAAAAAAAAAAAAAAAAAAAAAAAAAAAAAAAAAAAAAAAAAAAAAAAAAAAAAAAAAAAAAAAAAAAAAAAAAAAAAAAAAAAAAAAAAAAAAAAAAAAAAAAAAAAAAAAAAAAAAAAAAAAAAAAAAAAAAAAAAAAAAAAAAAAAAAAAAAAAAAAAAAAAAAAAAAAAAAAAAAAAAAAAAAAAAAAAAAAAAAAAAAAAAAAAAAAAAAAAAAAAAAAAAAAAAAAAAAAAAAAAAAAAAAAAAAAAAAAAAAAAAAAAAAAAAAAAAAAAAAAAAAAAAAAAAAAAAAAAAAAAAAAAAAAAAAAAAAAAAAAAAAAAAAAAAAAAAAAAAAAAAAAAAAAAAAAAAAAAAAAAAAAAAAAAAAAAAAAAAAAAAAAAAAAAAAAAAAAAAAAAAAAAAAAAAAAAAAAAAAAAAAAAAAAAAAAAAAAAAAAAAAAAAAAAAAAAAAAAAAAAAAAAAAAAAAAAAAAAAAAAAAAAAAAAAAAAAAAAAAAAAAAAAAAAAAAAAAAAAAAAAAAAAAAAAAAAAAAAAAAAAAAAAAAAAAAAAAAAAAAAAAAAAAAAAAAAAAAAAAAAAAAAAAAAAAAAAAAAAAAAAAAAAAAAAAAAAAAAAAAAAAAAAAAAAAAAAAAAAAAAAAAAAAAAAAAAAAAAAAAAAAAAAAAAAAAAAAAAAAAAAAAAAAAAAAAAAAAAAAAAAAAAAAAAAAAAAAAAAAAAAAAAAAAAAAAAAAAAAAAAAAAAAAAAAAAAAAAAAAAAAAAAAAAAAAAAAAAAAAAAAAAAAAAAAAAAAAAAAAAAAAAAAAAAAAAAAAAAAAAAAAAAAAAAAAAAAAAAAAAAAAAAAAAAAAAAAAAAAAAAAAAAAAAAAAAAAAAAAAAAAAAAAAAAAAAAAAAAAAAAAAAAAAAAAAAAAAAAAAAAAAAAAAAAAAAAAAAAAAAAAAAAAAAAAAAAAAAAAAAAAAAAAAAAAAAAAAAAAAAAAAAAAAAAAAAAAAAAAAAAAAAAAAAAAAAAAAAAAAAAAAAAAAAAAAAAAAAAAAAAAAAAAAAAAAAAAAAAAAAAAAAAAAAAAAAAAAAAAAAAAAAAAAAAAAAAAAAAAAAAAAAAAAAAAAAAAAAAAAAAAAAAAAAAAAAAAAAAAAAAAAAAAAAAAAAAAAAAAAAAAAAAAAAAAAAAAAAAAAAAAAAAAAAAAAAAAAAAAAAAAAAAAAAAAAAAAAAAAAAAAAAAAAAAAAAAAAAAAAAAAAAAAAAAAAAAAAAAAAAAAAAAAAAAAAAAAAAAAAAAAAAAAAAAAAAAAAAAAAAAAAAAAAAAAAAAAAAAAAAAAAAAAAAAAAAAAAAAAAAAAAAAAAAAAAAAAAAAAAAAAAAAAAAAAAAAAAAAAAAAAAAAAAAAAAAAAAAAAAAAAAAAAAAAAAAAAAAAAAAAAAAAAAAAAAAAAAAAAAAAAAAAAAAAAAAAAAAAAAAAAAAAAAAAAAAAAAAAAAAAAAAAAAAAAAAAAAAAAAAAAAAAAAAAAAAAAAAAAAAAAAAAAAAAAAAAAAAAAAAAAAAAAAAAAAAAAAAAAAAAAAAAAAAAAAAAAAAAAAAAAAAAAAAAAAAAAAAAAAAAAAAAAAAAAAAAAAAAAAAAAAAAAAAAAAAAAAAAAAAAAAAAAAAAAAAAAAAAAAAAAAAAAAAAAAAAAAAAAAAAAAAAAAAAAAAAAAAAAAAAAAAAAAAAAAAAAAAAAAAAAAAAAAAAAAAAAAAAAAAAAAAAAAAAAAAAAAAAAAAAAAAAAAAAAAAAAAAAAAAAAAAAAAAAAAAAAAAAAAAAAAAAAAAAAAAAAAAAAAAAAAAAAAAAAAAAAAAAAAAAAAAAAAAAAAAAAAAAAAAAAAAAAAAAAAAAAAAAAAAAAAAAAAAAAAAAAAAAAAAAAAAAAAAAAAAAAAAAAAAAAAAAAAAAAAAAAAAAAAAAAAAAAAAAAAAAAAAAAAAAAAAAAAAAAAAAAAAAAAAAAAAAAAAAAAAAAAAAAAAAAAAAAAAAAAAAAAAAAAAAAAAAAAAAAAAAAAAAAAAAAAAAAAAAAAAAAAAAAAAAAAAAAAAAAAAAAAAAAAAAAAAAAAAAAAAAAAAAAAAAAAAAAAAAAAAAAAAAAAAAAAAAAAAAAAAAAAAAAAAAAAAAAAAAAAAAAAAAAAAAAAAAAAAAAAAAAAAAAAAAAAAAAAAAAAAAAAAAAAAAAAAAAAAAAAAAAAAAAAAAAAAAAAAAAAAAAAAAAAAAAAAAAAAAAAAAAAAAAAAAAAAAAAAAAAAAAAAAAAAAAAAAAAAAAAAAAAAAAAAAAAAAAAAAAAAAAAAAAAAAAAAAAAAAAAAAAAAAAAAAAAAAAAAAAAAAAAAAAAAAAAAAAAAAAAAAAAAAAAAAAAAAAAAAAAAAAAAAAAAAAAAAAAAAAAAAAAAAAAAAAAAAAAAAAAAAAAAAAAAAAAAAAAAAAAAAAAAAAAAAAAAAAAAAAAAAAAAAAAAAAAAAAAAAAAAAAAAAAAAAAAAAAAAAAAAAAAAAAAAAAAAAAAAAAAAAAAAAAAAAAAAAAAAAAAAAAAAAAAAAAAAAAAAAAAAAAAAAAAAAAAAAAAAAAAAAAAAAAAAAAAAAAAAAAAAAAAAAAAAAAAAAAAAAAAAAAAAAAAAAAAAAAAAAAAAAAAAAAAAAAAAAAAAAAAAAAAAAAAAAAAAAAAAAAAAAAAAAAAAAAAAAAAAAAAAAAAAAAAAAAAAAAAAAAAAAAAAAAAAAAAAAAAAAAAAAAAAAAAAAAAAAAAAAAAAAAAAAAAAAAAAAAAAAAAAAAAAAAAAAAAAAAAAAAAAAAAAAAAAAAAAAAAAAAAAAAAAAAAAAAAAAAAAAAAAAAAAAAAAAAAAAAAAAAAAAAAAAAAAAAAAAAAAAAAAAAAAAAAAAAAAAAAAAAAAAAAAAAAAAAAAAAAAAAAAAAAAAAAAAAAAAAAAAAAAAAAAAAAAAAAAAAAAAAAAAAAAAAAAAAAAAAAAAAAAAAAAAAAAAAAAAAAAAAAAAAAAAAAAAAAAAAAAAAAAAAAAAAAAAAAAAAAAAAAAAAAAAAAAAAAAAAAAAAAAAAAAAAAAAAAAAAAAAAAAAAAAAAAAAAAAAAAAAAAAAAAAAAAAAAAAAAAAAAAAAAAAAAAAAAAAAAAAAAAAAAAAAAAAAAAAAAAAAAAAAAAAAAAAAAAAAAAAAAAAAAAAAAAAAAAAAAAAAAAAAAAAAAAAAAAAAAAAAAAAAAAAAAAAAAAAAAAAAAAAAAAAAAAAAAAAAAAAAAAAAAAAAAAAAAAAAAAAAAAAAAAAAAAAAAAAAAAAAAAAAAAAAAAAAAAAAAAAAAAAAAAAAAAAAAAAAAAAAAAAAAAAAAAAAAAAAAAAAAAAAAAAAAAAAAAAAAAAAAAAAAAAAAAAAAAAAAAAAAAAAAAAAAAAAAAAAAAAAAAAAAAAAAAAAAAAAAAAAAAAAAAAAAAAAAAAAAAAAAAAAAAAAAAAAAAAAAAAAAAAAAAAAAAAAAAAAAAAAAAAAAAAAAAAAAAAAAAAAAAAAAAAAAAAAAAAAAAAAAAAAAAAAAAAAAAAAAAAAAAAAAAAAAAAAAAAAAAAAAAAAAAAAAAAAAAAAAAAAAAAAAAAAAAAAAAAAAAAAAAAAAAAAAAAAAAAAAAAAAAAAAAAAAAAAAAAAAAAAAAAAAAAAAAAAAAAAAAAAAAAAAAAAAAAAAAAAAAAAAAAAAAAAAAAAAAAAAAAAAAAAAAAAAAAAAAAAAAAAAAAAAAAAAAAAAAAAAAAAAAAAAAAAAAAAAAAAAAAAAAAAAAAAAAAAAAAAAAAAAAAAAAAAAAAAAAAAAAAAAAAAAAAAAAAAAAAAAAAAAAAAAAAAAAAAAAAAAAAAAAAAAAAAAAAAAAAAAAAAAAAAAAAAAAAAAAAAAAAAAAAAAAAAAAAAAAAAAAAAAAAAAAAAAAAAAAAAAAAAAAAAAAAAAAAAAAAAAAAAAAAAAAAAAAAAAAAAAAAAAAAAAAAAAAAAAAAAAAAAAAAAAAAAAAAAAAAAAAAAAAAAAAAAAAAAAAAAAAAAAAAAAAAAAAAAAAAAAAAAAAAAAAAAAAAAAAAAAAAAAAAAAAAAAAAAAAAAAAAAAAAAAAAAAAAAAAAAAAAAAAAAAAAAAAAAAAAAAAAAAAAAAAAAAAAAAAAAAAAAAAAAAAAAAAAAAAAAAAAAAAAAAAAAAAAAAAAAAAAAAAAAAAAAAAAAAAAAAAAAAAAAAAAAAAAAAAAAAAAAAAAAAAAAAAAAAAAAAAAAAAAAAAAAAAAAAAAAAAAAAAAAAAAAAAAAAAAAAAAAAAAAAAAAAAAAAAAAAAAAAAAAAAAAAAAAAAAAAAAAAAAAAAAAAAAAAAAAAAAAAAAAAAAAAAAAAAAAAAAAAAAAAAAAAAAAAAAAAAAAAAAAAAAAAAAAAAAAAAAAAAAAAAAAAAAAAAAAAAAAAAAAAAAAAAAAAAAAAAAAAAAAAAAAAAAAAAAAAAAAAAAAAAAAAAAAAAAAAAAAAAAAAAAAAAAAAAAAAAAAAAAAAAAAAAAAAAAAAAAAAAAAAAAAAAAAAAAAAAAAAAAAAAAAAAAAAAAAAAAAAAAAAAAAAAAAAAAAAAAAAAAAAAAAAAAAAAAAAAAAAAAAAAAAAAAAAAAAAAAAAAAAAAAAAAAAAAAAAAAAAAAAAAAAAAAAAAAAAAAAAAAAAAAAAAAAAAAAAAAAAAAAAAAAAAAAAAAAAAAAAAAAAAAAAAAAAAAAAAAAAAAAAAAAAAAAAAAAAAAAAAAAAAAAAAAAAAAAAAAAAAAAAAAAAAAAAAAAAAAAAAAAAAAAAAAAAAAAAAAAAAAAAAAAAAAAAAAAAAAAAAAAAAAAAAAAAAAAAAAAAAAAAAAAAAAAAAAAAAAAAAAAAAAAAAAAAAAAAAAAAAAAAAAAAAAAAAAAAAAAAAAAAAAAAAAAAAAAAAAAAAAAAAAAAAAAAAAAAAAAAAAAAAAAAAAAAAAAAAAAAAAAAAAAAAAAAAAAAAAAAAAAAAAAAAAAAAAAAAAAAAAAAAAAAAAAAAAAAAAAAAAAAAAAAAAAAAAAAAAAAAAAAAAAAAAAAAAAAAAAAAAAAAAAAAAAAAAAAAAAAAAAAAAAAAAAAAAAAAAAAAAAAAAAAAAAAAAAAAAAAAAAAAAAAAAAAAAAAAAAAAAAAAAAAAAAAAAAAAAAAAAAAAAAAAAAAAAAAAAAAAAAAAAAAAAAAAAAAAAAAAAAAAAAAAAAAAAAAAAAAAAAAAAAAAAAAAAAAAAAAAAAAAAAAAAAAAAAAAAAAAAAAAAAAAAAAAAAAAAAAAAAAAAAAAAAAAAAAAAAAAAAAAAAAAAAAAAAAAAAAAAAAAAAAAAAAAAAAAAAAAAAAAAAAAAAAAAAAAAAAAAAAAAAAAAAAAAAAAAAAAAAAAAAAAAAAAAAAAAAAAAAAAAAAAAAAAAAAAAAAAAAAAAAAAAAAAAAAAAAAAAAAAAAAAAAAAAAAAAAAAAAAAAAAAAAAAAAAAAAAAAAAAAAAAAAAAAAAAAAAAAAAAAAAAAAAAAAAAAAAAAAAAAAAAAAAAAAAAAAAAAAAAAAAAAAAAAAAAAAAAAAAAAAAAAAAAAAAAAAAAAAAAAAAAAAAAAAAAAAAAAAAAAAAAAAAAAAAAAAAAAAAAAAAAAAAAAAAAAAAAAAAAAAAAAAAAAAAAAAAAAAAAAAAAAAAAAAAAAAAAAAAAAAAAAAAAAAAAAAAAAAAAAAAAAAAAAAAAAAAAAAAAAAAAAAAAAAAAAAAAAAAAAAAAAAAAAAAAAAAAAAAAAAAAAAAAAAAAAAAAAAAAAAAAAAAAAAAAAAAAAAAAAAAAAAAAAAAAAAAAAAAAAAAAAAAAAAAAAAAAAAAAAAAAAAAAAAAAAAAAAAAAAAAAAAAAAAAAAAAAAAAAAAAAAAAAAAAAAAAAAAAAAAAAAAAAAAAAAAAAAAAAAAAAAAAAAAAAAAAAAAAAAAAAAAAAAAAAAAAAAAAAAAAAAAAAAAAAAAAAAAAAAAAAAAAAAAAAAAAAAAAAAAAAAAAAAAAAAAAAAAAAAAAAAAAAAAAAAAAAAAAAAAAAAAAAAAAAAAAAAAAAAAAAAAAAAAAAAAAAAAAAAAAAAAAAAAAAAAAAAAAAAAAAAAAAAAAAAAAAAAAAAAAAAAAAAAAAAAAAAAAAAAAAAAAAAAAAAAAAAAAAAAAAAAAAAAAAAAAAAAAAAAAAAAAAAAAAAAAAAAAAAAAAAAAAAAAAAAAAAAAAAAAAAAAAAAAAAAAAAAAAAAAAAAAAAAAAAAAAAAAAAAAAAAAAAAAAAAAAAAAAAAAAAAAAAAAAAAAAAAAAAAAAAAAAAAAAAAAAAAAAAAAAAAAAAAAAAAAAAAAAAAAAAAAAAAAAAAAAAAAAAAAAAAAAAAAAAAAAAAAAAAAAAAAAAAAAAAAAAAAAAAAAAAAAAAAAAAAAAAAAAAAAAAAAAAAAAAAAAAAAAAAAAAAAAAAAAAAAAAAAAAAAAAAAAAAAAAAAAAAAAAAAAAAAAAAAAAAAAAAAAAAAAAAAAAAAAAAAAAAAAAAAAAAAAAAAAAAAAAAAAAAAAAAAAAAAAAAAAAAAAAAAAAAAAAAAAAAAAAAAAAAAAAAAAAAAAAAAAAAAAAAAAAAAAAAAAAAAAAAAAAAAAAAAAAAAAAAAAAAAAAAAAAAAAAAAAAAAAAAAAAAAAAAAAAAAAAAAAAAAAAAAAAAAAAAAAAAAAAAAAAAAAAAAAAAAAAAAAAAAAAAAAAAAAAAAAAAAAAAAAAAAAAAAAAAAAAAAAAAAAAAAAAAAAAAAAAAAAAAAAAAAAAAAAAAAAAAAAAAAAAAAAAAAAAAAAAAAAAAAAAAAAAAAAAAAAAAAAAAAAAAAAAAAAAAAAAAAAAAAAAAAAAAAAAAAAAAAAAAAAAAAAAAAAAAAAAAAAAAAAAAAAAAAAAAAAAAAAAAAAAAAAAAAAAAAAAAAAAAAAAAAAAAAAAAAAAAAAAAAAAAAAAAAAAAAAAAAAAAAAAAAAAAAAAAAAAAAAAAAAAAAAAAAAAAAAAAAAAAAAAAAAAAAAAAAAAAAAAAAAAAAAAAAAAAAAAAAAAAAAAAAAAAAAAAAAAAAAAAAAAAAAAAAAAAAAAAAAAAAAAAAAAAAAAAAAAAAAAAAAAAAAAAAAAAAAAAAAAAAAAAAAAAAAAAAAAAAAAAAAAAAAAAAAAAAAAAAAAAAAAAAAAAAAAAAAAAAAAAAAAAAAAAAAAAAAAAAAAAAAAAAAAAAAAAAAAAAAAAAAAAAAAAAAAAAAAAAAAAAAAAAAAAAAAAAAAAAAAAAAAAAAAAAAAAAAAAAAAAAAAAAAAAAAAAAAAAAAAAAAAAAAAAAAAAAAAAAAAAAAAAAAAAAAAAAAAAAAAAAAAAAAAAAAAAAAAAAAAAAAAAAAAAAAAAAAAAAAAAAAAAAAAAAAAAAAAAAAAAAAAAAAAAAAAAAAAAAAAAAAAAAAAAAAAAAAAAAAAAAAAAAAAAAAAAAAAAAAAAAAAAAAAAAAAAAAAAAAAAAAAAAAAAAAAAAAAAAAAAAAAAAAAAAAAAAAAAAAAAAAAAAAAAAAAAAAAAAAAAAAAAAAAAAAAAAAAAAAAAAAAAAAAAAAAAAAAAAAAAAAAAAAAAAAAAAAAAAAAAAAAAAAAAAAAAAAAAAAAAAAAAAAAAAAAAAAAAAAAAAAAAAAAAAAAAAAAAAAAAAAAAAAAAAAAAAAAAAAAAAAAAAAAAAAAAAAAAAAAAAAAAAAAAAAAAAAAAAAAAAAAAAAAAAAAAAAAAAAAAAAAAAAAAAAAAAAAAAAAAAAAAAAAAAAAAAAAAAAAAAAAAAAAAAAAAAAAAAAAAAAAAAAAAAAAAAAAAAAAAAAAAAAAAAAAAAAAAAAAAAAAAAAAAAAAAAAAAAAAAAAAAAAAAAAAAAAAAAAAAAAAAAAAAAAAAAAAAAAAAAAAAAAAAAAAAAAAAAAAAAAAAAAAAAAAAAAAAAAAAAAAAAAAAAAAAAAAAAAAAAAAAAAAAAAAAAAAAAAAAAAAAAAAAAAAAAAAAAAAAAAAAAAAAAAAAAAAAAAAAAAAAAAAAAAAAAAAAAAAAAAAAAAAAAAAAAAAAAAAAAAAAAAAAAAAAAAAAAAAAAAAAAAAAAAAAAAAAAAAAAAAAAAAAAAAAAAAAAAAAAAAAAAAAAAAAAAAAAAAAAAAAAAAAAAAAAAAAAAAAAAAAAAAAAAAAAAAAAAAAAAAAAAAAAAAAAAAAAAAAAAAAAAAAAAAAAAAAAAAAAAAAAAAAAAAAAAAAAAAAAAAAAAAAAAAAAAAAAAAAAAAAAAAAAAAAAAAAAAAAAAAAAAAAAAAAAAAAAAAAAAAAAAAAAAAAAAAAAAAAAAAAAAAAAAAAAAAAAAAAAAAAAAAAAAAAAAAAAAAAAAAAAAAAAAAAAAAAAAAAAAAAAAAAAAAAAAAAAAAAAAAAAAAAAAAAAAAAAAAAAAAAAAAAAAAAAAAAAAAAAAAAAAAAAAAAAAAAAAAAAAAAAAAAAAAAAAAAAAAAAAAAAAAAAAAAAAAAAAAAAAAAAAAAAAAAAAAAAAAAAAAAAAAAAAAAAAAAAAAAAAAAAAAAAAAAAAAAAAAAAAAAAAAAAAAAAAAAAAAAAAAAAAAAAAAAAAAAAAAAAAAAAAAAAAAAAAAAAAAAAAAAAAAAAAAAAAAAAAAAAAAAAAAAAAAAAAAAAAAAAAAAAAAAAAAAAAAAAAAAAAAAAAAAAAAAAAAAAAAAAAAAAAAAAAAAAAAAAAAAAAAAAAAAAAAAAAAAAAAAAAAAAAAAAAAAAAAAAAAAAAAAAAAAAAAAAAAAAAAAAAAAAAAAAAAAAAAAAAAAAAAAAAAAAAAAAAAAAAAAAAAAAAAAAAAAAAAAAAAAAAAAAAAAAAAAAAAAAAAAAAAAAAAAAAAAAAAAAAAAAAAAAAAAAAAAAAAAAAAAAAAAAAAAAAAAAAAAAAAAAAAAAAAAAAAAAAAAAAAAAAAAAAAAAAAAAAAAAAAAAAAAAAAAAAAAAAAAAAAAAAAAAAAAAAAAAAAAAAAAAAAAAAAAAAAAAAAAAAAAAAAAAAAAAAAAAAAAAAAAAAAAAAAAAAAAAAAAAAAAAAAAAAAAAAAAAAAAAAAAAAAAAAAAAAAAAAAAAAAAAAAAAAAAAAAAAAAAAAAAAAAAAAAAAAAAAAAAAAAAAAAAAAAAAAAAAAAAAAAAAAAAAAAAAAAAAAAAAAAAAAAAAAAAAAAAAAAAAAAAAAAAAAAAAAAAAAAAAAAAAAAAAAAAAAAAAAAAAAAAAAAAAAAAAAAAAAAAAAAAAAAAAAAAAAAAAAAAAAAAAAAAAAAAAAAAAAAAAAAAAAAAAAAAAAAAAAAAAAAAAAAAAAAAAAAAAAAAAAAAAAAAAAAAAAAAAAAAAAAAAAAAAAAAAAAAAAAAAAAAAAAAAAAAAAAAAAAAAAAAAAAAAAAAAAAAAAAAAAAAAAAAAAAAAAAAAAAAAAAAAAAAAAAAAAAAAAAAAAAAAAAAAAAAAAAAAAAAAAAAAAAAAAAAAAAAAAAAAAAAAAAAAAAAAAAAAAAAAAAAAAAAAAAAAAAAAAAAAAAAAAAAAAAAAAAAAAAAAAAAAAAAAAAAAAAAAAAAAAAAAAAAAAAAAAAAAAAAAAAAAAAAAAAAAAAAAAAAAAAAAAAAAAAAAAAAAAAAAAAAAAAAAAAAAAAAAAAAAAAAAAAAAAAAAAAAAAAAAAAAAAAAAAAAAAAAAAAAAAAAAAAAAAAAAAAAAAAAAAAAAAAAAAAAAAAAAAAAAAAAAAAAAAAAAAAAAAAAAAAAAAAAAAAAAAAAAAAAAAAAAAAAAAAAAAAAAAAAAAAAAAAAAAAAAAAAAAAAAAAAAAAAAAAAAAAAAAAAAAAAAAAAAAAAAAAAAAAAAAAAAAAAAAAAAAAAAAAAAAAAAAAAAAAAAAAAAAAAAAAAAAAAAAAAAAAAAAAAAAAAAAAAAAAAAAAAAAAAAAAAAAAAAAAAAAAAAAAAAAAAAAAAAAAAAAAAAAAAAAAAAAAAAAAAAAAAAAAAAAAAAAAAAAAAAAAAAAAAAAAAAAAAAAAAAAAAAAAAAAAAAAAAAAAAAAAAAAAAAAAAAAAAAAAAAAAAAAAAAAAAAAAAAAAAAAAAAAAAAAAAAAAAAAAAAAAAAAAAAAAAAAAAAAAAAAAAAAAAAAAAAAAAAAAAAAAAAAAAAAAAAAAAAAAAAAAAAAAAAAAAAAAAAAAAAAAAAAAAAAAAAAAAAAAAAAAAAAAAAAAAAAAAAAAAAAAAAAAAAAAAAAAAAAAAAAAAAAAAAAAAAAAAAAAAAAAAAAAAAAAAAAAAAAAAAAAAAAAAAAAAAAAAAAAAAAAAAAAAAAAAAAAAAAAAAAAAAAAAAAAAAAAAAAAAAAAAAAAAAAAAAAAAAAAAAAAAAAAAAAAAAAAAAAAAAAAAAAAAAAAAAAAAAAAAAAAAAAAAAAAAAAAAAAAAAAAAAAAAAAAAAAAAAAAAAAAAAAAAAAAAAAAAAAAAAAAAAAAAAAAAAAAAAAAAAAAAAAAAAAAAAAAAAAAAAAAAAAAAAAAAAAAAAAAAAAAAAAAAAAAAAAAAAAAAAAAAAAAAAAAAAAAAAAAAAAAAAAAAAAAAAAAAAAAAAAAAAAAAAAAAAAAAAAAAAAAAAAAAAAAAAAAAAAAAAAAAAAAAAAAAAAAAAAAAAAAAAAAAAAAAAAAAAAAAAAAAAAAAAAAAAAAAAAAAAAAAAAAAAAAAAAAAAAAAAAAAAAAAAAAAAAAAAAAAAAAAAAAAAAAAAAAAAAAAAAAAAAAAAAAAAAAAAAAAAAAAAAAAAAAAAAAAAAAAAAAAAAAAAAAAAAAAAAAAAAAAAAAAAAAAAAAAAAAAAAAAAAAAAAAAAAAAAAAAAAAAAAAAAAAAAAAAAAAAAAAAAAAAAAAAAAAAAAAAAAAAAAAAAAAAAAAAAAAAAAAAAAAAAAAAAAAAAAAAAAAAAAAAAAAAAAAAAAAAAAAAAAAAAAAAAAAAAAAAAAAAAAAAAAAAAAAAAAAAAAAAAAAAAAAAAAAAAAAAAAAAAAAAAAAAAAAAAAAAAAAAAAAAAAAAAAAAAAAAAAAAAAAAAAAAAAAAAAAAAAAAAAAAAAAAAAAAAAAAAAAAAAAAAAAAAAAAAAAAAAAAAAAAAAAAAAAAAAAAAAAAAAAAAAAAAAAAAAAAAAAAAAAAAAAAAAAAAAAAAAAAAAAAAAAAAAAAAAAAAAAAAAAAAAAAAAAAAAAAAAAAAAAAAAAAAAAAAAAAAAAAAAAAAAAAAAAAAAAAAAAAAAAAAAAAAAAAAAAAAAAAAAAAAAAAAAAAAAAAAAAAAAAAAAAAAAAAAAAAAAAAAAAAAAAAAAAAAAAAAAAAAAAAAAAAAAAAAAAAAAAAAAAAAAAAAAAAAAAAAAAAAAAAAAAAAAAAAAAAAAAAAAAAAAAAAAAAAAAAAAAAAAAAAAAAAAAAAAAAAAAAAAAAAAAAAAAAAAAAAAAAAAAAAAAAAAAAAAAAAAAAAAAAAAAAAAAAAAAAAAAAAAAAAAAAAAAAAAAAAAAAAAAAAAAAAAAAAAAAAAAAAAAAAAAAAAAAAAAAAAAAAAAAAAAAAAAAAAAAAAAAAAAAAAAAAAAAAAAAAAAAAAAAAAAAAAAAAAAAAAAAAAAAAAAAAAAAAAAAAAAAAAAAAAAAAAAAAAAAAAAAAAAAAAAAAAAAAAAAAAAAAAAAAAAAAAAAAAAAAAAAAAAAAAAAAAAAAAAAAAAAAAAAAAAAAAAAAAAAAAAAAAAAAAAAAAAAAAAAAAAAAAAAAAAAAAAAAAAAAAAAAAAAAAAAAAAAAAAAAAAAAAAAAAAAAAAAAAAAAAAAAAAAAAAAAAAAAAAAAAAAAAAAAAAAAAAAAAAAAAAAAAAAAAAAAAAAAAAAAAAAAAAAAAAAAAAAAAAAAAAAAAAAAAAAAAAAAAAAAAAAAAAAAAAAAAAAAAAAAAAAAAAAAAAAAAAAAAAAAAAAAAAAAAAAAAAAAAAAAAAAAAAAAAAAAAAAAAAAAAAAAAAAAAAAAAAAAAAAAAAAAAAAAAAAAAAAAAAAAAAAAAAAAAAAAAAAAAAAAAAAAAAAAAAAAAAAAAAAAAAAAAAAAAAAAAAAAAAAAAAAAAAAAAAAAAAAAAAAAAAAAAAAAAAAAAAAAAAAAAAAAAAAAAAAAAAAAAAAAAAAAAAAAAAAAAAAAAAAAAAAAAAAAAAAAAAAAAAAAAAAAAAAAAAAAAAAAAAAAAAAAAAAAAAAAAAAAAAAAAAAAAAAAAAAAAAAAAAAAAAAAAAAAAAAAAAAAAAAAAAAAAAAAAAAAAAAAAAAAAAAAAAAAAAAAAAAAAAAAAAAAAAAAAAAAAAAAAAAAAAAAAAAAAAAAAAAAAAAAAAAAAAAAAAAAAAAAAAAAAAAAAAAAAAAAAAAAAAAAAAAAAAAAAAAAAAAAAAAAAAAAAAAAAAAAAAAAAAAAAAAAAAAAAAAAAAAAAAAAAAAAAAAAAAAAAAAAAAAAAAAAAAAAAAAAAAAAAAAAAAAAAAAAAAAAAAAAAAAAAAAAAAAAAAAAAAAAAAAAAAAAAAAAAAAAAAAAAAAAAAAAAAAAAAAAAAAAAAAAAAAAAAAAAAAAAAAAAAAAAAAAAAAAAAAAAAAAAAAAAAAAAAAAAAAAAAAAAAAAAAAAAAAAAAAAAAAAAAAAAAAAAAAAAAAAAAAAAAAAAAAAAAAAAAAAAAAAAAAAAAAAAAAAAAAAAAAAAAAAAAAAAAAAAAAAAAAAAAAAAAAAAAAAAAAAAAAAAAAAAAAAAAAAAAAAAAAAAAAAAAAAAAAAAAAAAAAAAAAAAAAAAAAAAAAAAAAAAAAAAAAAAAAAAAAAAAAAAAAAAAAAAAAAAAAAAAAAAAAAAAAAAAAAAAAAAAAAAAAAAAAAAAAAAAAAAAAAAAAAAAAAAAAAAAAAAAAAAAAAAAAAAAAAAAAAAAAAAAAAAAAAAAAAAAAAAAAAAAAAAAAAAAAAAAAAAAAAAAAAAAAAAAAAAAAAAAAAAAAAAAAAAAAAAAAAAAAAAAAAAAAAAAAAAAAAAAAAAAAAAAAAAAAAAAAAAAAAAAAAAAAAAAAAAAAAAAAAAAAAAAAAAAAAAAAAAAAAAAAAAAAAAAAAAAAAAAAAAAAAAAAAAAAAAAAAAAAAAAAAAAAAAAAAAAAAAAAAAAAAAAAAAAAAAAAAAAAAAAAAAAAAAAAAAAAAAAAAAAAAAAAAAAAAAAAAAAAAAAAAAAAAAAAAAAAAAAAAAAAAAAAAAAAAAAAAAAAAAAAAAAAAAAAAAAAAAAAAAAAAAAAAAAAAAAAAAAAAAAAAAAAAAAAAAAAAAAAAAAAAAAAAAAAAAAAAAAAAAAAAAAAAAAAAAAAAAAAAAAAAAAAAAAAAAAAAAAAAAAAAAAAAAAAAAAAAAAAAAAAAAAAAAAAAAAAAAAAAAAAAAAAAAAAAAAAAAAAAAAAAAAAAAAAAAAAAAAAAAAAAAAAAAAAAAAAAAAAAAAAAAAAAAAAAAAAAAAAAAAAAAAAAAAAAAAAAAAAAAAAAAAAAAAAAAAAAAAAAAAAAAAAAAAAAAAAAAAAAAAAAAAAAAAAAAAAAAAAAAAAAAAAAAAAAAAAAAAAAAAAAAAAAAAAAAAAAAAAAAAAAAAAAAAAAAAAAAAAAAAAAAAAAAAAAAAAAAAAAAAAAAAAAAAAAAAAAAAAAAAAAAAAAAAAAAAAAAAAAAAAAAAAAAAAAAAAAAAAAAAAAAAAAAAAAAAAAAAAAAAAAAAAAAAAAAAAAAAAAAAAAAAAAAAAAAAAAAAAAAAAAAAAAAAAAAAAAAAAAAAAAAAAAAAAAAAAAAAAAAAAAAAAAAAAAAAAAAAAAAAAAAAAAAAAAAAAAAAAAAAAAAAAAAAAAAAAAAAAAAAAAAAAAAAAAAAAAAAAAAAAAAAAAAAAAAAAAAAAAAAAAAAAAAAAAAAAAAAAAAAAAAAAAAAAAAAAAAAAAAAAAAAAAAAAAAAAAAAAAAAAAAAAAAAAAAAAAAAAAAAAAAAAAAAAAAAAAAAAAAAAAAAAAAAAAAAAAAAAAAAAAAAAAAAAAAAAAAAAAAAAAAAAAAAAAAAAAAAAAAAAAAAAAAAAAAAAAAAAAAAAAAAAAAAAAAAAAAAAAAAAAAAAAAAAAAAAAAAAAAAAAAAAAAAAAAAAAAAAAAAAAAAAAAAAAAAAAAAAAAAAAAAAAAAAAAAAAAAAAAAAAAAAAAAAAAAAAAAAAAAAAAAAAAAAAAAAAAAAAAAAAAAAAAAAAAAAAAAAAAAAAAAAAAAAAAAAAAAAAAAAAAAAAAAAAAAAAAAAAAAAAAAAAAAAAAAAAAAAAAAAAAAAAAAAAAAAAAAAAAAAAAAAAAAAAAAAAAAAAAAAAAAAAAAAAAAAAAAAAAAAAAAAAAAAAAAAAAAAAAAAAAAAAAAAAAAAAAAAAAAAAAAAAAAAAAAAAAAAAAAAAAAAAAAAAAAAAAAAAAAAAAAAAAAAAAAAAAAAAAAAAAAAAAAAAAAAAAAAAAAAAAAAAAAAAAAAAAAAAAAAAAAAAAAAAAAAAAAAAAAAAAAAAAAAAAAAAAAAAAAAAAAAAAAAAAAAAAAAAAAAAAAAAAAAAAAAAAAAAAAAAAAAAAAAAAAAAAAAAAAAAAAAAAAAAAAAAAAAAAAAAAAAAAAAAAAAAAAAAAAAAAAAAAAAAAAAAAAAAAAAAAAAAAAAAAAAAAAAAAAAAAAAAAAAAAAAAAAAAAAAAAAAAAAAAAAAAAAAAAAAAAAAAAAAAAAAAAAAAAAAAAAAAAAAAAAAAAAAAAAAAAAAAAAAAAAAAAAAAAAAAAAAAAAAAAAAAAAAAAAAAAAAAAAAAAAAAAAAAAAAAAAAAAAAAAAAAAAAAAAAAAAAAAAAAAAAAAAAAAAAAAAAAAAAAAAAAAAAAAAAAAAAAAAAAAAAAAAAAAAAAAAAAAAAAAAAAAAAAAAAAAAAAAAAAAAAAAAAAAAAAAAAAAAAAAAAAAAAAAAAAAAAAAAAAAAAAAAAAAAAAAAAAAAAAAAAAAAAAAAAAAAAAAAAAAAAAAAAAAAAAAAAAAAAAAAAAAAAAAAAAAAAAAAAAAAAAAAAAAAAAAAAAAAAAAAAAAAAAAAAAAAAAAAAAAAAAAAAAAAAAAAAAAAAAAAAAAAAAAAAAAAAAAAAAAAAAAAAAAAAAAAAAAAAAAAAAAAAAAAAAAAAAAAAAAAAAAAAAAAAAAAAAAAAAAAAAAAAAAAAAAAAAAAAAAAAAAAAAAAAAAAAAAAAAAAAAAAAAAAAAAAAAAAAAAAAAAAAAAAAAAAAAAAAAAAAAAAAAAAAAAAAAAAAAAAAAAAAAAAAAAAAAAAAAAAAAAAAAAAAAAAAAAAAAAAAAAAAAAAAAAAAAAAAAAAAAAAAAAAAAAAAAAAAAAAAAAAAAAAAAAAAAAAAAAAAAAAAAAAAAAAAAAAAAAAAAAAAAAAAAAAAAAAAAAAAAAAAAAAAAAAAAAAAAAAAAAAAAAAAAAAAAAAAAAAAAAAAAAAAAAAAAAAAAAAAAAAAAAAAAAAAAAAAAAAAAAAAAAAAAAAAAAAAAAAAAAAAAAAAAAAAAAAAAAAAAAAAAAAAAAAAAAAAAAAAAAAAAAAAAAAAAAAAAAAAAAAAAAAAAAAAAAAAAAAAAAAAAAAAAAAAAAAAAAAAAAAAAAAAAAAAAAAAAAAAAAAAAAAAAAAAAAAAAAAAAAAAAAAAAAAAAAAAAAAAAAAAAAAAAAAAAAAAAAAAAAAAAAAAAAAAAAAAAAAAAAAAAAAAAAAAAAAAAAAAAAAAAAAAAAAAAAAAAAAAAAAAAAAAAAAAAAAAAAAAAAAAAAAAAAAAAAAAAAAAAAAAAAAAAAAAAAAAAAAAAAAAAAAAAAAAAAAAAAAAAAAAAAAAAAAAAAAAAAAAAAAAAAAAAAAAAAAAAAAAAAAAAAAAAAAAAAAAAAAAAAAAAAAAAAAAAAAAAAAAAAAAAAAAAAAAAAAAAAAAAAAAAAAAAAAAAAAAAAAAAAAAAAAAAAAAAAAAAAAAAAAAAAAAAAAAAAAAAAAAAAAAAAAAAAAAAAAAAAAAAAAAAAAAAAAAAAAAAAAAAAAAAAAAAAAAAAAAAAAAAAAAAAAAAAAAAAAAAAAAAAAAAAAAAAAAAAAAAAAAAAAAAAAAAAAAAAAAAAAAAAAAAAAAAAAAAAAAAAAAAAAAAAAAAAAAAAAAAAAAAAAAAAAAAAAAAAAAAAAAAAAAAAAAAAAAAAAAAAAAAAAAAAAAAAAAAAAAAAAAAAAAAAAAAAAAAAAAAAAAAAAAAAAAAAAAAAAAAAAAAAAAAAAAAAAAAAAAAAAAAAAAAAAAAAAAAAAAAAAAAAAAAAAAAAAAAAAAAAAAAAAAAAAAAAAAAAAAAAAAAAAAAAAAAAAAAAAAAAAAAAAAAAAAAAAAAAAAAAAAAAAAAAAAAAAAAAAAAAAAAAAAAAAAAAAAAAAAAAAAAAAAAAAAAAAAAAAAAAAAAAAAAAAAAAAAAAAAAAAAAAAAAAAAAAAAAAAAAAAAAAAAAAAAAAAAAAAAAAAAAAAAAAAAAAAAAAAAAAAAAAAAAAAAAAAAAAAAAAAAAAAAAAAAAAAAAAAAAAAAAAAAAAAAAAAAAAAAAAAAAAAAAAAAAAAAAAAAAAAAAAAAAAAAAAAAAAAAAAAAAAAAAAAAAAAAAAAAAAAAAAAAAAAAAAAAAAAAAAAAAAAAAAAAAAAAAAAAAAAAAAAAAAAAAAAAAAAAAAAAAAAAAAAAAAAAAAAAAAAAAAAAAAAAAAAAAAAAAAAAAAAAAAAAAAAAAAAAAAAAAAAAAAAAAAAAAAAAAAAAAAAAAAAAAAAAAAAAAAAAAAAAAAAAAAAAAAAAAAAAAAAAAAAAAAAAAAAAAAAAAAAAAAAAAAAAAAAAAAAAAAAAAAAAAAAAAAAAAAAAAAAAAAAAAAAAAAAAAAAAAAAAAAAAAAAAAAAAAAAAAAAAAAAAAAAAAAAAAAAAAAAAAAAAAAAAAAAAAAAAAAAAAAAAAAAAAAAAAAAAAAAAAAAAAAAAAAAAAAAAAAAAAAAAAAAAAAAAAAAAAAAAAAAAAAAAAAAAAAAAAAAAAAAAAAAAAAAAAAAAAAAAAAAAAAAAAAAAAAAAAAAAAAAAAAAAAAAAAAAAAAAAAAAAAAAAAAAAAAAAAAAAAAAAAAAAAAAAAAAAAAAAAAAAAAAAAAAAAAAAAAAAAAAAAAAAAAAAAAAAAAAAAAAAAAAAAAAAAAAAAAAAAAAAAAAAAAAAAAAAAAAAAAAAAAAAAAAAAAAAAAAAAAAAAAAAAAAAAAAAAAAAAAAAAAAAAAAAAAAAAAAAAAAAAAAAAAAAAAAAAAAAAAAAAAAAAAAAAAAAAAAAAAAAAAAAAAAAAAAAAAAAAAAAAAAAAAAAAAAAAAAAAAAAAAAAAAAAAAAAAAAAAAAAAAAAAAAAAAAAAAAAAAAAAAAAAAAAAAAAAAAAAAAAAAAAAAAAAAAAAAAAAAAAAAAAAAAAAAAAAAAAAAAAAAAAAAAAAAAAAAAAAAAAAAAAAAAAAAAAAAAAAAAAAAAAAAAAAAAAAAAAAAAAAAAAAAAAAAAAAAAAAAAAAAAAAAAAAAAAAAAAAAAAAAAAAAAAAAAAAAAAAAAAAAAAAAAAAAAAAAAAAAAAAAAAAAAAAAAAAAAAAAAAAAAAAAAAAAAAAAAAAAAAAAAAAAAAAAAAAAAAAAAAAAAAAAAAAAAAAAAAAAAAAAAAAAAAAAAAAAAAAAAAAAAAAAAAAAAAAAAAAAAAAAAAAAAAAAAAAAAAAAAAAAAAAAAAAAAAAAAAAAAAAAAAAAAAAAAAAAAAAAAAAAAAAAAAAAAAAAAAAAAAAAAAAAAAAAAAAAAAAAAAAAAAAAAAAAAAAAAAAAAAAAAAAAAAAAAAAAAAAAAAAAAAAAAAAAAAAAAAAAAAAAAAAAAAAAAAAAAAAAAAAAAAAAAAAAAAAAAAAAAAAAAAAAAAAAAAAAAAAAAAAAAAAAAAAAAAAAAAAAAAAAAAAAAAAAAAAAAAAAAAAAAAAAAAAAAAAAAAAAAAAAAAAAAAAAAAAAAAAAAAAAAAAAAAAAAAAAAAAAAAAAAAAAAAAAAAAAAAAAAAAAAAAAAAAAAAAAAAAAAAAAAAAAAAAAAAAAAAAAAAAAAAAAAAAAAAAAAAAAAAAAAAAAAAAAAAAAAAAAAAAAAAAAAAAAAAAAAAAAAAAAAAAAAAAAAAAAAAAAAAAAAAAAAAAAAAAAAAAAAAAAAAAAAAAAAAAAAAAAAAAAAAAAAAAAAAAAAAAAAAAAAAAAAAAAAAAAAAAAAAAAAAAAAAAAAAAAAAAAAAAAAAAAAAAAAAAAAAAAAAAAAAAAAAAAAAAAAAAAAAAAAAAAAAAAAAAAAAAAAAAAAAAAAAAAAAAAAAAAAAAAAAAAAAAAAAAAAAAAAAAAAAAAAAAAAAAAAAAAAAAAAAAAAAAAAAAAAAAAAAAAAAAAAAAAAAAAAAAAAAAAAAAAAAAAAAAAAAAAAAAAAAAAAAAAAAAAAAAAAAAAAAAAAAAAAAAAAAAAAAAAAAAAAAAAAAAAAAAAAAAAAAAAAAAAAAAAAAAAAAAAAAAAAAAAAAAAAAAAAAAAAAAAAAAAAAAAAAAAAAAAAAAAAAAAAAAAAAAAAAAAAAAAAAAAAAAAAAAAAAAAAAAAAAAAAAAAAAAAAAAAAAAAAAAAAAAAAAAAAAAAAAAAAAAAAAAAAAAAAAAAAAAAAAAAAAAAAAAAAAAAAAAAAAAAAAAAAAAAAAAAAAAAAAAAAAAAAAAAAAAAAAAAAAAAAAAAAAAAAAAAAAAAAAAAAAAAAAAAAAAAAAAAAAAAAAAAAAAAAAAAAAAAAAAAAAAAAAAAAAAAAAAAAAAAAAAAAAAAAAAAAAAAAAAAAAAAAAAAAAAAAAAAAAAAAAAAAAAAAAAAAAAAAAAAAAAAAAAAAAAAAAAAAAAAAAAAAAAAAAAAAAAAAAAAAAAAAAAAAAAAAAAAAAAAAAAAAAAAAAAAAAAAAAAAAAAAAAAAAAAAAAAAAAAAAAAAAAAAAAAAAAAAAAAAAAAAAAAAAAAAAAAAAAAAAAAAAAAAAAAAAAAAAAAAAAAAAAAAAAAAAAAAAAAAAAAAAAAAAAAAAAAAAAAAAAAAAAAAAAAAAAAAAAAAAAAAAAAAAAAAAAAAAAAAAAAAAAAAAAAAAAAAAAAAAAAAAAAAAAAAAAAAAAAAAAAAAAAAAAAAAAAAAAAAAAAAAAAAAAAAAAAAAAAAAAAAAAAAAAAAAAAAAAAAAAAAAAAAAAAAAAAAAAAAAAAAAAAAAAAAAAAAAAAAAAAAAAAAAAAAAAAAAAAAAAAAAAAAAAAAAAAAAAAAAAAAAAAAAAAAAAAAAAAAAAAAAAAAAAAAAAAAAAAAAAAAAAAAAAAAAAAAAAAAAAAAAAAAAAAAAAAAAAAAAAAAAAAAAAAAAAAAAAAAAAAAAAAAAAAAAAAAAAAAAAAAAAAAAAAAAAAAAAAAAAAAAAAAAAAAAAAAAAAAAAAAAAAAAAAAAAAAAAAAAAAAAAAAAAAAAAAAAAAAAAAAAAAAAAAAAAAAAAAAAAAAAAAAAAAAAAAAAAAAAAAAAAAAAAAAAAAAAAAAAAAAAAAAAAAAAAAAAAAAAAAAAAAAAAAAAAAAAAAAAAAAAAAAAAAAAAAAAAAAAAAAAAAAAAAAAAAAAAAAAAAAAAAAAAAAAAAAAAAAAAAAAAAAAAAAAAAAAAAAAAAAAAAAAAAAAAAAAAAAAAAAAAAAAAAAAAAAAAAAAAAAAAAAAAAAAAAAAAAAAAAAAAAAAAAAAAAAAAAAAAAAAAAAAAAAAAAAAAAAAAAAAAAAAAAAAAAAAAAAAAAAAAAAAAAAAAAAAAAAAAAAAAAAAAAAAAAAAAAAAAAAAAAAAAAAAAAAAAAAAAAAAAAAAAAAAAAAAAAAAAAAAAAAAAAAAAAAAAAAAAAAAAAAAAAAAAAAAAAAAAAAAAAAAAAAAAAAAAAAAAAAAAAAAAAAAAAAAAAAAAAAAAAAAAAAAAAAAAAAAAAAAAAAAAAAAAAAAAAAAAAAAAAAAAAAAAAAAAAAAAAAAAAAAAAAAAAAAAAAAAAAAAAAAAAAAAAAAAAAAAAAAAAAAAAAAAAAAAAAAAAAAAAAAAAAAAAAAAAAAAAAAAAAAAAAAAAAAAAAAAAAAAAAAAAAAAAAAAAAAAAAAAAAAAAAAAAAAAAAAAAAAAAAAAAAAAAAAAAAAAAAAAAAAAAAAAAAAAAAAAAAAAAAAAAAAAAAAAAAAAAAAAAAAAAAAAAAAAAAAAAAAAAAAAAAAAAAAAAAAAAAAAAAAAAAAAAAAAAAAAAAAAAAAAAAAAAAAAAAAAAAAAAAAAAAAAAAAAAAAAAAAAAAAAAAAAAAAAAAAAAAAAAAAAAAAAAAAAAAAAAAAAAAAAAAAAAAAAAAAAAAAAAAAAAAAAAAAAAAAAAAAAAAAAAAAAAAAAAAAAAAAAAAAAAAAAAAAAAAAAAAAAAAAAAAAAAAAAAAAAAAAAAAAAAAAAAAAAAAAAAAAAAAAAAAAAAAAAAAAAAAAAAAAAAAAAAAAAAAAAAAAAAAAAAAAAAAAAAAAAAAAAAAAAAAAAAAAAAAAAAAAAAAAAAAAAAAAAAAAAAAAAAAAAAAAAAAAAAAAAAAAAAAAAAAAAAAAAAAAAAAAAAAAAAAAAAAAAAAAAAAAAAAAAAAAAAAAAAAAAAAAAAAAAAAAAAAAAAAAAAAAAAAAAAAAAAAAAAAAAAAAAAAAAAAAAAAAAAAAAAAAAAAAAAAAAAAAAAAAAAAAAAAAAAAAAAAAAAAAAAAAAAAAAAAAAAAAAAAAAAAAAAAAAAAAAAAAAAAAAAAAAAAAAAAAAAAAAAAAAAAAAAAAAAAAAAAAAAAAAAAAAAAAAAAAAAAAAAAAAAAAAAAAAAAAAAAAAAAAAAAAAAAAAAAAAAAAAAAAAAAAAAAAAAAAAAAAAAAAAAAAAAAAAAAAAAAAAAAAAAAAAAAAAAAAAAAAAAAAAAAAAAAAAAAAAAAAAAAAAAAAAAAAAAAAAAAAAAAAAAAAAAAAAAAAAAAAAAAAAAAAAAAAAAAAAAAAAAAAAAAAAAAAAAAAAAAAAAAAAAAAAAAAAAAAAAAAAAAAAAAAAAAAAAAAAAAAAAAAAAAAAAAAAAAAAAAAAAAAAAAAAAAAAAAAAAAAAAAAAAAAAAAAAAAAAAAAAAAAAAAAAAAAAAAAAAAAAAAAAAAAAAAAAAAAAAAAAAAAAAAAAAAAAAAAAAAAAAAAAAAAAAAAAAAAAAAAAAAAAAAAAAAAAAAAAAAAAAAAAAAAAAAAAAAAAAAAAAAAAAAAAAAAAAAAAAAAAAAAAAAAAAAAAAAAAAAAAAAAAAAAAAAAAAAAAAAAAAAAAAAAAAAAAAAAAAAAAAAAAAAAAAAAAAAAAAAAAAAAAAAAAAAAAAAAAAAAAAAAAAAAAAAAAAAAAAAAAAAAAAAAAAAAAAAAAAAAAAAAAAAAAAAAAAAAAAAAAAAAAAAAAAAAAAAAAAAAAAAAAAAAAAAAAAAAAAAAAAAAAAAAAAAAAAAAAAAAAAAAAAAAAAAAAAAAAAAAAAAAAAAAAAAAAAAAAAAAAAAAAAAAAAAAAAAAAAAAAAAAAAAAAAAAAAAAAAAAAAAAAAAAAAAAAAAAAAAAAAAAAAAAAAAAAAAAAAAAAAAAAAAAAAAAAAAAAAAAAAAAAAAAAAAAAAAAAAAAAAAAAAAAAAAAAAAAAAAAAAAAAAAAAAAAAAAAAAAAAAAAAAAAAAAAAAAAAAAAAAAAAAAAAAAAAAAAAAAAAAAAAAAAAAAAAAAAAAAAAAAAAAAAAAAAAAAAAAAAAAAAAAAAAAAAAAAAAAAAAAAAAAAAAAAAAAAAAAAAAAAAAAAAAAAAAAAAAAAAAAAAAAAAAAAAAAAAAAAAAAAAAAAAAAAAAAAAAAAAAAAAAAAAAAAAAAAAAAAAAAAAAAAAAAAAAAAAAAAAAAAAAAAAAAAAAAAAAAAAAAAAAAAAAAAAAAAAAAAAAAAAAAAAAAAAAAAAAAAAAAAAAAAAAAAAAAAAAAAAAAAAAAAAAAAAAAAAAAAAAAAAAAAAAAAAAAAAAAAAAAAAAAAAAAAAAAAAAAAAAAAAAAAAAAAAAAAAAAAAAAAAAAAAAAAAAAAAAAAAAAAAAAAAAAAAAAAAAAAAAAAAAAAAAAAAAAAAAAAAAAAAAAAAAAAAAAAAAAAAAAAAAAAAAAAAAAAAAAAAAAAAAAAAAAAAAAAAAAAAAAAAAAAAAAAAAAAAAAAAAAAAAAAAAAAAAAAAAAAAAAAAAAAAAAAAAAAAAAAAAAAAAAAAAAAAAAAAAAAAAAAAAAAAAAAAAAAAAAAAAAAAAAAAAAAAAAAAAAAAAAAAAAAAAAAAAAAAAAAAAAAAAAAAAAAAAAAAAAAAAAAAAAAAAAAAAAAAAAAAAAAAAAAAAAAAAAAAAAAAAAAAAAAAAAAAAAAAAAAAAAAAAAAAAAAAAAAAAAAAAAAAAAAAAAAAAAAAAAAAAAAAAAAAAAAAAAAAAAAAAAAAAAAAAAAAAAAAAAAAAAAAAAAAAAAAAAAAAAAAAAAAAAAAAAAAAAAAAAAAAAAAAAAAAAAAAAAAAAAAAAAAAAAAAAAAAAAAAAAAAAAAAAAAAAAAAAAAAAAAAAAAAAAAAAAAAAAAAAAAAAAAAAAAAAAAAAAAAAAAAAAAAAAAAAAAAAAAAAAAAAAAAAAAAAAAAAAAAAAAAAAAAAAAAAAAAAAAAAAAAAAAAAAAAAAAAAAAAAAAAAAAAAAAAAAAAAAAAAAAAAAAAAAAAAAAAAAAAAAAAAAAAAAAAAAAAAAAAAAAAAAAAAAAAAAAAAAAAAAAAAAAAAAAAAAAAAAAAAAAAAAAAAAAAAAAAAAAAAAAAAAAAAAAAAAAAAAAAAAAAAAAAAAAAAAAAAAAAAAAAAAAAAAAAAAAAAAAAAAAAAAAAAAAAAAAAAAAAAAAAAAAAAAAAAAAAAAAAAAAAAAAAAAAAAAAAAAAAAAAAAAAAAAAAAAAAAAAAAAAAAAAAAAAAAAAAAAAAAAAAAAAAAAAAAAAAAAAAAAAAAAAAAAAAAAAAAAAAAAAAAAAAAAAAAAAAAAAAAAAAAAAAAAAAAAAAAAAAAAAAAAAAAAAAAAAAAAAAAAAAAAAAAAAAAAAAAAAAAAAAAAAAAAAAAAAAAAAAAAAAAAAAAAAAAAAAAAAAAAAAAAAAAAAAAAAAAAAAAAAAAAAAAAAAAAAAAAAAAAAAAAAAAAAAAAAAAAAAAAAAAAAAAAAAAAAAAAAAAAAAAAAAAAAAAAAAAAAAAAAAAAAAAAAAAAAAAAAAAAAAAAAAAAAAAAAAAAAAAAAAAAAAAAAAAAAAAAAAAAAAAAAAAAAAAAAAAAAAAAAAAAAAAAAAAAAAAAAAAAAAAAAAAAAAAAAAAAAAAAAAAAAAAAAAAAAAAAAAAAAAAAAAAAAAAAAAAAAAAAAAAAAAAAAAAAAAAAAAAAAAAAAAAAAAAAAAAAAAAAAAAAAAAAAAAAAAAAAAAAAAAAAAAAAAAAAAAAAAAAAAAAAAAAAAAAAAAAAAAAAAAAAAAAAAAAAAAAAAAAAAAAAAAAAAAAAAAAAAAAAAAAAAAAAAAAAAAAAAAAAAAAAAAAAAAAAAAAAAAAAAAAAAAAAAAAAAAAAAAAAAAAAAAAAAAAAAAAAAAAAAAAAAAAAAAAAAAAAAAAAAAAAAAAAAAAAAAAAAAAAAAAAAAAAAAAAAAAAAAAAAAAAAAAAAAAAAAAAAAAAAAAAAAAAAAAAAAAAAAAAAAAAAAAAAAAAAAAAAAAAAAAAAAAAAAAAAAAAAAAAAAAAAAAAAAAAAAAAAAAAAAAAAAAAAAAAAAAAAAAAAAAAAAAAAAAAAAAAAAAAAAAAAAAAAAAAAAAAAAAAAAAAAAAAAAAAAAAAAAAAAAAAAAAAAAAAAAAAAAAAAAAAAAAAAAAAAAAAAAAAAAAAAAAAAAAAAAAAAAAAAAAAAAAAAAAAAAAAAAAAAAAAAAAAAAAAAAAAAAAAAAAAAAAAAAAAAAAAAAAAAAAAAAAAAAAAAAAAAAAAAAAAAAAAAAAAAAAAAAAAAAAAAAAAAAAAAAAAAAAAAAAAAAAAAAAAAAAAAAAAAAAAAAAAAAAAAAAAAAAAAAAAAAAAAAAAAAAAAAAAAAAAAAAAAAAAAAAAAAAAAAAAAAAAAAAAAAAAAAAAAAAAAAAAAAAAAAAAAAAAAAAAAAAAAAAAAAAAAAAAAAAAAAAAAAAAAAAAAAAAAAAAAAAAAAAAAAAAAAAAAAAAAAAAAAAAAAAAAAAAAAAAAAAAAAAAAAAAAAAAAAAAAAAAAAAAAAAAAAAAAAAAAAAAAAAAAAAAAAAAAAAAAAAAAAAAAAAAAAAAAAAAAAAAAAAAAAAAAAAAAAAAAAAAAAAAAAAAAAAAAAAAAAAAAAAAAAAAAAAAAAAAAAAAAAAAAAAAAAAAAAAAAAAAAAAAAAAAAAAAAAAAAAAAAAAAAAAAAAAAAAAAAAAAAAAAAAAAAAAAAAAAAAAAAAAAAAAAAAAAAAAAAAAAAAAAAAAAAAAAAAAAAAAAAAAAAAAAAAAAAAAAAAAAAAAAAAAAAAAAAAAAAAAAAAAAAAAAAAAAAAAAAAAAAAAAAAAAAAAAAAAAAAAAAAAAAAAAAAAAAAAAAAAAAAAAAAAAAAAAAAAAAAAAAAAAAAAAAAAAAAAAAAAAAAAAAAAAAAAAAAAAAAAAAAAAAAAAAAAAAAAAAAAAAAAAAAAAAAAAAAAAAAAAAAAAAAAAAAAAAAAAAAAAAAAAAAAAAAAAAAAAAAAAAAAAAAAAAAAAAAAAAAAAAAAAAAAAAAAAAAAAAAAAAAAAAAAAAAAAAAAAAAAAAAAAAAAAAAAAAAAAAAAAAAAAAAAAAAAAAAAAAAAAAAAAAAAAAAAAAAAAAAAAAAAAAAAAAAAAAAAAAAAAAAAAAAAAAAAAAAAAAAAAAAAAAAAAAAAAAAAAAAAAAAAAAAAAAAAAAAAAAAAAAAAAAAAAAAAAAAAAAAAAAAAAAAAAAAAAAAAAAAAAAAAAAAAAAAAAAAAAAAAAAAAAAAAAAAAAAAAAAAAAAAAAAAAAAAAAAAAAAAAAAAAAAAAAAAAAAAAAAAAAAAAAAAAAAAAAAAAAAAAAAAAAAAAAAAAAAAAAAAAAAAAAAAAAAAAAAAAAAAAAAAAAAAAAAAAAAAAAAAAAAAAAAAAAAAAAAAAAAAAAAAAAAAAAAAAAAAAAAAAAAAAAAAAAAAAAAAAAAAAAAAAAAAAAAAAAAAAAAAAAAAAAAAAAAAAAAAAAAAAAAAAAAAAAAAAAAAAAAAAAAAAAAAAAAAAAAAAAAAAAAAAAAAAAAAAAAAAAAAAAAAAAAAAAAAAAAAAAAAAAAAAAAAAAAAAAAAAAAAAAAAAAAAAAAAAAAAAAAAAAAAAAAAAAAAAAAAAAAAAAAAAAAAAAAAAAAAAAAAAAAAAAAAAAAAAAAAAAAAAAAAAAAAAAAAAAAAAAAAAAAAAAAAAAAAAAAAAAAAAAAAAAAAAAAAAAAAAAAAAAAAAAAAAAAAAAAAAAAAAAAAAAAAAAAAAAAAAAAAAAAAAAAAAAAAAAAAAAAAAAAAAAAAAAAAAAAAAAAAAAAAAAAAAAAAAAAAAAAAAAAAAAAAAAAAAAAAAAAAAAAAAAAAAAAAAAAAAAAAAAAAAAAAAAAAAAAAAAAAAAAAAAAAAAAAAAAAAAAAAAAAAAAAAAAAAAAAAAAAAAAAAAAAAAAAAAAAAAAAAAAAAAAAAAAAAAAAAAAAAAAAAAAAAAAAAAAAAAAAAAAAAAAAAAAAAAAAAAAAAAAAAAAAAAAAAAAAAAAAAAAAAAAAAAAAAAAAAAAAAAAAAAAAAAAAAAAAAAAAAAAAAAAAAAAAAAAAAAAAAAAAAAAAAAAAAAAAAAAAAAAAAAAAAAAAAAAAAAAAAAAAAAAAAAAAAAAAAAAAAAAAAAAAAAAAAAAAAAAAAAAAAAAAAAAAAAAAAAAAAAAAAAAAAAAAAAAAAAAAAAAAAAAAAAAAAAAAAAAAAAAAAAAAAAAAAAAAAAAAAAAAAAAAAAAAAAAAAAAAAAAAAAAAAAAAAAAAAAAAAAAAAAAAAAAAAAAAAAAAAAAAAAAAAAAAAAAAAAAAAAAAAAAAAAAAAAAAAAAAAAAAAAAAAAAAAAAAAAAAAAAAAAAAAAAAAAAAAAAAAAAAAAAAAAAAAAAAAAAAAAAAAAAAAAAAAAAAAAAAAAAAAAAAAAAAAAAAAAAAAAAAAAAAAAAAAAAAAAAAAAAAAAAAAAAAAAAAAAAAAAAAAAAAAAAAAAAAAAAAAAAAAAAAAAAAAAAAAAAAAAAAAAAAAAAAAAAAAAAAAAAAAAAAAAAAAAAAAAAAAAAAAAAAAAAAAAAAAAAAAAAAAAAAAAAAAAAAAAAAAAAAAAAAAAAAAAAAAAAAAAAAAAAAAAAAAAAAAAAAAAAAAAAAAAAAAAAAAAAAAAAAAAAAAAAAAAAAAAAAAAAAAAAAAAAAAAAAAAAAAAAAAAAAAAAAAAAAAAAAAAAAAAAAAAAAAAAAAAAAAAAAAAAAAAAAAAAAAAAAAAAAAAAAAAAAAAAAAAAAAAAAAAAAAAAAAAAAAAAAAAAAAAAAAAAAAAAAAAAAAAAAAAAAAAAAAAAAAAAAAAAAAAAAAAAAAAAAAAAAAAAAAAAAAAAAAAAAAAAAAAAAAAAAAAAAAAAAAAAAAAAAAAAAAAAAAAAAAAAAAAAAAAAAAAAAAAAAAAAAAAAAAAAAAAAAAAAAAAAAAAAAAAAAAAAAAAAAAAAAAAAAAAAAAAAAAAAAAAAAAAAAAAAAAAAAAAAAAAAAAAAAAAAAAAAAAAAAAAAAAAAAAAAAAAAAAAAAAAAAAAAAAAAAAAAAAAAAAAAAAAAAAAAAAAAAAAAAAAAAAAAAAAAAAAAAAAAAAAAAAAAAAAAAAAAAAAAAAAAAAAAAAAAAAAAAAAAAAAAAAAAAAAAAAAAAAAAAAAAAAAAAAAAAAAAAAAAAAAAAAAAAAAAAAAAAAAAAAAAAAAAAAAAAAAAAAAAAAAAAAAAAAAAAAAAAAAAAAAAAAAAAAAAAAAAAAAAAAAAAAAAAAAAAAAAAAAAAAAAAAAAAAAAAAAAAAAAAAAAAAAAAAAAAAAAAAAAAAAAAAAAAAAAAAAAAAAAAAAAAAAAAAAAAAAAAAAAAAAAAAAAAAAAAAAAAAAAAAAAAAAAAAAAAAAAAAAAAAAAAAAAAAAAAAAAAAAAAAAAAAAAAAAAAAAAAAAAAAAAAAAAAAAAAAAAAAAAAAAAAAAAAAAAAAAAAAAAAAAAAAAAAAAAAAAAAAAAAAAAAAAAAAAAAAAAAAAAAAAAAAAAAAAAAAAAAAAAAAAAAAAAAAAAAAAAAAAAAAAAAAAAAAAAAAAAAAAAAAAAAAAAAAAAAAAAAAAAAAAAAAAAAAAAAAAAAAAAAAAAAAAAAAAAAAAAAAAAAAAAAAAAAAAAAAAAAAAAAAAAAAAAAAAAAAAAAAAAAAAAAAAAAAAAAAAAAAAAAAAAAAAAAAAAAAAAAAAAAAAAAAAAAAAAAAAAAAAAAAAAAAAAAAAAAAAAAAAAAAAAAAAAAAAAAAAAAAAAAAAAAAAAAAAAAAAAAAAAAAAAAAAAAAAAAAAAAAAAAAAAAAAAAAAAAAAAAAAAAAAAAAAAAAAAAAAAAAAAAAAAAAAAAAAAAAAAAAAAAAAAAAAAAAAAAAAAAAAAAAAAAAAAAAAAAAAAAAAAAAAAAAAAAAAAAAAAAAAAAAAAAAAAAAAAAAAAAAAAAAAAAAAAAAAAAAAAAAAAAAAAAAAAAAAAAAAAAAAAAAAAAAAAAAAAAAAAAAAAAAAAAAAAAAAAAAAAAAAAAAAAAAAAAAAAAAAAAAAAAAAAAAAAAAAAAAAAAAAAAAAAAAAAAAAAAAAAAAAAAAAAAAAAAAAAAAAAAAAAAAAAAAAAAAAAAAAAAAAAAAAAAAAAAAAAAAAAAAAAAAAAAAAAAAAAAAAAAAAAAAAAAAAAAAAAAAAAAAAAAAAAAAAAAAAAAAAAAAAAAAAAAAAAAAAAAAAAAAAAAAAAAAAAAAAAAAAAAAAAAAAAAAAAAAAAAAAAAAAAAAAAAAAAAAAAAAAAAAAAAAAAAAAAAAAAAAAAAAAAAAAAAAAAAAAAAAAAAAAAAAAAAAAAAAAAAAAAAAAAAAAAAAAAAAAAAAAAAAAAAAAAAAAAAAAAAAAAAAAAAAAAAAAAAAAAAAAAAAAAAAAAAAAAAAAAAAAAAAAAAAAAAAAAAAAAAAAAAAAAAAAAAAAAAAAAAAAAAAAAAAAAAAAAAAAAAAAAAAAAAAAAAAAAAAAAAAAAAAAAAAAAAAAAAAAAAAAAAAAAAAAAAAAAAAAAAAAAAAAAAAAAAAAAAAAAAAAAAAAAAAAAAAAAAAAAAAAAAAAAAAAAAAAAAAAAAAAAAAAAAAAAAAAAAAAAAAAAAAAAAAAAAAAAAAAAAAAAAAAAAAAAAAAAAAAAAAAAAAAAAAAAAAAAAAAAAAAAAAAAAAAAAAAAAAAAAAAAAAAAAAAAAAAAAAAAAAAAAAAAAAAAAAAAAAAAAAAAAAAAAAAAAAAAAAAAAAAAAAAAAAAAAAAAAAAAAAAAAAAAAAAAAAAAAAAAAAAAAAAAAAAAAAAAAAAAAAAAAAAAAAAAAAAAAAAAAAAAAAAAAAAAAAAAAAAAAAAAAAAAAAAAAAAAAAAAAAAAAAAAAAAAAAAAAAAAAAAAAAAAAAAAAAAAAAAAAAAAAAAAAAAAAAAAAAAAAAAAAAAAAAAAAAAAAAAAAAAAAAAAAAAAAAAAAAAAAAAAAAAAAAAAAAAAAAAAAAAAAAAAAAAAAAAAAAAAAAAAAAAAAAAAAAAAAAAAAAAAAAAAAAAAAAAAAAAAAAAAAAAAAAAAAAAAAAAAAAAAAAAAAAAAAAAAAAAAAAAAAAAAAAAAAAAAAAAAAAAAAAAAAAAAAAAAAAAAAAAAAAAAAAAAAAAAAAAAAAAAAAAAAAAAAAAAAAAAAAAAAAAAAAAAAAAAAAAAAAAAAAAAAAAAAAAAAAAAAAAAAAAAAAAAAAAAAAAAAAAAAAAAAAAAAAAAAAAAAAAAAAAAAAAAAAAAAAAAAAAAAAAAAAAAAAAAAAAAAAAAAAAAAAAAAAAAAAAAAAAAAAAAAAAAAAAAAAAAAAAAAAAAAAAAAAAAAAAAAAAAAAAAAAAAAAAAAAAAAAAAAAAAAAAAAAAAAAAAAAAAAAAAAAAAAAAAAAAAAAAAAAAAAAAAAAAAAAAAAAAAAAAAAAAAAAAAAAAAAAAAAAAAAAAAAAAAAAAAAAAAAAAAAAAAAAAAAAAAAAAAAAAAAAAAAAAAAAAAAAAAAAAAAAAAAAAAAAAAAAAAAAAAAAAAAAAAAAAAAAAAAAAAAAAAAAAAAAAAAAAAAAAAAAAAAAAAAAAAAAAAAAAAAAAAAAAAAAAAAAAAAAAAAAAAAAAAAAAAAAAAAAAAAAAAAAAAAAAAAAAAAAAAAAAAAAAAAAAAAAAAAAAAAAAAAAAAAAAAAAAAAAAAAAAAAAAAAAAAAAAAAAAAAAAAAAAAAAAAAAAAAAAAAAAAAAAAAAAAAAAAAAAAAAAAAAAAAAAAAAAAAAAAAAAAAAAAAAAAAAAAAAAAAAAAAAAAAAAAAAAAAAAAAAAAAAAAAAAAAAAAAAAAAAAAAAAAAAAAAAAAAAAAAAAAAAAAAAAAAAAAAAAAAAAAAAAAAAAAAAAAAAAAAAAAAAAAAAAAAAAAAAAAAAAAAAAAAAAAAAAAAAAAAAAAAAAAAAAAAAAAAAAAAAAAAAAAAAAAAAAAAAAAAAAAAAAAAAAAAAAAAAAAAAAAAAAAAAAAAAAAAAAAAAAAAAAAAAAAAAAAAAAAAAAAAAAAAAAAAAAAAAAAAAAAAAAAAAAAAAAAAAAAAAAAAAAAAAAAAAAAAAAAAAAAAAAAAAAAAAAAAAAAAAAAAAAAAAAAAAAAAAAAAAAAAAAAAAAAAAAAAAAAAAAAAAAAAAAAAAAAAAAAAAAAAAAAAAAAAAAAAAAAAAAAAAAAAAAAAAAAAAAAAAAAAAAAAAAAAAAAAAAAAAAAAAAAAAAAAAAAAAAAAAAAAAAAAAAAAAAAAAAAAAAAAAAAAAAAAAAAAAAAAAAAAAAAAAAAAAAAAAAAAAAAAAAAAAAAAAAAAAAAAAAAAAAAAAAAAAAAAAAAAAAAAAAAAAAAAAAAAAAAAAAAAAAAAAAAAAAAAAAAAAAAAAAAAAAAAAAAAAAAAAAAAAAAAAAAAAAAAAAAAAAAAAAAAAAAAAAAAAAAAAAAAAAAAAAAAAAAAAAAAAAAAAAAAAAAAAAAAAAAAAAAAAAAAAAAAAAAAAAAAAAAAAAAAAAAAAAAAAAAAAAAAAAAAAAAAAAAAAAAAAAAAAAAAAAAAAAAAAAAAAAAAAAAAAAAAAAAAAAAAAAAAAAAAAAAAAAAAAAAAAAAAAAAAAAAAAAAAAAAAAAAAAAAAAAAAAAAAAAAAAAAAAAAAAAAAAAAAAAAAAAAAAAAAAAAAAAAAAAAAAAAAAAAAAAAAAAAAAAAAAAAAAAAAAAAAAAAAAAAAAAAAAAAAAAAAAAAAAAAAAAAAAAAAAAAAAAAAAAAAAAAAAAAAAAAAAAAAAAAAAAAAAAAAAAAAAAAAAAAAAAAAAAAAAAAAAAAAAAAAAAAAAAAAAAAAAAAAAAAAAAAAAAAAAAAAAAAAAAAAAAAAAAAAAAAAAAAAAAAAAAAAAAAAAAAAAAAAAAAAAAAAAAAAAAAAAAAAAAAAAAAAAAAACAAAAAAAAAAAAAAAAAAAAAAAAAAAAAAAAAAAAAAAAAAAAAAAAAAAAAAAAAAAAAAAAAAAAAAAAAAAAAAAAAAAAAAAAAAAAAAAAAAAAAAAAAAAAAAAAAAAAAAAAAAAAAAAAAAAAAAAAAAAAAAAAAAAAAAAAAAAAAAAAAAAAAAAAAAAAAAAAAAAAAAAAAAAAAAAAAAAAAAAAAAAAAAAAAAAAAAAAAAAAAAAAAAAAAAAAAAAAAAAAAAAAAAAAAAAAAAAAAAAAAAAAAAAAAAAAAAAAAAAAAAAAAAAAAAAAAAAAAAAAAAAAAAAAAAAAAAAAAAAAAAAAAAAAAAAAAAAAAAAAAAAAAAAAAAAAAAAAAAAAAAAAAAAAAAAAAAAAAAAAAAAAAAAAAAAAAAAAAAAAAAAAAAAAAAAAAAAAAAAAAAAAAAAAAAAAAAAAAAAAAAAAAAAAAAAAAAAAAAAAAAAAAAAAAAAAAAAAAAAAAAAAAAAAAAAAAAAAAAAAAAAAAAAAAAAAAAAAAAAAAAAAAAAAAAAAAAAAAAAAAAAAAAAAAAAAAAAAAAAAAAAAAAAAAAAAAAAAAAAAAAAAAAAAAAAAAAAAAAAAAAAAAAAAAAAAAAAAAAAAAAAAAAAAAAAAAAAAAAAAAAAAAAAAAAAAAAAAAAAAAAAAAAAAAAAAAAAAAAAAAAAAAAAAAAAAAAAAAAAAAAAAAAAAAAAAAAAAAAAAAAAAAAAAAAAAAAAAAAAAAAAAAAAAAAAAAAAAAAAAAAAAAAAAAAAAAAAAAAAAAAAAAAAAAAAAAAAAAAAAAAAAAAAAAAAAAAAAAAAAAAAAAAAAAAAAAAAAAAAAAAAAAAAAAAAAAAAAAAAAAAAAAAAAAAAAAAAAAAAAAAAAAAAAAAAAAAAAAAAAAAAAAAAAAAAAAAAAAAAAAAAAAAAAAAAAAAAAAAAAAAAAAAAAAAAAAAAAAAAAAAAAAAAAAAAAAAAAAAAAAAAAAAAAAAAAAAAAAAAAAAAAAAAAAAAAAAAAAAAAAAAAAAAAAAAAAAAAAAAAAAAAAAAAAAAAAAAAAAAAAAAAAAAAAAAAAAAAAAAAAAAAAAAAAAAAAAAAAAAAAAAAAAAAAAAAAAAAAAAAAAAAAAAAAAAAAAAAAAAAAAAAAAAAAAAAAAAAAAAAAAAAAAAAAAAAAAAAAAAAAAAAAAAAAAAAAAAAAAAAAAAAAAAAAAAAAAAAAAAAAAAAAAAAAAAAAAAAAAAAAAAAAAAAAAAAAAAAAAAAAAAAAAAAAAAAAAAAAAAAAAAAAAAAAAAAAAAAAAAAAAAAAAAAAAAAAAAAAAAAAAAAAAAAAAAAAAAAAAAAAAAAAAAAAAAAAAAAAAAAAAAAAAAAAAAAAAAAAAAAAAAAAAAAAAAAAAAAAAAAAAAAAAAAAAAAAAAAAAAAAAAAAAAAAAAAAAAAAAAAAAAAAAAAAAAAAAAAAAAAAAAAAAAAAAAAAAAAAAAAAAAAAAAAAAAAAAAAAAAAAAAAAAAAAAAAAAAAAAAAAAAAAAAAAAAAAAAAAAAAAAAAAAAAAAAAAAAAAAAAAAAAAAAAAAAAAAAAAAAAAAAAAAAAAAAAAAAAAAAAAAAAAAAAAAAAAAAAAAAAAAAAAAAAAAAAAAAAAAAAAAAAAAAAAAAAAAAAAAAAAAAAAAAAAAAAAAAAAAAAAAAAAAAAAAAAAAAAAAAAAAAAAAAAAAAAAAAAAAAAAAAAAAAAAAAAAAAAAAAAAAAAAAAAAAAAAAAAAAAAAAAAAAAAAAAAAAAAAAAAAAAAAAAAAAAAAAAAAAAAAAAAAAAAAAAAAAAAAAAAAAAAAAAAAAAAAAAAAAAAAAAAAAAAAAAAAAAAAAAAAAAAAAAAAAAAAAAAAAAAAAAAAAAAAAAAAAAAAAAAAAAAAAAAAAAAAAAAAAAAAAAAAAAAAAAAAAAAAAAAAAAAAAAAAAAAAAAAAAAAAAAAAAAAAAAAAAAAAAAAAAAAAAAAAAAAAAAAAAAAAAAAAAAAAAAAAAAAAAAAAAAAAAAAAAAAAAAAAAAAAAAAAAAAAAAAAAAAAAAAAAAAAAAAAAAAAAAAAAAAAAAAAAAAAAAAAAAAAAAAAAAAAAAAAAAAAAAAAAAAAAAAAAAAAAAAAAAAAAAAAAAAAAAAAAAAAAAAAAAAAAAAAAAAAAAAAAAAAAAAAAAAAAAAAAAAAAAAAAAAAAAAAAAAAAAAAAAAAAAAAAAAAAAAAAAAAAAAAAAAAAAAAAAAAAAAAAAAAAAAAAAAAAAAAAAAAAAAAAAAAAAAAAAAAAAAAAAAAAAAAAAAAAAAAAAAAAAAAAAAAAAAAAAAAAAAAAAAAAAACAAAAAAAAAAAAAAAAAAAAAAAAAAAAAAAAAAAAAAAAAAAAAAAAAAAAAAAAAAAAAAAAAAAAAAAAAAAAAAAAAAAAAAAAAAAAAAAAAAAAAAAAAAAAAAAAAAAAAAAAAAAAAAAAAAAAAAAAAAAAAAAAAAAAAAAAAAAAAAAAAAAAAAAAAAAAAAAAAAAAAAAAAAAAAAAAAAAAAAAAAAAAAAAAAAAAAAAAAAAAAAAAAAAAAAAAAAAAAAAAAAAAAAAAAAAAAAAAAAAAAAAAAAAAAAAAAAAAAAAAAAAAAAAAAAAAAAAAAAAAAAAAAAAAAAAAAAAAAAAAAAAAAAAAAAAAAAAAAAAAAAAAAAAAAAAAAAAAAAAAAAAAAAAAAAAAAAAAAAAAAAAAAAAAAAAAAAAAAAAAAAAAAAAAAAAAAAAAAAAAAAAAAAAAAAAAAAAAAAAAAAAAAAAAAAAAAAAAAAAAAAAAAAAAAAAAAAAAAAAAAAAAAAAAAAAAAAAAAAAAAAAAAAAAAAAAAAAAAAAAAAAAAAAAAAAAAAAAAAAAAAAAAAAAAAAAAAAAAAAAAAAAAAAAAAAAAAAAAAAAAAACAAAAAAAAAAAAAAAAAAAAAAAAAAAAAAAAAAAAAAAAAAAAAAAAAAAAAAAAAAAAAAAAAAAAAAAAAAAAAAAAAAAAAAAAAAAAAAAAAAAAAAAAAAAAAAAAAAAAAAAAAAAAAAAAAAAAAAAAAAAAAAAAAAAAAAAAAAAAAAAAAAAAAAAAAAAAAAAAAAAAAAAAAAAAAAAAAAAAAAAAAAAAAAAAAAAAAAAAAAAAAAAAAAAAAAAAAAAAAAAAAAAAAAAAAAAAAAAAAAAAAAAAAAAAAAAAAAAAAAAAAAAAAAAAAAAAAAAAAAAAAAAAAAAAAAAAAAAAAAAAAAAAAAAAAAAAAAAAAAAAAAAAAAAAAAAAAAAAAAAAAAAAAAAAAAAAAAAAAAAAAAAAAAAAAAAAAAAAAAAAAAAAAAAAAAAAAAAAAAAAAAAAAAAAAAAAAAAAAAAAAAAAAAAAAAAAAAAAAAAAAAAAAAAAAAAAAAAAAAAAAAAAAAAAAAAAAAAAAAAAAAAAAAAAAAAAAAAAAAAAAAAAAAAAAAAAAAAAAAAAAAAAAAAAAAAAAAAAAAAAAAAAAAAAAAAAAAAAACAAAAAAAAAAAAAAAAAAAAAAAAAAAAAAAAAAAAAAAAAAAAAAAAAAAAAAAAAAAAAAAAAAAAAAAAAAAAAAAAAAAAAAAAAAAAAAAAAAAAAAAAAAAAAAAAAAAAAAAAAAAAAAAAAAAAAAAAAAAAAAAAAAAAAAAAAAAAAAAAAAAAAAAAAAAAAAAAAAAAAAAAAAAAAAAAAAAAAAAAAAAAAAAAAAAAAAAAAAAAAAAAAAAAAAAAAAAAAAAAAAAAAAAAAAAAAAAAAAAAAAAAAAAAAAAAAAAAAAAAAAAAAAAAAAAAAAAAAAAAAAAAAAAAAAAAAAAAAAAAAAAAAAAAAAAAAAAAAAAAAAAAAAAAAAAAAAAAAAAAAAAAAAAAAAAAAAAAAAAAAAAAAAAAAAAAAAAAAAAAAAAAAAAAAAAAAAAAAAAAAAAAAAAAAAAAAAAAAAAAAAAAAAAAAAAAAAAAAAAAAAAAAAAAAAAAAAAAAAAAAAAAAAAAAAAAAAAAAAAAAAAAAAAAAAAAAAAAAAAAAAAAAAAAAAAAAAAAAAAAAAAAAAAAAAAAAAAAAAAAAAAAAAAAAAAAAAAAAAAAAAAAAAAAAAAAAAAAAAAAAAAAAAAAAAAAAAAAAAAAAAAAAAAAAAAAAAAAAAAAAAAAAAAAAAAAAAAAAAAAAAAAAAAAAAAAAAAAAAAAAAAAAAAAAAAAAAAAAAAAAAAAAAAAAAAAAAAAAAAAAAAAAAAAAAAAAAAAAAAAAAAAAAAAAAAAAAAAAAAAAAAAAAAAAAAAAAAAAAAAAAAAAAAAAAAAAAAAAAAAAAAAAAAAAAAAAAAAAAAAAAAAAAAAAAAAAAAAAAAAAAAAAAAAAAAAAAAAAAAAAAAAAAAAAAAAAAAAAAAAAAAAAAAAAAAAAAAAAAAAAAAAAAAAAAAAAAAAAAAAAAAAAAAAAAAAAAAAAAAAAAAAAAAAAAAAAAAAAAAAAAAAAAAAAAAAAAAAAAAAAAAAAAAAAAAAAAAAAAAAAAAAAAAAAAAAAAAAAAAAAAAAAAAAAAAAAAAAAAAAAAAAAAAAAAAAAAAAAAAAAAAAAAAAAAAAAAAAAAAAAAAAAAAAAAAAAAAAAAAAAAAAAAAAAAAAAAAAAAAAAAAAAAAAAAAAAAAAAAAAAAAAAAAAAAAAAAAAAAAAAAAAAAAAAAAAAAAAAAAAAAAAAAAAAAAAAAAAAAAAAAAAAAAAAAAAAAAAAAAAAAAAAAAAAAAAAAAAAAAAAAAAAAAAAAAAAAAAAAAAAAAAAAAAAAAAAAAAAAAAAAAAAAAAAAAAAAAAAAAAAAAAAAAAAAAAAAAAAAAAAAAAAAAAAAAAAAAAAAAAAAAAAAAAAAAAAAAAAAAAAAAAAAAAAAAAAAAAAAAAAAAAAAAAAAAAAAAAAAAAAAAAAAAAAAAAAAAAAAAAAAAAAAAAAAAAAAAAAAAAAAAAAAAAAAAAAAAAAAAAAAAAAAAAAAAAAAAAAAAAAAAAAAAAAAAAAAAAAAAAAAAAAAAAAAAAAAAAAAAAAAAAAAAAAAAAAAAAAAAAAAAAAAAAAAAAAAAAAAAAAAAAAAAAAAAAAAAAAAAAAAAAAAAAAAAAAAAAAAAAAAAAAAAAAAAAAAAAAAAAAAAAAAAAAAAAAAAAAAAAAAAAAAAAAAAAAAAAAAAAAAAAAAAAAAAAAAAAAAAAAAAAAAAAAAAAAAAAAAAAAAAAAAAAAAAAAAAAAAAAAAAAAAAAAAAAAAAAAAAAAAAAAAAAAAAAAAAAAAAAAAAAAAAAAAAAAAAAAAAAAAAAAAAAAAAAAAAAAAAAAAAAAAAAAAAAAAAAAAAAAAAAAAAAAAAAAAAAAAAAAAAAAAAAAAAAAAAAAAAAAAAAAAAAAAAAAAAAAAAAAAAAAAAAAAAAAAAAAAAAAAAAAAAAAAAAAAAAAAAAAAAAAAAAAAAAAAAAAAAAAAAAAAAAAAAAAAAAAAAAAAAAAAAAAAAAAAAAAAAAAAAAAAAAAAAAAAAAAAAAAAAAAAAAAAAAAAAAAAAAAAAAAAAAAAAAAAAAAAAAAAAAAAAAAAAAAAAAAAAAAAAAAAAAAAAAAAAAAAAAAAAAAAAAAAAAAAAAAAAAAAAAAAAAAAAAAAAAAAAAAAAAAAAAAAAAAAAAAAAAAAAAAAAAAAAAAAAAAAAAAAAAAAAAAAAAAAAAAAAAAAAAAAAAAAAAAAAAAAAAAAAAAAAAAAAAAAAAAAAAAAAAAAAAAAAAAAAAAAAAAAAAAAAAAAAAAAAAAAAAAAAAAAAAAAAAAAAAAAAAAAAAAAAAAAAAAAAAAAAAAAAAAAAAAAAAAAAAAAAAAAAAAAAAAAAAAAAAAAAAAAAAAAAAAAAAAAAAAAAAAAAAAAAAAAAAAAAAAAAAAAAAAAAAAAAAAAAAAAAAAAAAAAAAAAAAAAAAAAAAAAAAAAAAAAAAAAAAAAAAAAAAAAAAAAAAAAAAAAAAAAAAAAAAAAAAAAAAAAAAAAAAAAAAAAAAAAAAAAAAAAAAAAAAAAAAAAAAAAAAAAAAAAAAAAAAAAAAAAAAAAAAAAAAAAAAAAAAAAAAAAAAAAAAAAAAAAAAAAAAAAAAAAAAAAAAAAAAAAAAAAAAAAAAAAAAAAAAAAAAAAAAAAAAAAAAAAAAAAAAAAAAAAAAAAAAAAAAAAAAAAAAAAAAAAAAAAAAAAAAAAAAAAAAAAAAAAAAAAAAAAAAAAAAAAAAAAAAAAAAAAAAAAAAAAAAAAAAAAAAAAAAAAAAAAAAAAAAAAAAAAAAAAAAAAAAAAAAAAAAAAAAAAAAAAAAAAAAAAAAAAAAAAAAAAAAAAAAAAAAAAAAAAAAAAAAAAAAAAAAAAAAAAAAAAAAAAAAAAAAAAAAAAAAAAAAAAAAAAAAAAAAAAAAAAAAAAAAAAAAAAAAAAAAAAAAAAAAAAAAAAAAAAAAAAAAAAAAAAAAAAAAAAAAAAAAAAAAAAAAAAAAAAAAAAAAAAAAAAAAAAAAAAAAAAAAAAAAAAAAAAAAAAAAAAAAAAAAAAAAAAAAAAAAAAAAAAAAAAAAAAAAAAAAAAAAAAAAAAAAAAAAAAAAAAAAAAAAAAAAAAAAAAAAAAAAAAAAAAAAAAAAAAAAAAAAAAAAAAAAAAAAAAAAAAAAAAAAAAAAAAAAAAAAAAAAAAAAAAAAAAAAAAAAAAAAAAAAAAAAAAAAAAAAAAAAAAAAAAAAAAAAAAAAAAAAAAAAAAAAAAAAAAAAAAAAAAAAAAAAAAAAAAAAAAAAAAAAAAAAAAAAAAAAAAAAAAAAAAAAAAAAAAAAAAAAAAAAAAAAAAAAAAAAAAAAAAAAAAAAAAAAAAAAAAAAAAAAAAAAAAAAAAAAAAAAAAAAAAAAAAAAAAAAAAAAAAAAAAAAAAAAAAAAAAAAAAAAAAAAAAAAAAAAAAAAAAAAAAAAAAAAAAAAAAAAAAAAAAAAAAAAAAAAAAAAAAAAAAAAAAAAAAAAAAAAAAAAAAAAAAAAAAAAAAAAAAAAAAAAAAAAAAAAAAAAAAAAAAAAAAAAAAAAAAAAAAAAAAAAAAAAAAAAAAAAAAAAAAAAAAAAAAAAAAAAAAAAAAAAAAAAAAAAAAAAAAAAAAAAAAAAAAAAAAAAAAAAAAAAAAAAAAAAAAAAAAAAAAAAAAAAAAAAAAAAAAAAAAAAAAAAAAAAAAAAAAAAAAAAAAAAAAAAAAAAAAAAAAAAAAAAAAAAAAAAAAAAAAAAAAAAAAAAAAAAAAAAAAAAAAAAAAAAAAAAAAAAAAAAAAAAAAAAAAAAAAAAAAAAAAAAAAAAAAAAAAAAAAAAAAAAAAAAAAAAAAAAAAAAAAAAAAAAAAAAAAAAAAAAAAAAAAAAAAAAAAAAAAAAAAAAAAAAAAAAAAAAAAAAAAAAAAAAAAAAAAAAAAAAAAAAAAAAAAAAAAAAAAAAAAAAAAAAAAAAAAAAAAAAAAAAAAAAAAAAAAAAAAAAAAAAAAAAAAAAAAAAAAAAAAAAAAAAAAAAAAAAAAAAAAAAAAAAAAAAAAAAAAAAAAAAAAAAAAAAAAAAAAAAAAAAAAAAAAAAAAAAAAAAAAAAAAAAAAAAAAAAAAAAAAAAAAAAAAAAAAAAAAAAAAAAAAAAAAAAAAAAAAAAAAAAAAAAAAAAAAAAAAAAAAAAAAAAAAAAAAAAAAAAAAAAAAAAAAAAAAAAAAAAAAAAAACAAAAAAAAAAAAAAAAAAAAAAAAAAAAAAAAAAAAAAAAAAAAAAAAAAAAAAAAAAAAAAAAAAAAAAAAAAAAAAAAAAACAAAAAAAAAAAAAAAAAAAAAAAAAAAAAAAAAAAAAAAAAAAAAAAAAAAAAAAAAAAAAAAAAAAAAAAAAAAAAAAAAAAAAAAAAAAAAAAAAAAAAAAAAAAAAAAAAAAAAAAAAAAAAAAAAAAAAAAAAAAAAAAAAAAAAAAAAAAAAAAAAAAAAAAAAAAAAAAAAAAAAAAAAAAAAAAAAAAAAAAAAAAAAAAAAAAAAAAAAAAAAAAAAAAAAAAAAAAAAAAAAAAAAAAAAAAAAAAAAAAAAAAAAAAAAAAAAAAAAAAAAAAAAAAAAAAAAAAAAAAAAAAAAAAAAAAAAAAAAAAAAAAAAAAAAAAAAAAAAAAAAAAAAAAAAAAAAAAAAAAAAAAAAAAAAAAAAAAAAAAAAAAAAAAAAAAAAAAAAAAAAAAAAAAAAAAAAAAAAAAAAAAAAAAAAAAAAAAAAAAAAAAAAAAAAAAAAAAAAAAAAAAAAAAAAAAAAAAAAAAAAAAAAAAAAAAAAAAAAAAAAAAAAAAAAAAAAAAAAAAAAAAAAAAAAAAAAAAAAAAAAAAAAAAAAAAAAAAAAAAAAAAAAAAAAAAAAAAAAAAAAAAAAAAAAAAAAAAAAAAAAAAAAAAAAAAAAAAAAAAAAAAAAAAAAAAAAAAAAAAAAAAAAAAAAAAAAAAAAAAAAAAAAAAAAAAAAAAAAAAAAAAAAAAAAAAAAAAAAAAAAAAAAAAAAAAAAAAAAAAAAAAAAAAAAAAAAAAAAAAAAAAAAAAAAAAAAAAAAAAAAAAAAAAAAAAAAAAAAAAAAAAAAAAAAAAAAAAAAAAAAAAAAAAAAAAAAAAAAAAAAAAAAAAAAAAAAAAAAAAAAAAAAAAAAAAAAAAAAAAAAAAAAAAAAACAAAAAAAAAAAAAAAAAAAAAAAAAAAAAAAAAAAAAAAAAAAAAAAAAAAAAAAAAAAAAAAAAAAAAAAAAAAAAAAAAAAAAAAAAAAAAAAAAAAAAAAAAAAAAAAAAAAAAAAAAAAAAAAAAAAAAAAAAAAAAAAAAAAAAAAAAAAAAAAAAAAAAAAAAAAAAAAAAAAAAAAAAAAAAAAAAAAAAAAAAAAAAAAAAAAAAAAAAAAAAAAAAAAAAAAAAAAAAAAAAAAAAAAAAAAAAAAAAAAAAAAAAAAAAAAAAAAAAAAAAAAAAAAAAAAAAAAAAAAAAAAAAAAAAAAAAAAAAAAAAAAAAAAAAAAAAAAAAAAAAAAAAAAAAAAAAAAAAAAAAAAACAAAAAAAAAAAAAAAAAAAAAAAAAAAAAAAAAAAAAAAAAAAAAAAAAAAAAAAAAAAAAAAAAAAAAAAAAAAAAAAAAAAAAAAAAAAAAAAAAAAAAAAAAAAAAAAAAAAAAAAAAAAAAAAAAAAAAAAAAAAAAAAAAAAAAAAAAAAAAAAAAAAAAAAAAAAAAAAAAAAAAAAAAAAAAAAAAAAAAAAAAAAAAAAAAAAAAAAAAAAAAAAAAAAAAAAAAAAAAAAAAAAAAAAAAAAAAAAAAAAAAAAAAAAAAAAAAAAAAAAAAAAAAAAAAAAAAAAAAACAAAAAAAAAAAAAAAAAAAAAAAAAAAAAAAAAAAAAAAAAAAAAAAAAAAAAAAAAAAAAAAAAAAAAAAAAAAAAAAAAAAAAAAAAAAAAAAAAAAAAAAAAAAAAAAAAAAAAAAAAAAAAAAAAAAAAAAAAAAAAAAAAAAAAAAAAAAAAAAAAAAAAAAAAAAAAAAAAAAAAAAAAAAAAAAAAAAAAAAAAAAAAAAAAAAAAAAAAAAAAAAAAACAAAAAAAAAAAAAAAAAAAAAAAAAAAAAAAAAAAAAAAAAAAAAAAAAAAAAAAAAAAAAAAAAAAAAAAAAAAAAAAAAAAAAAAAAAAAAAAAAAAAAAAAAAAAAAAAAAAAAAAACAAAAAAAAAAAAAAAAAAAAAAAAAAAAAAAAAAAAAAAAAAAAAAAAAAAAAAAAAAAAAAAAAAAAAAAAAAAAAAAAAAAAAAAAAAAAAAAAAAAAAAAAAAAAAAAAAAAAAAAAAAAAAAAAAAAAAAAAAAAAAAAAAAAAAAAAAAAAAAAAAAAAAAAAAAAAAAAAAAAAAAAAAAAAAAAAAAAAAAAAAAAAAAAAAAAAAAAAAAAAAAAAAAAAAAAAAAAAAAAAAAAAAAAAAAAAAAAAAAAAAAAAAAAAAAAAAAAAAAAAAAAAAAAAAAAAAAAAAAAAAAAAAAAAAAAAAAAAAAAAAAAAAAAAAAAAAAAACAAAAAAAAAAAAAAAAAAAAAAAAAAAAAAAAAAAAAAAAAAAAAAAAAAAAAAAAAAAAAAAAAAAAAAAAAAAAAAAAAAAAAAAAAAAAAAAAAAAAAAAAAAAAAAAAAAAAAAAAAAAAAAAAAAAAAAAAAAAAAAAAAAAAAAAAAAAAAAAAAAAAAAAAAAAAAAAAAAAAAAAAAAAAAAAAAAAAAAAAAAAAAAAAAAAAAAAAAAAAAAAAAAAAAAAAAAAAAAAACAAAAAAAAAAAAAAAAAAAAAAAAAAAAAAAAAAAAAAAAAAAAAAAAAAAAAAAAAAAAAAAAAAAAAAAAAAAAAAAAAAAAAAAAAAAAAAAAAAAAAAAAAAAAAAAAAAAAAAAAAAAAAAAAAAAAAAAAAAAAAAAAAAAAAAAAAAAAAAAAAAAAAAAAAAAAAAAAAAAAAAAAAAAAAAAAAAAAAAAAAAAAAACAAAAAAAAAAAAAAAAAAAAAAAAAAAAAAAAAAAAAAAAAAAAAAAAAAAAAAAAAAAAAAAAAAAAAAAAAAAAAAAAAAAAAAAAAAAAAAAAAAAAAAAAAAAAAAAAAAAAAAAAAAAAAAAAAAAAAAAAAAAAAAAAAAAAAAAAAAAAAAAAAAAAAAAAAAAAAAAAAAAAAAAAAAAAAAAAAAAAAAAAAAAAAAAAAAAAAAAAAAAAAAAAAAAAAAAAAAAAAAAAAAAAAAAAAAAAAAAAAAAAAAAAAAAAAAAAAAAAAAAAAAAAAAAAAAAAAAAAAAAAAAAAAAAAAAAAAAAAAAAAAAAAAAAAAAAAAAAAAAAAAAAAAAAAAAAAAAAAAAAAAAAAAAAAAAAAACAAAAAAAAAAAAAAAAAAAAAAAAAAAAAAAAAAAAAAAAAAAAAAAAAAAAAAAAAAAAAAAAAAAAAAAAAAAAAAAAAAAAAAAAAAAAAACAAAAAAAAAAAAAAAAAAAAAAAAAAAAAAAAAAAAAAAAAAAAAAAAAAAAAAAAAAAAAAAAAAAAAAAAAAAAAAAAAAAAAAAAAAAAAAAAAAAAAAAAAAAAAAAAAAAAAAAAAAAAAAAAAAAAAAAAAAAAAAAAAAAAAAAAAAAAAAAAAAAAAAAAAAAAAAAAAAAAAAAAAAAAAAAAAAAAAAAAAAAAAAAAAAAAAAAAAAAAAAAAAAAAAAAAAAAAAAAAAAAAAAAAAAAAAAAAAAAAAAAAAAAAAAAAAAAAAAAAAAAAACAAAAAAAAAAAAAAAAAAAAAAAAAAAAAAAAAAAAAAAAAAAAAAAAAAAAAAAAAAAAAAAAAAAAAAAAAAAAAAAAAAAAAAAAAAAAAAAAAAAAAAAAAAAAAAAAAAAAAAAAAAAAAAAAAAAAAAAAAAAAAAAAAAAAAAAAAAAAAAAAAAAAAAAAAAAAAAAAAAAAAAAAAAAAAAAAAAAAAAAAAAAAAAAAAAAAAAAAAAAAAAAAAAAAAAAAAAAAAAAAAAAAAAAAAAAAAAAAAAAAAAAAAAAAAAAAAAAAAAAAAAAAAAAAAAAAAAAAAAAAAAAAAAAAAAAAAAAAAAAAAAAAAAAAAAAAAAAAAAAAAAAAAAAAAAAAAAAAAAAAAAAAAAAAAAAAAAAAAAAAAAAAAAAAAAAAAAAAAAAAAACAAAAAAAAAAAAAAAAAAAAAAAAAAAAAAAAAAAAAAAAAAAAAAAAAAAAAAAAAAAAAAAAAAAAAAAAAAAAAAAAAAAAAAAAAAAAAAAAAAAAAAAAAAAAAAAAAAAAAAAAAAAAAAAAAAAAAAAAAAAAAAAAAAAAAAAAAAAAAAAAAAAAAAAAAAAAAAAAAAAAAAAAAAAAAAAAAAAAAAAAAAAAAAAAAAAAAAAAAAAAAAAAAAAAAAAAAAAAAAAAAAAAAAAAAAAAAAAAAAAAAAAAAAAAAAAAAAAAAAAAAAAAAAAAAAAAAAAAAAAAAAAAAAAAAAAAAAAAAAAAAAAAAAAAAAAAAAAAAAAAAAAAAAAAAAAAAAAAAAAAAAAAAAAAAAAAAAAAAAAAAAAAAAAAAAAAAAAAAAAAAAAAAAAAAAAAAAAAAAAAAAAAAAAAAAAAAAAAAAAAAAAAAAAAAAAAAAAAAAAAAAAAAAAAAAAAAAAAAAAAAAAAAAAAAAAAAAAAAAAAAAAAAAAAAAAAAAAAAAAAAAAAAAAAAAAAAAAAAAAAAAAAAAAAAAAAAAAAAAAAAAAAAAAAAAAAAAAAAAAAAAAAAAAAAAAAAAAAAAAAAAAAAAAAAAAAAAAAAAAAAAAAAAAAAAAAAAAAAAAAAAAAAAAAAAAAAAAAAAAACAAAAAAAAAAAAAAAAAAAAAAAAAAAAAAAAAAAAAAAAAAAAAAAAAAAAAAAAAAAAAAAAAAAAAAAAAAAAAAAAAAAAAAAAAAAAAAAAAAAAAAAAAAAAAAAAAAAAAAAAAAAAAAAAAAAAAAAAAAAAAAAAAACAAAAAAAAAAAAAAAAAAAAAAAAAAAAAAAAAAAAAAAAAAAAAAAAAAAAAAAAAAAAAAAAAAAAAAAAAAAAAAAAAAAAAAAAAAAAAAAAAAAAAAAAAAAAAAAAAAAAAAAAAAAAAAAAAAAAAAAAAAAAAAAAAAAAAAAAAAAAAAAAAAAAAAAAAAAAAAAAAAAAAAAAAAAAAAAAAAAAACAAAAAAAAAAAAAAAAAAAAAAAAAAAAAAAAAAAAAAAAAAAAAAAAAAAAAAAAAAAAAAAAAAAAAAAAAAAAAAAAAAAAAAAAAAAAAAAAAAAAAAAAAAAAAAAAAAAAAAAACAAAAAAAAAAAAAAAAAAAAAAAAAAAAAAAAAAAAAAAAAAAAAAAAAAAAAAAAAAAAAAAAAAAAAAAAAAAAAAAAAAAAAACAAAAAAAAAAAAAAAAAAAAAAAAAAAAAAAAAAAAAAAAAAAAAAAAAAAAAAAAAAAAAAAAAAAAAAAAAAAAAAAAAAAAAAAAAAAAAAAAAAAAAAAAAAAAACAAAAAAAAAAAAAAAAAAAAAAAAAAAAAAAAAAAAAAAAAAAAAAAAAAAAAAAAAAAAAAAAAAAAAAAAAAAAAAAAAAAAAAAAAAAAAAAAAAAAAAAAAAAAAAAAAAAAAAAAAAAAAAAAAAAAAAAAAAAAAAAAAAAAAAAAAAAAAAAAAAAAAAAAAAAAAAAAAAAAAAAAAAAAAAAAAAAAAAAAAAAAAAAAAAAAAAAAAAAAAAAAAAAAAAAAAAAAAAAAAAAAACAAAAAAAAAAAAAAAAAAAAAAAAAAAAAAAAAAAAAAAAAAAAAAAAAAAAAAAAAAAAAAAAAAAAAAAAAAAAAAAAAAAAAAAAAAAAAAAAAAAAAAAAAAAAAAAAAAAAAAAAAAAAAAAAAAAAAAAAAAAAAAAAAAAAAAAAAAAAAAAAAAAAAAAAAAAAAAAAAAAAAAAAAAAAAAAACAAAAAAAAAAAAAAAAAAAAAAAAAAAAAAAAAAAAAAAAAAAAAAAAAAAAACAAAAAAAAAAAAAAAAAAAAAAAAAAAAAAAAAAAAAAAAAAAAAAAAAAAAAAAAAAAAAAAAAAAAAAAAAAAAAAAAAAAAAAAAAAAAAAAAAAAAAAAAAAAAAAAAAAAAAAAAAAAAAAAAAAAAAAAAAAAAAAAAAAAAAAAAAAAAAAAAAAAAAAAAAAAAAAAAAAAAAAAAAAAAAAAAAAAAAAAAAAAAAAAAAAAAAAAAAAAAAAAAAAAAAAAAAAAAAAAAAAAAAAAAAAAAAAACAAAAAAAAAAAAAAAAAAAAAAAAAAAAAAAAAAAAAAAAAAAAAAAAAAAAAAAAAACAAAAAAAAAAAAAAAAAAAAAAAAAAAAAAAAAAAAAAAAAAAAAAAAAAAAAAAAAAAAAAAAAAAAAAAAAAAAAAAAAAAAAAAAAAAAAAAAAAAAAAAAAAAAAAAAAAAAAAAAAAAAAAAAAAAAAAAAAAAAAAAAAAAAAAAAAAAAAAAAAAAAAAAAAAAAAAAAAAAAAAAAAAAAAAAAAAAAAAAAAAAAAAAAAAAAAAAAAAAAAAAAAAAAAAAAAAAAAAAAAAAAAAAAAAAAAAAAAAAAAAAAAAAAAAAAAAAAAAAAAAAAAAAAAAACAAAAAAAAAAAAAAAAAAAAAAAAAAAAAAAAAAAAAAAAAAAAAAAAAAAAAAAAAAAAAAAAAAAAAAAAAAAAAAAAAAAAAAAAAAAAAAAAAAAAAAAAAAAAAAAAAAAAAAAAAAAAAAAAAAAAAAAAAAAAAAAAAAAAAAAAAAAAAAAAAAAAAAAAAAAAAAAAAAAAAAAAAAAAAAAAAAAAAAAAAAAAAAAAAAAAAAAAAAAAAAAAAAAAAAAAAAAAAAAAAAAAAAAAAAAAAAAAAAAAAAAAAAAAAAAAAAAAAAAAAAAAAAAAAAAAAAAAAAAAAAAAAAAAAAAAAAAAAAAAAAAAAAAAAAAAAAAAAAAAAAAAAACAAAAAAAAAAAAAAAAAAAAAAAAAAAAAAAAAAAAAAAAAAAAAAAAAAAAAAAAAAAAAAAAAAAAAAAAAAAAAAAAACAAAAAAAAAAAAAAAAAAAAAAAAAAAAAAAAAAAAAAAAAAAAAAAAAAAAAAAAAAAAAAAAAAAAAAAAAAAAAAAAAAAAAAAAAAAAAAAAAAAAAAAAAAAAAAAAAAAAAAAAAAAAAAAAAAAAAAAAAAAAAAAAAAAAAAAAAAAAAAAAAAAAAAAAAAAAAAAAAAAAAAAAAAAAAAAAAAAAAAAAAAAAAAAAAAAAAAAAAAAAAAAAAAAAAAAAACAAAAAAAAAAAAAAAAAAAAAAAAAAAAAAAAAAAAAAAAAAAAAAAAAAACAAAAAAAAAAAAAAAAAAAAAAAAAAAAAAAAAAAAAAAAAAAAAAAAAAAAAAAAAAAAAAAAAAAAAAAAAAAAAAAAAAAAAAAAAACAAAAAAAAAAAAAAAAAAAAAAAAAAAAAAAAAAAAAAAAAAAAAAAAAAAAAAAAAAAAAAAAAAAAAAAAAAAAAAAAAAAAAAAAAAAAAAAAAAAAAAAAAAAAAAAAAAAAAAAAAAAAAAAAAAAAAAAAAAAAAAAAAAAAAAAACAAAAAAAAAAAAAAAAAAAAAAAAAAAAAAAAAAAAAAAAAAAAAAAAAAAAAAAAAAAAAAAAAAAAAAAAAAAAAAAAAAAAAAAAAAAAAAAAAAAAAAAAAAAAAAAAAAAAAAAAAAAAAAAAAAAAAAAAAAAAAAAAAAAAAAAAAAAAAAAAAAAAAAAAAAAAAAAAAAAAAAAAAACAAACAAAAAAAAAAAAAAAAAAAAAAAAAAAAAAAAAAAAAAAAAAACAAAAAAAAAAAAAAAAAAAAAAAAAAAAAAAAAAAAAAAAAAAAAAAAAAAAAAAAAAAAAAAAAAAAAAAAAAAAAAAAAAAAAAAAAAAAAAAAAAAAAAAAAAAAAAAAAAAAAAAAAAAAAAAAAAAAAAAAAAAAAAAAAAAAAAAAAAAAAAAAAAAAAAAAAAAAAAAAAAAAAAAAAAAAAAAAAAAAAAAAAAAAAAAAAAAAAAAAAAAAAAAAAAAAAAAAAAAAAAAAAAAAAAAAAAAAAAAAAAAAAAAAAAAAAAAAAAAAAAAAAAAAAAAAAAAAAAAAAAAAAAAAAAAAAAAAAAAAAAAAAAAAAAAAAAAAAAAAAAAAAAAAAAAAAAAAAAAAAAAAAAAAAAAAAAAAAAAAAAAAAAAAAAAAAAAAAAAAAAAAAAAAAAAAAAAAAAAAAAAAAAAAAAAAAAAAAAAAAAAAAAAAAAAAAAAAAAAAAAAAAAAAAAAAAAAAAAAAAAAAAAAAAAAAAAAAAAAAAAAAAAAAAAAAAAAAAAAAAAAAAAAAAAAAAAAAAAAAAAAAAAAAAAAAAAAAAAAAAAAAAAAAAAAAAAAAAAAAAAAAAAAAAAAAAAAAAAAAAAAAAAAAAAAAAAAAAAAAAAAAAAAAAAAAAAAAAAAAAAAAAAAAAAAAAAAAAAAAAAAAAAAAAAAAAAAAAAAAAAAAAAAAAAAAAAAAAAAAAAAAAAAAAAAAAAAAAAAAAAAAAAAAAAAAAAAAAAAAAAAAAAAAAAAAAAAAAAAAAAAAAAAAAAAAAAAAAAAAAAAAAAAAAAAAAAAAAAAAAAAAAAAAAAAAAAAAAAAAAAAAAAAAAAAAAAAAAAAAAAAAAAAAAAAAAAAAAAAAAAAAAAAAAAAAAAAAAAAAAAAAAAAAAAAAAAAAAAAAAAAAAAAAAAAAAAAAAAAAAAAAAAAAAAAAAAAAAAAAAAAAAAAAAAAAAAAAAAAAAAAAAAAAAAAAAAAAAAAAAAAAAAAAAAAAAAAAAAAAAAAAAAAAAAAAAAAAAAAAAAAAAAAAAAAAAAAAAAAAAAAAAAAAAAAAAAAAAAAAAAAAAAAAAAAAAAAAAAAAAAAAAAAAAAAAAAAAAAAAAAAAAAAAAAAAAAAAAAAAAAAAAAAAAAAAAAAAAAAAAAAAAAAAAAAAAAAAAAAAAAAAAAAAAAAAAAAAAAAAAAAAAAAAAAAAAAAAAAAAAAAAAAAAAAAAAAAAAAAAAAAAAAAAAAAAAAAAAAAAAAAAAAAAAAAAAAAAAAAAAAAAAAAAAAAAAAAAAAAAAAAAAAAAAAAAAAAAAAAAAAAAAAAAAAAAAAAAAAAAAAAAAAAAAAAAAAAAAAAAAAAAAAAAAAAAAAAAAAAAAAAAAAAAAAAAAAAAAAAAAAAAAAAAAAAAAAAAAAAAAAAAAAAAAAAAAAAAAAAAAAAAAAAAAAAAAAAAAAAAAAAAAAAAAAAAAAAAAAAAAAAAAAAAAAAAAAAAAAAAAAAAAAAAAAAAAAAAAAAAAAAAAAAAAAAAAAAAAAAAAAAAAAAAAAAAAAAAAAAAAAAAAAAAAAAAAAAAAAAAAAAAAAAAAAAAAAAAAAAAAAAAAAAAAAAAAAAAAAAAAAAAAAAAAAAAAAAAAAAAAAAAAAAAAAAAAAAAAAAAAAAAAAAAAAAAAAAAAAAAAAAAAAAAAAAAAAAAAAAAAAAAAAAAAAAAAAAAAAAAAAAAAAAAAAAAAAAAAAAAAAAAAAAAAAAAAAAAAAAAAAAAAAAAAAAAAAAAAAAAAAAAAAAAAAAAAAAAAAAAAAAAAAAAAAAAAAAAAAAAAAAAAAAAAAAAAAAAAAAAAAAAAAAAAAAAAAAAAAAAAAAAAAAAAAAAAAAAAAAAAAAAAAAAAAAAAAAAAAAAAAAAAAAAAAAAAAAAAAAAAAAAAAAAAAAAAAAAAAAAAAAAAAAAAAAAAAAAAAAAAAAAAAAAAAAAAAAAAAAAAAAAAAAAAAAAAAAAAAAAAAAAAAAAAAAAAAAAAAAAAAAAAAAAAAAAAAAAAAAAAAAAAAAAAAAAAAAAAAAAAAAAAAAAAAAAAAAAAAAAAAAAAAAAAAAAAAAAAAAAAAAAAAAAAAAAAAAAAAAAAAAAAAAAAAAAAAAAAAAAAAAAAAAAAAAAAAAAAAAAAAAAAAAAAAAAAAAAAAAAAAAAAAAAAAAAAAAAAAAAAAAAAAAAAAAAAAAAAAAAAAAAAAAAAAAAAAAAAAAAAAAAAAAAAAAAAAAAAAAAAAAAAAAAAAAAAAAAAAAAAAAAAAAAAAAAAAAAAAAAAAAAAAAAAAAAAAAAAAAAAAAAAAAAAAAAAAAAAAAAAAAAAAAAAAAAAAAAAAAAAAAAAAAAAAAAAAAAAAAAAAAAAAAAAAAAAAAAAAAAAAAAAAAAAAAAAAAAAAAAAAAAAAAAAAAAAAAAAAAAAAAAAAAAAAAAAAAAAAAAAAAAAAAAAAAAAAAAAAAAAAAAAAAAAAAAAAAAAAAAAAAAAAAAAAAAAAAAAAAAAAAAAAAAAAAAAAAAAAAAAAAAAAAAAAAAAAAAAAAAAAAAAAAAAAAAAAAAAAAAAAAAAAAAAAAAAAAAAAAAAAAAAAAAAAAAAAAAAAAAAAAAAAAAAAAAAAAAAAAAAAAAAAAAAAAAAAAAAAAAAAAAAAAAAAAAAAAAAAAAAAAAAAAAAAAAAAAAAAAAAAAAAAAAAAAAAAAAAAAAAAAAAAAAAAAAAAAAAAAAAAAAAAAAAAAAAAAAAAAAAAAAAAAAAAAAAAAAAAAAAAAAAAAAAAAAAAAAAAAAAAAAAAAAAAAAAAAAAAAAAAAAAAAAAAAAAAAAAAAAAAAAAAAAAAAAAAAAAAAAAAAAAAAAAAAAAAAAAAAAAAAAAAAAAAAAAAAAAAAAAAAAAAAAAAAAAAAAAAAAAAAAAAAAAAAAAAAAAAAAAAAAAAAAAAAAAAAAAAAAAAAAAAAAAAAAAAAAAAAAAAAAAAAAAAAAAAAAAAAAAAAAAAAAAAAAAAAAAAAAAAAAAAAAAAAAAAAAAAAAAAAAAAAAAAAAAAAAAAAAAAAAAAAAAAAAAAAAAAAAAAAAAAAAAAAAAAAAAAAAAAAAAAAAAAAAAAAAAAAAAAAAAAAAAAAAAAAAAAAAAAAAAAAAAAAAAAAAAAAAAAAAAAAAAAAAAAAAAAAAAAAAAAAAAAAAAAAAAAAAAAAAAAAAAAAAAAAAAAAAAAAAAAAAAAAAAAAAAAAAAAAAAAAAAAAAAAAAAAAAAAAAAAAAAAAAAAAAAAAAAAAAAAAAAAAAAAAAAAAAAAAAAAAAAAAAAAAAAAAAAAAAAAAAAAAAAAAAAAAAAAAAAAAAAAAAAAAAAAAAAAAAAAAAAAAAAAAAAAAAAAAAAAAAAAAAAAAAAAAAAAAAAAAAAAAAAAAAAAAAAAAAAAAAAAAAAAAAAAAAAAAAAAAAAAAAAAAAAAAAAAAAAAAAAAAAAAAAAAAAAAAAAAAAAAAAAAAAAAAAAAAAAAAAAAAAAAAAAAAAAAAAAAAAAAAAAAAAAAAAAAAAAAAAAAAAAAAAAAAAAAAAAAAAAAAAAAAAAAAAAAAAAAAAAAAAAAAAAAAAAAAAAAAAAAAAAAAAAAAAAAAAAAAAAAAAAAAAAAAAAAAAAAAAAAAAAAAAAAAAAAAAAAAAAAAAAAAAAAAAAAAAAAAAAAAAAAAAAAAAAAAAAAAAAAAAAAAAAAAAAAAAAAAAAAAAAAAAAAAAAAAAAAAAAAAAAAAAAAAAAAAAAAAAAAAAAAAAAAAAAAAAAAAAAAAAAAAAAAAAAAAAAAAAAAAAAAAAAAAAAAAAAAAAAAAAAAAAAAAAAAAAAAAAAAAAAAAAAAAAAAAAAAAAAAAAAAAAAAAAAAAAAAAAAAAAAAAAAAAAAAAAAAAAAAAAAAAAAAAAAAAAAAAAAAAAAAAAAAAAAAAAAAAAAAAAAAAAAAAAAAAAAAAAAAAAAAAAAAAAAAAAAAAAAAAAAAAAAAAAAAAAAAAAAAAAAAAAAAAAAAAAAAAAAAAAAAAAAAAAAAAAAAAAAAAAAAAAAAAAAAAAAAAAAAAAAAAAAAAAAAAAAAAAAAAAAAAAAAAAAAAAAAAAAAAAAAAAAAAAAAAAAAAAAAAAAAAAAAAAAAAAAAAAAAAAAAAAAAAAAAAAAAAAAAAAAAAAAAAAAAAAAAAAAAAAAAAAAAAAAAAAAAAAAAAAAAAAAAAAAAAAAAAAAAAAAAAAAAAAAAAAAAAAAAAAAAAAAAAAAAAAAAAAAAAAAAAAAAAAAAAAAAAAAAAAAAAAAAAAAAAAAAAAAAAAAAAAAAAAAAAAAAAAAAAAAAAAAAAAAAAAAAAAAAAAAAAAAAAAAAAAAAAAAAAAAAAAAAAAAAAAAAAAAAAAAAAAAAAAAAAAAAAAAAAAAAAAAAAAAAAAAAAAAAAAAAAAAAAAAAAAAAAAAAAAAAAAAAAAAAAAAAAAAAAAAAAAAAAAAAAAAAAAAAAAAAAAAAAAAAAAAAAAAAAAAAAAAAAAAAAAAAAAAAAAAAAAAAAAAAAAAAAAAAAAAAAAAAAAAAAAAAAAAAAAAAAAAAAAAAAAAAAAAAAAAAAAAAAAAAAAAAAAAAAAAAAAAAAAAAAAAAAAAAAAAAAAAAAAAAAAAAAAAAAAAAAAAAAAAAAAAAAAAAAAAAAAAAAAAAAAAAAAAAAAAAAAAAAAAAAAAAAAAAAAAAAAAAAAAAAAAAAAAAAAAAAAAAAAAAAAAAAAAAAAAAAAAAAAAAAAAAAAAAAAAAAAAAAAAAAAAAAAAAAAAAAAAAAAAAAAAAAAAAAAAAAAAAAAAAAAAAAAAAAAAAAAAAAAAAAAAAAAAAAAAAAAAAAAAAAAAAAAAAAAAAAAAAAAAAAAAAAAAAAAAAAAAAAAAAAAAAAAAAAAAAAAAAAAAAAAAAAAAAAAAAAAAAAAAAAAAAAAAAAAAAAAAAAAAAAAAAAAAAAAAAAAAAAAAAAAAAAAAAAAAAAAAAAAAAAAAAAAAAAAAAAAAAAAAAAAAAAAAAAAAAAAAAAAAAAAAAAAAAAAAAAAAAAAAAAAAAAAAAAAAAAAAAAAAAAAAAAAAAAAAAAAAAAAAAAAAAAAAAAAAAAAAAAAAAAAAAAAAAAAAAAAAAAAAAAAAAAAAAAAAAAAAAAAAAAAAAAAAAAAAAAAAAAAAAAAAAAAAAAAAAAAAAAAAAAAAAAAAAAAAAAAAAAAAAAAAAAAAAAAAAAAAAAAAAAAAAAAAAAAAAAAAAAAAAAAAAAAAAAAAAAAAAAAAAAAAAAAAAAAAAAAAAAAAAAAAAAAAAAAAAAAAAAAAAAAAAAAAAAAAAAAAAAAAAAAAAAAAAAAAAAAAAAAAAAAAAAAAAAAAAAAAAAAAAAAAAAAAAAAAAAAAAAAAAAAAAAAAAAAAAAAAAAAAAAAAAAAAAAAAAAAAAAAAAAAAAAAAAAAAAAAAAAAAAAAAAAAAAAAAAAAAAAAAAAAAAAAAAAAAAAAAAAAAAAAAAAAAAAAAAAAAAAAAAAAAAAAAAAAAAAAAAAAAAAAAAAAAAAAAAAAAAAAAAAAAAAAAAAAAAAAAAAAAAAAAAAAAAAAAAAAAAAAAAAAAAAAAAAAAAAAAAAAAAAAAAAAAAAAAAAAAAAAAAAAAAAAAAAAAAAAAAAAAAAAAAAAAAAAAAAAAAAAAAAAAAAAAAAAAAAAAAAAAAAAAAAAAAAAAAAAAAAAAAAAAAAAAAAAAAAAAAAAAAAAAAAAAAAAAAAAAAAAAAAAAAAAAAAAAAAAAAAAAAAAAAAAAAAAAAAAAAAAAAAAAAAAAAAAAAAAAAAAAAAAAAAAAAAAAAAAAAAAAAAAAAAAAAAAAAAAAAAAAAAAAAAAAAAAAAAAAAAAAAAAAAAAAAAAAAAAAAAAAAAAAAAAAAAAAAAAAAAAAAAAAAAAAAAAAAAAAAAAAAAAAAAAAAAAAAAAAAAAAAAAAAAAAAAAAAAAAAAAAAAAAAAAAAAAAAAAAAAAAAAAAAAAAAAAAAAAAAAAAAAAAAAAAAAAAAAAAAAAAAAAAAAAAAAAAAAAAAAAAAAAAAAAAAAAAAAAAAAAAAAAAAAAAAAAAAAAAAAAAAAAAAAAAAAAAAAAAAAAAAAAAAAAAAAAAAAAAAAAAAAAAAAAAAAAAAAAAAAAAAAAAAAAAAAAAAAAAAAAAAAAAAAAAAAAAAAAAAAAAAAAAAAAAAAAAAAAAAAAAAAAAAAAAAAAAAAAAAAAAAAAAAAAAAAAAAAAAAAAAAAAAAAAAAAAAAAAAAAAAAAAAAAAAAAAAAAAAAAAAAAAAAAAAAAAAAAAAAAAAAAAAAAAAAAAAAAAAAAAAAAAAAAAAAAAAAAAAAAAAAAAAAAAAAAAAAAAAAAAAAAAAAAAAAAAAAAAAAAAAAAAAAAAAAAAAAAAAAAAAAAAAAAAAAAAAAAAAAAAAAAAAAAAAAAAAAAAAAAAAAAAAAAAAAAAAAAAAAAAAAAAAAAAAAAAAAAAAAAAAAAAAAAAAAAAAAAAAAAAAAAAAAAAAAAAAAAAAAAAAAAAAAAAAAAAAAAAAAAAAAAAAAAAAAAAAAAAAAAAAAAAAAAAAAAAAAAAAAAAAAAAAAAAAAAAAAAAAAAAAAAAAAAAAAAAAAAAAAAAAAAAAAAAAAAAAAAAAAAAAAAAAAAAAAAAAAAAAAAAAAAAAAAAAAAAAAAAAAAAAAAAAAAAAAAAAAAAAAAAAAAAAAAAAAAAAAAAAAAAAAAAAAAAAAAAAAAAAAAAAAAAAAAAAAAAAAAAAAAAAAAAAAAAAAAAAAAAAAAAAAAAAAAAAAAAAAAAAAAAAAAAAAAAAAAAAAAAAAAAAAAAAAAAAAAAAAAAAAAAAAAAAAAAAAAAAAAAAAAAAAAAAAAAAAAAAAAAAAAAAAAAAAAAAAAAAAAAAAAAAAAAAAAAAAAAAAAAAAAAAAAAAAAAAAAAAAAAAAAAAAAAAAAAAAAAAAAAAAAAAAAAAAAAAAAAAAAAAAAAAAAAAAAAAAAAAAAAAAAAAAAAAAAAAAAAAAAAAAAAAAAAAAAAAAAAAAAAAAAAAAAAAAAAAAAAAAAAAAAAAAAAAAAAAAAAAAAAAAAAAAAAAAAAAAAAAAAAAAAAAAAAAAAAAAAAAAAAAAAAAAAAAAAAAAAAAAAAAAAAAAAAAAAAAAAAAAAAAAAAAAAAAAAAAAAAAAAAAAAAAAAAAAAAAAAAAAAAAAAAAAAAAAAAAAAAAAAAAAAAAAAAAAAAAAAAAAAAAAAAAAAAAAAAAAAAAAAAAAAAAAAAAAAAAAAAAAAAAAAAAAAAAAAAAAAAAAAAAAAAAAAAAAAAAAAAAAAAAAAAAAAAAAAAAAAAAAAAAAAAAAAAAAAAAAAAAAAAAAAAAAAAAAAAAAAAAAAAAAAAAAAAAAAAAAAAAAAAAAAAAAAAAAAAAAAAAAAAAAAAAAAAAAAAAAAAAAAAAAAAAAAAAAAAAAAAAAAAAAAAAAAAAAAAAAAAAAAAAAAAAAAAAAAAAAAAAAAAAAAAAAAAAAAAAAAAAAAAAAAAAAAAAAAAAAAAAAAAAAAAAAAAAAAAAAAAAAAAAAAAAAAAAAAAAAAAAAAAAAAAAAAAAAAAAAAAAAAAAAAAAAAAAAAAAAAAAAAAAAAAAAAAAAAAAAAAAAAAAAAAAAAAAAAAAAAAAAAAAAAAAAAAAAAAAAAAAAAAAAAAAAAAAAAAAAAAAAAAAAAAAAAAAAAAAAAAAAAAAAAAAAAAAAAAAAAAAAAAAAAAAAAAAAAAAAAAAAAAAAAAAAAAAAAAAAAAAAAAAAAAAAAAAAAAAAAAAAAAAAAAAAAAAAAAAAAAAAAAAAAAAAAAAAAAAAAAAAAAAAAAAAAAAAAAAAAAAAAAAAAAAAAAAAAAAAAAAAAAAAAAAAAAAAAAAAAAAAAAAAAAAAAAAAAAAAAAAAAAAAAAAAAAAAAAAAAAAAAAAAAAAAAAAAAAAAAAAAAAAAAAAAAAAAAAAAAAAAAAAAAAAAAAAAAAAAAAAAAAAAAAAAAAAAAAAAAAAAAAAAAAAAAAAAAAAAAAAAAAAAAAAAAAAAAAAAAAAAAAAAAAAAAAAAAAAAAAAAAAAAAAAAAAAAAAAAAAAAAAAAAAAAAAAAAAAAAAAAAAAAAAAAAAAAAAAAAAAAAAAAAAAAAAAAAAAAAAAAAAAAAAAAAAAAAAAAAAAAAAAAAAAAAAAAAAAAAAAAAAAAAAAAAAAAAAAAAAAAAAAAAAAAAAAAAAAAAAAAAAAAAAAAAAAAAAAAAAAAAAAAAAAAAAAAAAAAAAAAAAAAAAAAAAAAAAAAAAAAAAAAAAAAAAAAAAAAAAAAAAAAAAAAAAAAAAAAAAAAAAAAAAAAAAAAAAAAAAAAAAAAAAAAAAAAAAAAAAAAAAAAAAAAAAAAAAAAAAAAAAAAAAAAAAAAAAAAAAAAAAAAAAAAAAAAAAAAAAAAAAAAAAAAAAAAAAAAAAAAAAAAAAAAAAAAAAAAAAAAAAAAAAAAAAAAAAAAAAAAAAAAAAAAAAAAAAAAAAAAAAAAAAAAAAAAAAAAAAAAAAAAAAAAAAAAAAAAAAAAAAAAAAAAAAAAAAAAAAAAAAAAAAAAAAAAAAAAAAAAAAAAAAAAAAAAAAAAAAAAAAAAAAAAAAAAAAAAAAAAAAAAAAAAAAAAAAAAAAAAAAAAAAAAAAAAAAAAAAAAAAAAAAAAAAAAAAAAAAAAAAAAAAAAAAAAAAAAAAAAAAAAAAAAAAAAAAAAAAAAAAAAAAAAAAAAAAAAAAAAAAAAAAAAAAAAAAAAAAAAAAAAAAAAAAAAAAAAAAAAAAAAAAAAAAAAAAAAAAAAAAAAAAAAAAAAAAAAAAAAAAAAAAAAAAAAAAAAAAAAAAAAAAAAAAAAAAAAAAAAAAAAAAAAAAAAAAAAAAAAAAAAAAAAAAAAAAAAAAAAAAAAAAAAAAAAAAAAAAAAAAAAAAAAAAAAAAAAAAAAAAAAAAAAAAAAAAAAAAAAAAAAAAAAAAAAAAAAAAAAAAAAAAAAAAAAAAAAAAAAAAAAAAAAAAAAAAAAAAAAAAAAAAAAAAAAAAAAAAAAAAAAAAAAAAAAAAAAAAAAAAAAAAAAAAAAAAAAAAAAAAAAAAAAAAAAAAAAAAAAAAAAAAAAAAAAAAAAAAAAAAAAAAAAAAAAAAAAAAAAAAAAAAAAAAAAAAAAAAAAAAAAAAAAAAAAAAAAAAAAAAAAAAAAAAAAAAAAAAAAAAAAAAAAAAAAAAAAAAAAAAAAAAAAAAAAAAAAAAAAAAAAAAAAAAAAAAAAAAAAAAAAAAAAAAAAAAAAAAAAAAAAAAAAAAAAAAAAAAAAAAAAAAAAAAAAAAAAAAAAAAAAAAAAAAAAAAAAAAAAAAAAAAAAAAAAAAAAAAAAAAAAAAAAAAAAAAAAAAAAAAAAAAAAAAAAAAAAAAAAAAAAAAAAAAAAAAAAAAAAAAAAAAAAAAAAAAAAAAAAAAAAAAAAAAAAAAAAAAAAAAAAAAAAAAAAAAAAAAAAAAAAAAAAAAAAAAAAAAAAAAAAAAAAAAAAAAAAAAAAAAAAAAAAAAAAAAAAAAAAAAAAAAAAAAAAAAAAAAAAAAAAAAAAAAAAAAAAAAAAAAAAAAAAAAAAAAAAAAAAAAAAAAAAAAAAAAAAAAAAAAAAAAAAAAAAAAAAAAAAAAAAAAAAAAAAAAAAAAAAAAAAAAAAAAAAAAAAAAAAAAAAAAAAAAAAAAAAAAAAAAAAAAAAAAAAAAAAAAAAAAAAAAAAAAAAAAAAAAAAAAAAAAAAAAAAAAAAAAAAAAAAAAAAAAAAAAAAAAAAAAAAAAAAAAAAAAAAAAAAAAAAAAAAAAAAAAAAAAAAAAAAAAAAAAAAAAAAAAAAAAAAAAAAAAAAAAAAAAAAAAAAAAAAAAAAAAAAAAAAAAAAAAAAAAAAAAAAAAAAAAAAAAAAAAAAAAAAAAAAAAAAAAAAAAAAAAAAAAAAAAAAAAAAAAAAAAAAAAAAAAAAAAAAAAAAAAAAAAAAAAAAAAAAAAAAAAAAAAAAAAAAAAAAAAAAAAAAAAAAAAAAAAAAAAAAAAAAAAAAAAAAAAAAAAAAAAAAAAAAAAAAAAAAAAAAAAAAAAAAAAAAAAAAAAAAAAAAAAAAAAAAAAAAAAAAAAAAAAAAAAAAAAAAAAAAAAAAAAAAAAAAAAAAAAAAAAAAAAAAAAAAAAAAAAAAAAAAAAAAAAAAAAAAAAAAAAAAAAAAAAAAAAAAAAAAAAAAAAAAAAAAAAAAAAAAAAAAAAAAAAAAAAAAAAAAAAAAAAAAAAAAAAAAAAAAAAAAAAAAAAAAAAAAAAAAAAAAAAAAAAAAAAAAAAAAAAAAAAAAAAAAAAAAAAAAAAAAAAAAAAAAAAAAAAAAAAAAAAAAAAAAAAAAAAAAAAAAAAAAAAAAAAAAAAAAAAAAAAAAAAAAAAAAAAAAAAAAAAAAAAAAAAAAAAAAAAAAAAAAAAAAAAAAAAAAAAAAAAAAAAAAAAAAAAAAAAAAAAAAAAAAAAAAAAAAAAAAAAAAAAAAAAAAAAAAAAAAAAAAAAAAAAAAAAAAAAAAAAAAAAAAAAAAAAAAAAAAAAAAAAAAAAAAAAAAAAAAAAAAAAAAAAAAAAAAAAAAAAAAAAAAAAAAAAAAAAAAAAAAAAAAAAAAAAAAAAAAAAAAAAAAAAAAAAAAAAAAAAAAAAAAAAAAAAAAAAAAAAAAAAAAAAAAAAAAAAAAAAAAAAAAAAAAAAAAAAAAAAAAAAAAAAAAAAAAAAAAAAAAAAAAAAAAAAAAAAAAAAAAAAAAAAAAAAAAAAAAAAAAAAAAAAAAAAAAAAAAAAAAAAAAAAAAAAAAAAAAAAAAAAAAAAAAAAAAAAAAAAAAAAAAAAAAAAAAAAAAAAAAAAAAAAAAAAAAAAAAAAAAAAAAAAAAAAAAAAAAAAAAAAAAAAAAAAAAAAAAAAAAAAAAAAAAAAAAAAAAAAAAAAAAAAAAAAAAAAAAAAAAAAAAAAAAAAAAAAAAAAAAAAAAAAAAAAAAAAAAAAAAAAAAAAAAAAAAAAAAAAAAAAAAAAAAAAAAAAAAAAAAAAAAAAAAAAAAAAAAAAAAAAAAAAAAAAAAAAAAAAAAAAAAAAAAAAAAAAAAAAAAAAAAAAAAAAAAAAAAAAAAAAAAAAAAAAAAAAAAAAAAAAAAAAAAAAAAAAAAAAAAAAAAAAAAAAAAAAAAAAAAAAAAAAAAAAAAAAAAAAAAAAAAAAAAAAAAAAAAAAAAAAAAAAAAAAAAAAAAAAAAAAAAAAAAAAAAAAAAAAAAAAAAAAAAAAAAAAAAAAAAAAAAAAAAAAAAAAAAAAAAAAAAAAAAAAAAAAAAAAAAAAAAAAAAAAAAAAAAAAAAAAAAAAAAAAAAAAAAAAAAAAAAAAAAAAAAAAAAAAAAAAAAAAAAAAAAAAAAAAAAAAAAAAAAAAAAAAAAAAAAAAAAAAAAAAAAAAAAAAAAAAAAAAAAAAAAAAAAAAAAAAAAAAAAAAAAAAAAAAAAAAAAAAAAAAAAAAAAAAAAAAAAAAAAAAAAAAAAAAAAAAAAAAAAAAAAAAAAAAAAAAAAAAAAAAAAAAAAAAAAAAAAAAAAAAAAAAAAAAAAAAAAAAAAAAAAAAAAAAAAAAAAAAAAAAAAAAAAAAAAAAAAAAAAAAAAAAAAAAAAAAAAAAAAAAAAAAAAAAAAAAAAAAAAAAAAAAAAAAAAAAAAAAAAAAAAAAAAAAAAAAAAAAAAAAAAAAAAAAAAAAAAAAAAAAAAAAAAAAAAAAAAAAAAAAAAAAAAAAAAAAAAAAAAAAAAAAAAAAAAAAAAAAAAAAAAAAAAAAAAAAAAAAAAAAAAAAAAAAAAAAAAAAAAAAAAAAAAAAAAAAAAAAAAAAAAAAAAAAAAAAAAAAAAAAAAAAAAAAAAAAAAAAAAAAAAAAAAAAAAAAAAAAAAAAAAAAAAAAAAAAAAAAAAAAAAAAAAAAAAAAAAAAAAAAAAAAAAAAAAAAAAAAAAAAAAAAAAAAAAAAAAAAAAAAAAAAAAAAAAAAAAAAAAAAAAAAAAAAAAAAAAAAAAAAAAAAAAAAAAAAAAAAAAAAAAAAAAAAAAAAAAAAAAAAAAAAAAAAAAAAAAAAAAAAAAAAAAAAAAAAAAAAAAAAAAAAAAAAAAAAAAAAAAAAAAAAAAAAAAAAAAAAAAAAAAAAAAAAAAAAAAAAAAAAAAAAAAAAAAAAAAAAAAAAAAAAAAAAAAAAAAAAAAAAAAAAAAAAAAAAAAAAAAAAAAAAAAAAAAAAAAAAAAAAAAAAAAAAAAAAAAAAAAAAAAAAAAAAAAAAAAAAAAAAAAAAAAAAAAAAAAAAAAAAAAAAAAAAAAAAAAAAAAAAAAAAAAAAAAAAAAAAAAAAAAAAAAAAAAAAAAAAAAAAAAAAAAAAAAAAAAAAAAAAAAAAAAAAAAAAAAAAAAAAAAAAAAAAAAAAAAAAAAAAAAAAAAAAAAAAAAAAAAAAAAAAAAAAAAAAAAAAAAAAAAAAAAAAAAAAAAAAAAAAAAAAAAAAAAAAAAAAAAAAAAAAAAAAAAAAAAAAAAAAAAAAAAAAAAAAAAAAAAAAAAAAAAAAAAAAAAAAAAAAAAAAAAAAAAAAAAAAAAAAAAAAAAAAAAAAAAAAAAAAAAAAAAAAAAAAAAAAAAAAAAAAAAAAAAAAAAAAAAAAAAAAAAAAAAAAAAAAAAAAAAAAAAAAAAAAAAAAAAAAAAAAAAAAAAAAAAAAAAAAAAAAAAAAAAAAAAAAAAAAAAAAAAAAAAAAAAAAAAAAAAAAAAAAAAAAAAAAAAAAAAAAAAAAAAAAACAAAAAAAAAAAAAAAAAAAAAAAAAAAAAAAAAAAAAAAAAAAAAAAAAAAAAAAAAAAAAAAAAAAAAAAAAAAAAAAAAAAAAAAAAAAAAAAAAAAAAAAAAAAAAAAAAAAAAAAAAAAAAAAAAAAAAAAAAAAAAAAAAAAAAAAAAAAAAAAAAAAAAAAAAAAAAAAAAAAAAAAAAAAAAAAAAAAAAAAAAAAAAAAAAAAAAAAAAAAAAAAAAAAAAAAAAAAAAAAAAAAAAAAAAAAAAAAAAAAAAAAAAAAAAAAAAAAAAAAAAAAAAAAAAAAAAAAAAAAAAAAAAAAAAAAAAAAAAAAAAAAAAAAAAAAAAAAAAAAAAAAAAAAAAAAAAAAAAAAAAAAAAAAAAAAAAAAAAAAAAAAAAAAAAAAAAAAAAAAAAAAAAAAAAAAAAAAAAAAAAAAAAAAAAAAAAAAAAAAAAAAAAAAAAAAAAAAAAAAAAAAAAAAAAAAAAAAAAAAAAAAAAAAAAAAAAAAAAAAAAAAAAAAAAAAAAAAAAAAAACAAAAAAAAAAAAAAAAAAAAAAAAAAAAAAAAAAAAAAAAAAAAAAAAAAAAAAAAAAAAAAAACAAAAAAAAAAAAAAAAAAAAAAAAAAAAAAAAAAAAAAAAAAAAAAAAAAAAAAAAAAAAAAAAAAAAAAAAAAAAAAAAAAAAAAAAAAAAAAAAAAAAAAAAAAAAAAAAAAAAAAAAAAACAAAAAAAAAAAAAAAAAAAAAAAAAAAAAAAAAAAAAAAAAAAAAAAAAAAAAAAAAAAAAAAAAAAAAAAAAAAAAAAAAAAAAAAAAAAAAAAAAAAAAAAAAAAAAAAAAAAAAAAAAAAAAAAAAAAAAAAAAAAAAAAAAAAAAAAAAAAAAAAAAAAAAAAAAAAAAAAAAAAAAAAAAAAAAAAAAAAAAAAAAAAAAAAAAAAAAAAAAAAAAAAAAAAAAAAAAAAAAAAAAAAAAAAAAAAAAAAAAAAAAAAAAAAAAAAAAAAAAAAAAAAAAAAAAAAAAAAAAAAAAAAAAAAAAAAAAAAAAAAAAAAAACAAAAAAAAAAAAAAAAAAAAAAAAAAAAAAAAAAAAAAAAAAAAAAAAAAAAAAAAAAAAAAAAAAAAAAAAAAAAAAAAAAAAAAAAAAAAAAAAAAAAAAAAAAAAAAAAAAAAAAAAAAAAAAAAAAAAAAAAAAAAAAAAAAAAAAAAAAAAAAAAAAAAAAAAAAAAAAAAAAAAAAAAAAAAAAAAAAAAAAAAAAAAAAAAAACAAAAAAAAAAAAAAAAAAAAAAAAAAAAAAAAAAAAAAAAAAAAAAAAAAAAAAAAAAAAAAAAAAAAAAAAAAAAAAAAAAAAAAAAAAAAAAAAAAAAAAAAAAAAAAAAAAAAAAAAAAAAAAAAAAAAAAAAAAAAAAAAAAAAAAAAAAAAAAAAAAAAAAAAAAAAAAAAAAAAAAAAAAAAAAAAAAAAAAAAAAAAAAAAAAAAAAAAAAAAAAAAAAAAAAAAAAAAAAAAAAAAAAAAAAAAAAAAAAAAAAAAAAAAAAAAAAAAAAAAAAAAAAAAAAAAAAAAAAAAAAAAAAAAAAAAAAAAAAAAAAAAAAAAAAAAAAAAAAAAAAAAAAAAAAAAAAAAAAAAAAAAAAAAAAAAAAAAAAAAAAAAAAAAAAAAAAAAAAAAAAAAAAAAAAAAAAAAAAAAAAAAAAAAAAAAAAAAAAAAAAAAAAAAAAAAAAAAAAAAAAAAAAAAAAAACAAAAAAAAAAAAAAAAAAAAAAAAAAAAAAAAAAAAAAAAAAAAAAAAAAAAAAAAAAAAAAAAAAAAAAAAAAAAAAAAAAAAAAAAAAAAAAAAAAAAAAAAAAAAAAAAAAAAAAAAAAAAAAAAAAACAAAAAAAAAAAAAAAAAAAAAAAAAAAAAAAAAAAAAAAAAAAAAAAAAAAAAAAAAAAAAAAAAAAAAAAAAAAAAAAAAAAAAAACAAAAAAAAAAAAAAAAAAAAAAAAAAAAAAAAAAAAAAAAAAAAAAAAAAAAAAAAAAAAAAAAAAAAAAAAAAAAAAAAAAAAAAAAAAAAAAAAAAAAAAAAAAAACAAAAAAAAAAAAAAAAAAAAAAAAAAAAAAAAAAAAAAAAAAAAAAAAAAAAAAAAAAAAAAAAAAAAAAAAAAAAAAAAAAAAAAAAAAAAAAAAAAAAAAAAAAAAAAAAAAAAAAAAAAAAAACAAAAAAAAAAAAAAAAAAAAAAAAAAAAAAAAAAAAAAAAAAAAAAAAAAAAAAAAAAAAAAAAAAAAAAAAAAAAAAAAAAAAAAAAAAAAAAAAAAAAAAAAAAAAAAAAAAAAAACAAAAAAAAAAAAAAAAAAAAAAAAAAAAAAAAAAAAAAAAAAAAAAAAAAAAAAAAAAAAAAAAAAAAAAAAAAAAAAAAAAAAAAAAAAACAAAAAAAAAAAAAAAAAAAAAAAAAAAAAAAAAAAAAAAAAAAAAAAAAAAAAAAAAAAAAAAAAAAAAAAAAAAAAAAAAAAAAAAAAAAAAAAAAAAAAAAAAAAAAAAAAAAAAAAAAAAAAAAAAAAAAAAAAAAAAAAAAAAAAAAAAAAAAAAAAAAAAAAAAAAAAAAAAAAAAAAAAAAAAAAAAAAAAAAAAAAAAAAAAAAAAAAAAAAAAAAAAAAAAAAAAAAAAAAAAAAAACAAAAAAAAAAAAAAAAAAAAAAAAAAAAAAAAAAAAAAAAAAAAAAAAAAAAAAAAAAAAA